>OX638372.1:99535731-100135731 GCA_951812925.1 Calliopum simillimum | reverse complement strand
AACTTTGGCCTCTTTGTACAAAAAATTGTTGGAAAATCTTTTTGTCCTAGTCTCAAAGTTAACGTTTAAACACATTCTGAGAATACTCCTTTCAAAGCGCTCCAACTCCAAAGCGACTGCCGGAGAGATAGAGAACCAGGACGGGAAAGCATATAGCAAGATTGGCCTCAAAAGGGTTTTATACATCAAGAGTTTAGTTTTTTGTAACATACCTTTATTTCTAAGTAAGGAAGAGAGAATGTTTGAGGCTTTACGGGCTTTAAGAATGTTGCCTCTGGCATGAGCGTTAAATTTAAACAGGCAGTTGAAATTTACACCAAGATATTTTAATTGATTTTTGAAAGGAACCCGGACACCGTCGACCACTAATTCAAGATTCCTACTCTCCCTCACCGCACCTTCCTTCCCTTTGCCACTAGCATTTCTGATGCAGATACAATCAGTTTTTTGATTATTAATTTTAATACCCCATTTTTTATAATATTGAACTATTTTATTAACGTGCTCCTGGACCTTTCTCAATGCATTTAGAGGGTAATAATCGTGCGCGTACACCAAAGTGTCGTCCGCAAATAAAATCCCAGTCGAAGAGATTACATTGTTATTTGAGATGAGATGTGGAAAATCCGACAAGAAGATGTTAAAAAGACTGGGTCCCAACACCGACCCCTGAGCAACACCAGAAAACGAATCACACAAATTAGAACGGCTAGCTTGTATTTGGATGAAAAATGTTCTATTCGCTAAAAAACTTTCTATCATAAAAAAAATATGAGGGGGAAAGTTTAATTGCAGCAACTTGAAAAGAAGGCCCTCTCTCCACACATTGTCAAATGCCTTTTCAAGGTCAAGAGAGCAGACAATAGTGCATTTCTTCTCCCTTAACCCTAAGGTCACATCGTTATGTATTTTTAAAAGCGCGTGAACCGTTGAATGTTTTTGCCTAAAACCAAACTGCTGCTCAGGTAAAAATTCTATAGGAACCGACGAAGGGGAATTAACTTTGTTCAGAATTATCTTTTCTAGAACTTTACCGATATTAGACAGAAGGGAAATCGGACGAAAATTTTGTATCATGATATTGTTCGGTTTTTTGGCTATGGGAATAATTTTAGCTGTTTTCCATAAGTTTGGAAAATAACCATTATTAAAACAATTGTTAAATATAATCGTAAGATATTGAATAGCCAAATTGGATATTTTTTTTAAAGCAAAATTTGAAATCAAGTCTGGACCAGAAGACCTTTTGGGCCTGAATGAACCAACTATATCTGCAACCTCTTCTTGAGAGGTAAAGAATTCAGTGAATTGAGGCTTAAGGGAAGTATCTGCTGCATTGAAAATGAAAATATTTTGACATTTACTCTGTCTCATCGCACCCACAACCGAATGAACTTGGCTCTCTAATTCAGAATCGCGGCCAAGCGGCCTATCAGAAAAAATTTCCGAGAAGTGATTTTCGAAAGCTGATACAATCTCACTCTCTCCAGATAAATTAGACCCGTTGACCATAACTTCATTGCAAGAAAAATTTTTTTTTTTGCCAACTATTTTAAAAATTTCCTTGAATGCCCAAGGGCCAGGAACAATCTTCGACAACCTATCCTCGAACTGCCTGTTCATCCAGATTCTAACTCTATCTTTTATTATCTTTTTCAGTAGAGAAATTCTTGCAGAGAGCTCCTTGTACGCCGTATTCACTCTATTAAAGGAATTGTGATAAATCCGTTTTAACTCTTTCTGCCAAATATGTTTCTGTTTAAACAACTTTTCAATATCCTTCGGTACATTCTTATATTTTTTAAAAGAACTAGGAATCCTTTCCGCATGACTTTCAAGTGTTTCCAGAAGAGAAGAGTTAAAAAAGACAATTGCTTCATCTATTTCATCATTAGAGAGATTTCTTATTTCCGAAGGCATACTACCAGTGATCTTGTAATCTAAGTCCTCACGAAAGGCATTCCAATCCGTGTTCTTAAAAGACTTACCTTGACTACATTGAATGATAGGCAGTTCCAGGCTATTAAATTGCAAATTGAATAGGACCGGACAATGGTCGGAGAAAGTAGAAAGTGTCCTAATTGAGAAGTTTATGTCAATTAGGTTAATCAGGTGCGATGAGACCAGGTAATGGTCAAGGAACGAAGAGCACCTTGGAAAAGTAGGAGTTGCCGGCGTCACATTTATAAGTGAAGGCAGTTGATTAGAAAGCCAATTTTCAAAATTTCTACCATTCAGGTTAGTCAGCGTGTCTCCCCAACTGCAGCTTCTCGCATTAAGGTCACCACCAATCACAGCACCGTCGAACTTCAGCACCAGCGCCTCTATCTTATTCAATTCATTCAACAATATATCCGTGCCACAATTAGACGGAAAATAAATTGAGCCAAAAAGTAAATTTTTGGTTACCCCTTGAACCCTTGCTTTAATTGATAGAAAGATACTAGGTAAACCAGCATCAGGAAGCTCGACGATGCTGTAACCGATATTGTTCCTTATTGCGATTGCCACCCCCTGCTGCCTATCATTTCTTAAAAAATTAAAATTTTCCAACAACACCCTGTGTCTTGGTTTTAAGTGAGTTTCTTGTAGAAAGGCTACAGAAATGTCTTTTGTTAAAAGTATTTTTTGTAGTTCTAGTCTTCTGCTGTGCTCTATGAGAGAAGCGACATTGAAAGTAAGAAAATTTAAATCAATCATTTAAAAACAATTTGGCCTAAAAGCTCAAGATAGAGCATTCTTTTATCTTGGATAGAACCCAAATTATTAAAATTCTTCATGAAATCTGAAATTTTCTCAATGAGGTTTCTAGCACTCATTCCAAATAAGTTATCCGCCATTTCCATAAACTGGCCTATTACATTCGGCTGACCACCCGTGCTAAGCGGAGGGGGATCATTCGGCTTCTTAAATTGGCTGGCATACGACCCCAGTAAGGGTGGAGGTGCTTGCGCAGGAGTGAATATAGCGCTAGTTCTAATTTTTTCTCTTTTGGCTCTGAGAGCATTCGTCTTTTTGACCTTAGTATAATCTTTAAATTTAGCACAGCCACGATAATTAGCGGGATGATCCCCCCCACAGTTCACACATATGGGTTTCACACCTGACTCTTTAGTCAATAAGCAACTCCCCGGATTATGAGACTTATCACATTTTACACATTTATACCCACAGGCGCAATTTTTAGCACTATGGCCGAATTGTTGACATCTCTTACACTGAATAGCATTAGAGGTGTATCTGGGTTTTTCCCATGTTATTTGTGTGTTGAAAAGATATTTAATTTTTAAAATATCACTTACTGATTTCCCGGGGAGAATGCTCACTGAGAAAAGGTCATATTTTATGCCCTCCTTTAAGGATCTCGGCGTAAAAAAATTACTCACTCTGCTAATTAGCCCCGGGGCAACACTTTCCAACTCTTCAAGTACCTCACCTTCACTATAATCTGAGCATAAGCCTCTTAGCATTATACTTTCAGTACGGTCCTCCTTATGAGTGAACGTAAATGCATCAACCCCCGGAGTATCCCGAAGCTTTTCAAAAAGAGCCCGATGAGCCCCCTTATCATCTACAAAAACCTTAGTTTTAATACCTCTGTTTTGAATTTTAAACTCTAATTTTTCACTTCTCAAGGTTTTAACCAGCTCCTTAACATCAATACCACTCACAAAAATTGGCGGACAAAACCTACCTTTATTTTTCTGCTTAGCTGCTTCATCTGCGTTCTTGTCATTAACTGGGACCTCACTCGGTGCCTCGGAATCAAGAATACACAAAAATAAATGTCACTTCGATGTCAGGGATGTTAAATTTCTCAAATTACGTGCGGAACCAATAATGCCAAATTTATCTGTTTTGCGGAACAGTGATGACAGATGTATCGAATTTTCGGAATCAATAATAGCAAAATTTGCTTCCGCGCGGAAAATGCTTTCCGACGGAATCAATAATAGCACCCTTAGAATGAGATTAGGCCGCAACTCACCTCATTCATCATGGATTAAGCGTCAGATAAATCTAAAAATATTTATTTATTTTAAAAAGGCTAAAACGCGATTAAATTTTTTAATAAAACAATAATTTAAATTTTACTGTTTCGCGCCGACGTTTCGAGGATTATTTGTCCTCTTCTTCAGGGCGTCTGTTTATTAACTAAACTAAACAAAACATTTATGTAAGTACAGAGACAAATAAAGTTGCAATATTCTAAACATAATGTTAACATAATTTTTTACATTGAAAGTTGAACAAAAGCTTAATGTTATGATTTAAAAGCTCTATGTTAAAGCTAAATAGTAAGTGCTGCTGATGTTGTCACAGTCTTCTTTCCTATTCATTGTTTTGTTTATGTTTTTCTGTATGTGTAAGCTTTCTAATGTAAGTCTAATGTTATAGTTCGTTTCTCTGTCGATAATTTCTACATTGTCGAGGTCCGCCGAATGTCCGTTGTGTTTTATGTGTTGCGCTAACGCTGTTGTTTCTTTGTTGCTTTTGATGTCATTCGCGTGTTCATTCATTCTTGTTGTCAGCTTACGTTTGGTGGTCCCTATGTAAATTTTATTGCATGACTCATCTTTGCCTAAACAGTTAATTTTGTATATAACATTTGATTGTTGTTGTTTTTCTGTTGGTGCTTTTGTTTTCGTAAAGATGTTGTTCAAAGTCCAAATAGGTTTGTGCGCGAAGTTTATGTTGTTGTTGTTGTTATTAATGATTTCTTTCAATTGTTTATTGTCTGTAATATTAGGAACATATGGTACACGATGATATCGCTTATTTGTGTTATTGTTGTTTTGTTTTGTTTTAGAAGTTTTGTTTGTTATTTCGGTTGTGATTGTTTTAATTAATTTATTTATTAGGATTATTGGGAAGCAATTGTTAGTTAGGATTTGTTTAGCTATTTTGAGGTTTTTAGTCCAAAATTGTGTGTCACTGATTTTTAACATTTTATTAATTAGATTTTTTGCTGTATTGATTTTATGGTGTGTTGGTTGGTTAGAGTGGAAATTCAAAATTCTTCCTGAAGATATCGGCTTCGTGTACCAGTCAAATTCTAATTTGTTGTTGTTTCTAATTATGCGCATATCAAGATAAGCTATTGAATTATCTTTTTCTGTCTCTACAGTAAACTGTAGCTTTTGATGATATGAGTTCATCTCGTCTAAAATGATTAGTATGTCCTTTTGGTTAACAATAGCAAGAATGTCGTCTACATATTTGAAAATTTTAGTGATTTGTATGTTTTTTCCGCTAGTGTGTTAATCGTACTGTCGAGAAGATCATCAAGGACTATGTCAGCAATTTGTGGAGAAAGTGGATTGCCCATTGGCATGCCGAAGACTTGATTATATATAGTTTCCCCAAGTATTAGGTAGAGACAGAAAAAGATAATTCAATAGCTTATCTTGATATGCGCATAATTAGAAACAACAACAAATTAGAATTTGACTGGTAAACGAAGCCGATATCTTCAGGAAGAATTTTGAATTTCCACTCTAACCAACCAACACACCATAAAATCAATACAGCAAAAAATCTAATTAATAAAATGTTAAAAATCAGTGACACACAAGTTTGGACTAAAAACCTCAAAATAGCTAAACAAATCCTAACTAACAATTGCTTCCCAATAATCCTAATAAATAAATTAATTAAAACAATCACAACCGAAATAACAAACAAAACTTCTAAAACAAAACAAAACAACAATAACACAAATAAGCGATATCATCGTGTACCATATGTTCCTAATATTACAGACAATAAACAATTGAAAGAAATCATTAATAACAACAACAACAACATAAACTTCGCGCACAAACCTATTTGGACTTTGAACAACATCTTTACGAAAACAAAAGCACCAACAGAAAAACAACAACAATCAAATGTTATATACAAAATTAACTGTTTAGGCAAAGATGAGTCATGCAATAAAATTTACATAGGGACCACCAAACGTAAGCTGACAACAAGAATGAATGAACACGCGAATGACATCAAAAGCAACAAAGAAACAACAGCGTTAGCGCAACACATAAAACATAACGGACATTCGGCGGACCTCGACAATGTAGAAATTATCGACAGAGAAACGAACTATAACATTAGACTTACATTAGAAAGCTTACACATACAGAAAAACATAAACAAAACAATGAATAGGAAAGAAGACTGTGACAACATCAGCAGCACTTACTATTTAGCTTTAACATAGAGCTTTTAAATCATAACATTAAGCTTTTGTTCAACTTTCAATGTAAAAAATTATGTTAACATTATGTTTAGAATATTGCAACTTTATTTGTCTCTGTACTTACATAAATGTTTTGTTTAGTTTAGTTAATAAACAGACGCCCTGAAGAAGAGGACAAATAATCCTCGAAACGTCGGCGCGAAACAGTAAAATTTAAATTATTGTTTTATTAAAAAATTTAATCGCGTTTTAGCCTTTTTAAAATAAATAAATATTTAATCAAAGCGATTTTAATCTTAAAATAAATAAATCTAAAAATAGCCGTAAGTCTCCTTAATGGTTCTTGTTCAGATCTTCACGTTCCTTAACGACTTCCTTCTTCATAGTTTGTGCGCATAATATGATAATGGGTGCTATTATTGATTCCGTCGGAAAGCATTTTCCGCGCGGAAGCAAATTTTGCTATTATTGATTCCGAAAATTCGATACATCTGTCATCACTGTTCCGCAAAACAGATAAATTTGGCATTATTGGTTCCACACGTAATTTGAGAAATTTAACATCCCTGACATCGAAGTGACGTTTATTTTTGTGTATTCTTGATTCCGACGGATAGATATTTTTCAGTAATTTCTTTCCGCTAAATTTTTGTGTCGGAAAGACTATAAAAAGTTAAAAATGTAAGTTTTTTTGTTAATTACGCCGTAGTTATTAATGAAAATATTAATATATGTGCTTAAAATTTAAAATTTTTAAAATAGGCACCAACTAGAAATTATGATGCAACAAATGCAAGAAAACTCGGATATTGCTGGTGGATTTACACAGCGGCAGCCTGCAGAGCAAAAAAAATTTTCGAGCGAGTTAAATGCCACTTTATTTAGGCGGAAATTTCGTTGGAAGCTTTAAATTAAGAATTTTTTTTTAATTAAGCAAGCACATATATTCAAATTAACATGTAACTCACTCTATGTCTCTCAGTTGGAATATGTCCCCAGAATTGAGCCTCAATATTTTTCTCTCAATTCTGAGATTAACGCAATCGTCGCTGTCGCTACCACTGTCAAAAAACGCTATTGTATCCATTTAATTGTTTATATTTTTACAAAATTATTAAATTTTTACAAGATTTCACTGTTTACACTTTTGTTTATTTTTTTTTTTTATCCTTTGTCATCTGTCAAAATTTTAGAGATGTTCTTATTACAGGGCTCCCAAATTTTCATTCGATATTCCACTGCCGCACAGTGGGGCAAGGAGCTCTCATATGTGGCATCAAATAAACGGAGCTACGCACTGCAACCAAATTACATATACATACTAAGGGTGGATCACTAAAGCTTTCAACAAAATTTAGTCGAATTTGAACAAGAGGGCGTGGCACCTCCCATACAATCCAAATCTTAAAAACTCTATACTGATTTCGCACACTTGCTACCAATAGTATATGTAAACTCCGGTAGGAAAATTTGCGAATTCGGATATGAGGGCGTGGCACCACCCATACAAACAAAGTCTTACAAACTATACTGAGGGTACTATCTGAGATAATCAAACCAAATGTCGTACACTTGCTACCAATAGTATAGGTAAACTCTGGTAGGAAAATTAGCAAATTCGGACAAGAGGGCGTGGTACCTCCCATACAAGCAAAATCTTAAAAACTCTATATTAAGAGTGCTTTCTGAGATAATCGAAGCAAATTTGGTACAATCGCTACGAATATTGGGACTTGAAATGAGATAATTTCCTACTTAAGTGCTCGTGATGACCACCTGTCCTCTTTTCCATCTGTTTTAACAAAAAACCAAATTGCTGTTCAAAATTATCCTGTCCAGAACTATACATAATGTTTATAAGTTCTTGTCTCGTGACAAATAATAAGTTAGAGGCCATTTGTAAAACAAAATTAGAAATTTTGAATAATGTCGGCAATGCAAGAAAAAATATTTTATTTAAGGTTACGTTCCAAAAATCGATGTAAATTTTAAAGTAGCAAAAAGTAGCAAAATTTTCTTGTCGCTTCTAGAAGTCAATACTAAACGGAATATTTCTGAATCATAACTAATGCTTGGAAAGGCTTGGAGCCTAATTAAATTATCTATTATTTATTTAATTTCATAAAATTTTTCTTCTCCATTTTATTTAACTTACCTACATAAATGTGTTAACATTTTTAAGGAAAAAAACATGGTTATGTACGGTTACATACCTGAAGATGAAGGCTCTATGGTCAATTAACATTAAATGTTCATAAACTTTAGCAAAAACTGCTTTGATTAATATGGAAATAACTTATAAAAATTATTTCAGTCTACAAAGTTAAAGTTAAGCGCGCTGTAGTGATGAAATGGGTTTGTTACAAGTCATTTGAAAAATGGCAAATAGTACGTTGGTTAATATTGTACTTAACCAATATAAAAGGATATCCTGAAATAATATTTAATTTTTTGAATTATCGCCAAGTATTGAGAGTATCTGCCCCACTGTGTGCCGTCGGAATCAATAATAGTAGTTTTCATATCGAACGATATTTCTTTCCGCGAAAATTTCCTTATCGAACGGAATCAATAATAGCACCCAATAATTTCTTTTATCATCTCGATGTAGACCATATTGGTGGAATTGCTGCAAGCCCATTTTTCTCAGCTTGCAAAAAACCAAAAGACCCTATGAAGCAGCGTATAAGTCTTTTCTATGCATCGTAGGCTTATATTTTTCCTGGTTATATAAATTCACACGAAATTAATTTCTTAAAGAAAAATTTTAAATTTTTTGTTTACGTACAATTGAAAACTAGTAAGGGTGTAAAATTTGGCCTGGCCAAACATTAAATACCCTACACTGCAGTATTTTTAAAATTTTGCTCATATGGAAGATGCTACGCTCTCTTGTTTGAGTTCACCCAGTTTTTGTGCCAGTTTTTTGTCTTTCAGTATAGCATTTTGAAACTTTTGCTTATATGGGAGGTGCCACGCCCCCTTGTCCGATTTCACCCAATTTTTGTTGAGAGCTTTCATTTATGATTCTTAGTGTCTGAGTCGAATTTGGCTCGAATATCTCAAAAAACGCTTTCAGTATAGCGTTTTGAAGCTTTTGCTTATATGGGAGGTACCACGCTCTCTTGTCCGAATTCGTCCAGTCTTTTCTCAGAGCTTGCGCTTACAATTCTTAGTATTTATGCTTATTTTGGTTGCATTGTCGTGAAAAATACTCCTAAAATTGCATTTTGAATATATTTTTTGTATGGGTGGTAGGCGTGTCCGTTAACCGATTTCGCTCATTTTATATCCCCCGAGCTATCTTTGACGACGAAGGCAGTGTACCAAGTTTCATTGAATTATCTTGCTCAATTTTCCCAAAAAGTGTATTTCAACACACAGCCAGCCACCCAGCCAGCCAGCCACCCAGCCACCCAGCCACCCAGCCAGCCAGACAGACGGACATGGCTATATCGACTCAGGAGGTGATGCTGATCATGAATATATATACTTTTCTATATCTGCCACGCCTCCTTCTCTGCGTTACAAACGGAAGGACAAAGTGAATATACCCTGGGTGTAGGGTATAAAAAAAGACAGTTAAATGGACAGTGTTATGCAATAACAAGTCAACCCACTCGAAATCAGTTTTGAGATATTTACGTTTTTGTGTAGATGTCGCAGAACAAATGATATGAAAATGTCAAAAAAATTTTGTTGTTTTCAACCTCTTACTAACAATATTTTGGTTCGGTTTTTTAAAAAATAGGTGCTTCTTCATATTTAGAATCGAACTGTATTCATAAGTCGAAAAAAATTTGTTTGAGGGTTGACTCGTTATTGCATAACAGAGTTCAAATAACAGCTGTAATTTTTTTTCTACCATTATGCCATATTTTTCAAATATTTTTGTAACAGAGTGATCATTTGTACTTAATCAACGATTAATAAACTTTTAATTGAATTATTTAAATAATTTAATTAACCTGACAAAATGTATATGGGTAATTAAAGGAATTTCTATTTCGTTAGCAATTTGTATGGATAATTAAATTAATTACTCGATGTGAACATAGCATTACGGGTAAATTACTACATAAATCTTCGGTGAAATCAGGCTATAATGGCCGTGTTTCTTTTGATGCGTATATATAATTAGCAAAATATTTGTATGAAGCGATAGTTGGCGATAGCAAGCGTCGCTTTGATCATAATTAAGGATACAAGCCAGTGCTTCCCATCAAAGATGAGTATTTATCGATAAATTTCAAACAAAAATACCAAAAAAAACAAAACAAACGAAACGTCAAAAGAAATGATATTAAAAAAGGGCAGAACAAGATAAAAGGTAAATTACAATTTTTAATTTATTTAACGATAATTAATAATGAAATCCTAATTTTTATTTGTAGCAAGTGCAAGAAGTGGAGCAAGGAAGAAACTTTGCTGTTATTATTTTTTCATTGCTGCCAAATTTTTTTCAGTGCTGCCAAACTTTCGATTGTTATATTTAATTGCAGATGCGCGTTTTTTTTCCTCACACATATACAATTATATATACGCTTCAAAAAAAACACGCCTAATGCCAAAGATGGAAAAACTATTTCTGTTATAGCCTGTTTCCACCGAAGATTTATGAAGTGATTTAGCCGCAACTCTCCTCATTCATCATGTATTAAACGTCAAAAAAATCTGAAAATTTCCGACGAAAATAGGCTATAAAATACGGAAAACTTGAGGTTGAAAAATCCACTCGGTTTTTTTACTCCATCTACCCATGGTACAATTATAGAGGTAGCGCTAAATTGTCAAAACGAACAAAGCGGAGAACGCAATCAACCAATCAAATCGCCTAGAAACAAACGTCAAAATCAGAAAACTGAAAAATTGTTGTTGTTTTGCTAGTTAATTTTGACAGTACTTGCTACCAAAAAAGAAGAACAAGAAACGTGTCAGTTACTGACGTTACCTTGTTAATTGTATCACGGTTATAGACATGGTTCAATAACAATGGTTATGGCAAGCTGTCAAAATAAAAAAATGGAACCCTGCAACTTGCCTTCCTATCCGTCAAAAGACTAGAACCAAAACAAAGAAAGGAGTCATTTGAAAATTTTTAATTCAATTGGTTCGTAAATTTTATGAATTTTAATATCCAGGAAAGCAGAAAAGCACGTAAATTATTGTTTTCTATTTAGCTGCGCAAATGGAAATGAATAGGAAACACTTTCCGGAAACCAGAAAAATATGCCGCCAAGCATTATTATTGTCATCTTCAGCGACATCACTTTCAGCATCTTGATATTCCAAGTGCACCAATAGCTGTACCACTAGCTCCTGCAGCGACTACACCCACACCAGCACCAGACAACGTACATCAAGACTCAATTTTGCTTCACCAACAATTGGACCAAGTTTACTTTAGCGGCAACGATTTTTTTACAACAGAAAGTGAATCCGCAAGAGTATGAATAAGAGTAAAGCGGAGAACGAAGTCGACCAATCAAATCGCCTAGAGACAAATGTCAAAATCAGAAAACTGTAAAATTGTTTTTGTTTTGATAGTTAATTGTGACAGTACTTGCTACCAAAAAAAAAAAAAAAAGAAGAACAAGAAACGTGTCAGTTACTGACGTTACCTTGTTAATTGTATCATGCATCTACCGACTTCTAGCAACTTTTCAACACTGCCATAGGAGATTTTTGTTTTGGCATCACTGCCATAAATAAAAAAATCGATTTGCAAAAGTTTAAGGTGAAAAAAAGAAACTGTGTGTTAATTTACATTAGAAAAATCCAAAAAATAAATATTTAAAGATAAATTTAGAACATGTCTGCCACAAAAAAAATAGAGGAAGGCAACGAACTAATGCGACAGGCGGAAAAAAGTCTCAAAACCGGTTTACTTAAGTGGCGACCAGGTATTTATTTGAAAAGTTATTAAAATTAAATCAATCTAAGAAAAAACTTTAAATTTTTGGCGACTAGACTATGATGTTGCTGCCGATGAATATTCCAAGGCAGCTACAGCCTTTCGAATAGCAAAATCAAATGAACAGTCAAAGGAGTGTCTGCTAAAAGCCATTGAATGTTATAAAAATAATCGTTCATGGTTCCACGCAGCCAAATGTTATGAGCAAATTATTGGATTAGTAAAGGACAGTAATAATTTGCTAGAAGTAGAACCAAATGCCAACAGGGCTTGCTCACTCTATCAACAATACGGTTCTCCAGAAGCTGCCGCATCTGCGTTGGATAAAGCAGCAAAAATTGTTGATCAAAAACATCCGGACGTGGCATTGCGTCTCTATCAACATGCGCTAGAAGTTGTCTCCATTGAAGACTCAAGACATGCAGCCGAATATGCAACTAAAGTCTCCAGGATATTAGTGAAATTGCGTTTGTATGATCAAGCAGCCGATGCCATACGGCGAGAAATTGGTTTAAATCAACAGACAGAATCTTATGGACAAATTGGACGTCTGGCAGTTGGACTCGTATTAGTGCAATTGGCACGCGGTGATTTCGTTGCTGCCGAGAAAGCTTTTAAAGAATGGGGCAACTGCTGTGATGCTCAAGAAGTACAGACTTTAGAAGCACTCCTCCAAGCATACGATGACGAAGACCCTGAATTAGCCGCTCAAGCGCTTTCCTCGTCTTTTATCAAGCATATGGATGTAGAATATTCTATTTTGGCTCGAGATCTGCCATTACCTAAAGGTATGGCTACAGCACCGAAAGCAAAAGTTATTGAAAATGCAGCTGCCACATATAAATCACCAAATAGTGCAGCAGCAGCTGCACCTGGTGGAATTGGATCTGGTGGAGGTAATGATAACCAAGATGTTGTAGATGTTGTAGAAGAGGAGGAAGAAGAGGGTGGCTTATGTTAGTCAATTTACACCGTTTTATTATTATATACATATATAAAAATGATAAAATTTGTTCCAACTCTGCTTCAATATATAACTATATTTACATAACTAATCTGAAACTTGTTAAAAATCTAACTCACAATAGCAAATATATATAAAATAATTAAAATTAATAAGTACATACTTAAAATAATTAACATTAACACAATTCACAATGGAAATAACGAATGTCGATTGGTGATCAACGATAATAATTGCAATTCACAACAAGTGTGAACGCAATCGGTAAAAGTTGACCGCCAAACGATACGATTGGGCTAGTTACATAGTTACAAGTTTACGAGATCACAGGGAAACTTTAGTTTTCAAAATTGACACTGACATGATTGCGTTTTTTCACGTGTCCCAAACTCGTAAAAACCTTACACGCTACGATGTCTCGTAAAGCTTTAATATAAGATAATTTTGTAGGCATGTTATTAGAATGTTAAGTTGAACCACTATCGACTCGCATCGTAGTTTCCAATTTACATAAAGAAAAGCTAATTAAGATGGTGTGTCTTCTCTTGATATTTTAATAACATGTCTTTTATATTGACATGAATTAAAGCAAATCGTTTGGTCTATTTGGTTTTATGTTCCTTTAAGTAGTTGTTTCCAACACTTTTTGTATTTACGATTAATTTTGTTGGAACTAAATTATTTTCGAAATTAATTTTAAAAAGGCTGATAAATCAGTTTTGAAAGATTTTTTTTGTTTTTAATTTAATTACAAGATTTAATTTCTCTGTCTTCCTTATTTCACAAAAAATACCAAAACTAAAATTATTAAAAATATTTTTTCACATTCTCTATAATTTCTTAAAGCAGTACTGAGTATCCGATAAATTAAAACATTTCGCTGTGATGAACACAAATCTTTAAAAATTATTAAATTGAACTCACAGTCACTAGCAAAGATTATTTACTAAATTTTCCCTTATCTTTTTCCAAAAAAATCCTCTGCATTTAATGAGTTTATTTCAAGAATTTCTATACTTTTCTAGGGCTCAAGAAGAAAAGTTTAGCGTAAATAAATACTTTAAGTTTTTCAAATTTTGAAAAATAAAGTTTGCCAAACGTGTAAACATAACCTACACACCATTAAATTAGTAAAAGATAAAGGTTAAAGTAAAGTACCTCTTTAAGTGGACATGTTTTCGCAAACGTGCTATCTGGCATATTGAAGATATGACCTTCCTTTGGCAGCCAAAAATTAAAAGCATTCTCAAGTCCATCACGTTAGTATATATACTAGTATATATACTATATATAGTATATATACACGATACTATATTGAGAAATGGTGCTATATTCTCTAGTTTCTCATCATGAGTGTTTTCACCTTGCCCACCAAATAATGACGATATAATTGCCATATATATGATGTACCTTATTACGTAGACTAAATTTTTCGGGATTTTCCAAGATGTAAACGTTTAATATCGGTATGGTGCTTGTAAAGTTTGGCAATGGTTTTTATCAGATGCCTTGGATCGAATAAGCTCGGAGCAAAAGGTAGGTTGATTTATGGTCTCGTTTACATTTTCTTTGTTTTCGTTTTCCATATTTTCAAACTCGTTTTTCTCTACGTCATTTTCTAAATTTTCATTTTCATTACTTTTATAAATATACTTTTCTTCTGCTGTTTCAACTTCATCATTCTTCTTTTCTTTATCTCCGTTTTTTACATCGTTATATTCGCTTCCTTTTGGACCATTTTCATTTCCTCGTCATTTCCTTTTTCTGGTCCAAACTTTCACTTATGCCCCAAAACATTTTATTTTTTAAAGGATTCCAATATTTTGTACAATTTCTCTATTACTATTTGGATCGTTCTGAATTTCTAAGTTTGTTGATAAACACAATTTTGCTTTTTTTACGTTGCTAAGTGTAATTGAATTCTCTGGAAATGGGATCATCCATACCATTCAATGTAATTAATTTTGCGCACTCGCAATGTATTCTCTGGACCATGAAATTCCAAGCGAAAATGCGTATAGCTATTATGTTGAGTCTTAGTGGAAATCCATGCACATCCATCCATCCATGATTTGATCAAATTAGTGTCTCCCAATGATTGTCCAGCATAGAAGACAACATTTAATATCTTATTCATATACCATGATCCATTATGAATTAAAGAAAATGTTCACTATGTTCAAGAATGTTCACTTTTTAGCAGCATTACTATGACCTTTTTTACAATTATGATTTTTATTATTAAATTAGCTCAAAATCAAAATCAGCTGATTAAAATAAAAAATTCTCCATGTACGTCAAAAATTCTCCATGTACGTCAAAAATTCTCCATGTACGTCAAAATTTTTTGGAGAATTTTTGACGTACATGGAGAATTTTTGACGTACATGGAGAATTTTTTATTTTAATCAGCTGATTTTGAATTTGAGCAAATTTAATAATAAAAATTAAAAATTTCAACAACGTATTAGCAACAGCCAAAAGGAGTATAGTAATTTATTTAGCAAGCTTAATAATAACGTCACAGATGCTTCATCATCATCCGAAGTTCTTACTACAACAAGTTCATATGAAAACAAGAGTGGGAAAAGAAAGTTAAGTGAATTTGAAGAGCAAATTGACTTCATTGAAGCCGATGAATCGTTCAGAGACGTCCAAGCACACCAAGTTCTCTGTTCAAATTTTTGACCGTACATTAGCAGCATATTTCTTTACAAGTTTTCTAATGTAGATCTTCGATCGTTGGAGTCCCTACAGTTATCAAAATAATCGCGAAAAATATAAAGATGATGATGAAAACCGCGAATTTAATTTAAAAGAATGCTTATGGACATCGCTAACACCACAAGGAGGTGGAGAAGCGCCGAAAAATCTATCAGGACGTTTAACTTACAACAGTTATGGAACCTTCATACTCTAGTGCAGTGCGAAACCTCTTTTTGAGGAGTGTCCTCCATATTCGATGTGTAGGTTAAAACACCAAAAAGAATTGTCAAAATCACAGCAAAATGTTTTATATACGCTTTCTTATTGACTGTAAACACATAATAAATAACTACACATATGCATATTCCTTATACATTTAAGGAGTTAAAAAATTTTGTCATAAATTGTCATAACTTTATTATATTCACCCTTATCATCTAATTCGATTTCGATTCGAACTAAATCGAATCGAGAGTTTGCTTTCATTTATTTTGAATTCCAGAATCGAATTCGAAAATTTTTACAATCAAAACCGAATCAACCTTATCATCTACAAAGTAGATTCTATGTACATAATTCGATTTTGATTGGAAAAATTTTCGATTTCGATTGTAGAATTAAAAATACATGATAGCAAAATCTCGATTCGATTTAGTTACAATCGAAATCGAATTAGATGATAAGGTTGGTTATACGATTTTTCCAAAACTTTTCAGATTTTAAAAATTTTTTTTTTTACTTCATCCGAAACTGCAAAATTCTTCAACATTTTAAGCAGCCAAAAATTAAAAGCATTCTCAAGTCCATCACGTTCACGATACTTTAAACGTTCTATATTGAGAAATGGTGCTATATTCTCTAGTTTCTCATCATGAGTGTTTTCACCTTGCCCATCAGCCATATAAGTATTTGTATAAATCCTCATACATATCCCACATCGAGTTCCTTAACTACAAACTGATACTAGTATCAACTAACAAACTGATAGTCTGGTCTGGTCTGCGGCCAAGCGAAAGAAGATGCCTTTTGCTCTGATCAGCTCTGATCCTTTAACATTTTTCATTTGCATTTTTCATCAGCATTTGGCGTGAAATAATCTCTTTACCTACTTTATCATCAATGGGTATGAGTCCAACTTGCCATTCAAATTCAGCAAATTTCTCCTTACGATATTTTTATTTCAAATTTTTGATTTTTATTATTATATTACCTCAAAATCAAAATCAGCTGATTAAAATAAAAAATTCTCCATGTACGTCAAAAATTCTCCATGTACGTCAAAATTTTTTGGAGAATTTTTGACGTACATGGAGAATTTTTTATTTTAAACAGCTGATTTTGAATTTGAGAAAATTTTCCTTAGGGCATACAATAAGCAATATACAAGTATAGTGTTGAAAATTTTAATATGAGGTCGAAAAACAGTACATTTGAAAAAAAGAAAACACCACAAACCAAAACCAAATCCAGTGTTAACTTGTCTACGTATTTTGTAGCTGTTAAATATATAGAATGTAGTTGTATGTTCTTGAATTACACGCAATTCAAAGAAAAAGAAAGAAACATTCTATGGATTATTTATTTTAAAATTTATTATTTTTTTTTTTTTTTTTTTTTTGAAATTATGCATGACGTGCGCTTTATTACATTAGAACTTTGCTCTCAATTCCAGTTTTTAGTTTCTCAAACTAATGCTAAAACGTAACTTTTCAGGGCAAAAGAATGTTTATGTAAATTATTTATCATATAATGAATGTAGTTAAATAAATTATTGTATTTTATTTAAAGTTTATTTTTTAAAACATATTCACTTATTTTAAAAGCAACACAAAATTTCAAAATAATAAAAATGTTGTATAAATAAAAATGAATTGGATTGTTTTATTTTATTCAATGGTTTGTGTATGATGGATGGATGCTCTTGATTATTGTATTTTTCTATTGGAGGATTTTTATTTTTTCTTTATCCTTTGATATTTCAATAGCTCTTAGATTTCAAGATTGAACATTTTGCTCACAGAAACATAATGTCGCATTATTATTATGATACTCATGAAAATACGAATCGTCGTTGTAGTCGAAACACGACTATGATACTAAGGGTAATTTTTCTGATTTAGGGGATCTAGAAAAGCACTTCGCAGTTTTACAGTTACATACAGTCATAGGCAAATCTATTTTGACAAAAAAAAATCTGCATATTTCGTATCGTATACGATATATAGAGTGTATCGCATTAAGTTACGAACCTTCTGCGAGGTGTTAGAGGAGGCCTAGACTAACAAAAAATTGCATCTAATGGGTGGGTCTAAAATGTACCCCTAAGGAGTTATATGGTTAAATCTGATTTTCTGACTTATGTTAGAAATTTTTTTTGAGTAAACGAACATACTGACAATTAGCTAAAAGTTTCTTGCAAAAAAGTTTTATCTAAAACGCTAGGGTGACCCAAGAAAATTTTTTCAAAAACAAGTCAGAAAATCAGTTTTAACCATATAACTAGTCAGGGGTAAATTTAAGACCCCCTCCCTCCCCCCTCAAGTTCAATTTTTTGGTAGTCTAGGCCTCCTCTATCAGTTTCCAGAAGCTTCGTAACCTTATGCGATACACCCTATACAATAACCATGGTTGAATTACCATAGTTGCAGCGATAACAAATGCTGCTTATTCTTATGATTTTTAAACTACGAAAATGTCAAACTCTTTGTTTTGATTCTAGTCTTTTGACAGATAGCAAGGCAAGATGCAGGGTTCCACTTTTTTATTTTGACAACTTGCCATAACCATTGTTATTGAATCATGAAGATTAGGTTTTAAATGAAAATATTGAGACTTTTAAGTACTTTAAGCAAATTTAAAGAATAAATGATATGTTTAATAGTTAAATAGCTTCAAAAAATGGCAAACAAAATTTTTATTTTGGTTTTTAGGTTAGAATATCTCAAAAACTATATACGATAGAGCAATTCTGAGGTCAGATTCGCGTTGAGCATCGCAAAACACATGTGATTATTTTGAAATTTTGTTTATTGTAATTAAAAAAAATTTTTTTTTTTATATGGAAAAATGCCCCAACTGGAAAAGGGGTTATCTCAAAATTTAGTCGAGGAGTCACGAACGAAAATTTTTTTATACATCATTTGAATGATAAGTAAACATAATCTGGAAAAAAAATGTATGTGCTACGATGTTCGATTTAAAACGGGTTAAGGCACGCCGTGGTCTCTTTGTTTTTATGCAAAAAATTTTTCAGTAATATATTTTCTTCATTGTTGGTATTAAATCCCTAAATTTACAAATTCCAGATTTTTCTAAGTAATGTACTTCCTCATAAGAAATATTAGAGATATTATCAAAAAGATTTATTTCGTTATTATTCACCGGCGTAGTGTCACTATTAGCATTAAACTCACTTGGTACTTTTACTATAACTTCTTCCCTTATAATATTATTACCAATTATGGTGTTTAATAAAATCGGTTTTGATAATTTTTTCTTGTACCTATATTATGGAAAAATGCGTAATTGCCAAGCGTAGTGGTAGTGGCAGCGCCGCTGTCTGTTAGCTTTGATATCATTTATAGTAAGATTAATTATTGGAAGTGCTGATTGTGAGGCTGTAAATGAAAATATTGAGTTGCATTTACAGCATCGATTTCCATTGGATCTTGACCCAAATTATTAAAATTCTCATTTTAATTTTGTTGTGTAGATCTGAAATTTCCTGAGTTATAATTTAACCTTTGTTGATATCCATTATTATGATTATAATTTTGCAAATTTTGATTTTGAAAATGTTGGCTGTTATTTCCAAAATCACCCATATTATTCACATTATTACGTAACTTACTGCTACCAAAATTTTTGTTAATAGTCGAATTTTGAAAATTTTTGTTATTTGGGAAAGTATTACCATTTGAAAAATTGCTTACATTTGGAAAATTGTTATTATATTCAAAATTATTATTTGGAAAACTATCTTATTAACTAATTTAATATCTTTTATTAAATTGTTTTCTATATAAAAACCATATGCTGTATTTATTGAACTAATATGATTTTGAAGTAAAATAGATTTTATATCAGTGGGCAAAAAATTTATATAAGTGTCAAAAATTAATTTGTCATTATTTTCAGGAGTATATATACTGTCCGGCTCCAAACTGAACTTAGTATTCATATAGCTTAATATTTTCCTTAATTTGTGATTCAATTCTTCTATATTACCGGCATCTACATTCAATGCGTCACTACGCAAATTGAAAAACGACCTTTTTATACCAAATTCTTCTCTCAGCTTTACTATAATATCATTCCATGTGGGGTTGATTAAGGTTTCTACAGCTTTCAACGCCTTCTCTTACAACCGGTTACTCAACACAGATTGTAGGGTTCATCCATGTTCCAACGGCGTTAACTGCAAGACGGTAGTAACGTCTCTCAAATAGTTGGTTAACGTGTACTCACTGCTTCCATTGAATGCTTTCGGCTAGTGTTAACGCCATTTTTAATTTTTGCAATATTTTTCTTTTTTTTTCAAAGAGTTCAATCAAACTTGCTGTTGAGACTTTTTTATACAATTTGAATAAAAATGTTCGTTGCAGATTCAATCACTAGATATGATTTTTCATTACATATCCCATCCTCGTCGCCAGTTACTTTATTAAGTTGATCAAAGTATGTACACTTTTTTTAACTTCAAATAAAATTTATTTCAATGTTGAACTTTTGAATATTTTATTAAAACTGAATTTTCAATATTTTTACAAATGACATAAAAATCAAATCAAACTTAAGAAATAAATTTAAAATCTAAGCATTCTAAGAAACTTATAGGAAGAGTATTTTAAAGTATTTACGAGAAAGGTAGAATAATATGTAACTTGCTAATCGGTGTTACGTTAACAAACAACTGCAACGTCACGTTAGGAAACGTTTCATTTTGACTAATTATTTCAGCTTCATTTTTGACACACTGCTTATGATTTCTGTAAATTTCATTAATTTTCAATAAACTTTGACTTTAAAAGTGGACCTGAAAATGAAAACGCACGCATCCACCCTAATTCCTTAATTGAAGCTTTTACTTTACACTTATTCGTTGTTGTGTTATATTCTTCAACACGATCCTGATAAAATGCAATGACTTTATTGTTGAATGTAGTGTACAATCTGGGAAATAATTGCTCACTAAAGCTACACATCACAGTCCATTCATTGGTTTCGTGTTCATAACGTTCGATTGTGCTACTGCTGTCACCACCCACTGCATATAACATACCATTGGCGACTACAAGCTGTATTTGATGAAAAAACAAAACAGAAACGTTAAACAGAGTTTTTATGTCATTTCAAATAACTTACTTCATGAGATTTACGTGCTTCGCACATTGAGGCAATCGACGCCCACACATCTTCTTGTGGACTATAACATTCCGCCGAACTCATAGTTCTAATATTATTTTCTCCTTCACCTCCAGTTACATAAATTTTCCCATTGAAAGCTATACAGCCAAAATAACATCGTTCAACTGACATTGAAGCTACAATGTTCCATGTATTCGATTTTGAGTCCCACCTCTCTACAGAACTAAGATTAACATCGTCATGATCCATACCACCCACTGCATACAAAAAATCATTAATTACTGCCACACCAAGTTCCCAACGACGTTCATTCATTGGACTTACATTTTTTAAGATCATAGTTTTCAGATTTAAGCAAATAACCGTATCTTGAGGATGACAATCTATGTCACCTCCAACTATGAATAGTTCATCTCCCATAACTGCAACACCGAAGGATTCACGATACTCCAAATTTTCAAGCCACTTGATCCACTTAAGTCGTTGTGGACAGTGGTACAGAATATCTAGTTTATTGTTTGCTTCTATTATTGCCATCAAATATTCATATGATCTTCTTGGTTTAGTATATTCGCTTGCATTTTCTGTTCTGCTTTCTGACATTAAATGCCACTGTACAGCATCCGTGTACAATTGGAGACTGACAGGCGAGGTACAAACTGGTTGTACATGTTCAAATAGGAACGATGGCTCCAGCAGTAGCAGCCGCACCAACTTCAACATTACATCCCTATATTGATCTCGTTCGTATCGATCGTGTTCTAACCATATCATCAGACTCTTAAAAACATGTTCTTCAGTTGGATCATGAAGATAATTACTAGTCAGCAACTGAGTCAATCGCTCGACACTTAGATTCAAGAACTCATCAGTTTTATAGAGCTCTACAAAATGCTCCATGCAAAAATCTGTAGCTTTTTTTGAAAATAACCCACAATGATGTCGCTCCGCTAGCTGCGCCATACCCAAACAATTAGTTGGGTGTAACTGCTCCACAAGAAAATCACTACAAGCGGTGACAACACCGTCCAAACGTAGAAAGTCAGCTGTTATAAACAACTTTTCAGCAGTGTCTTCACTTATTTCTAAACGTCCTGAATAGCAGAATTTTACTAGGGATTTAAGTGTTTCACCATCTACATTGGGCAACTTTACCTCTTTTGTTGTACTTTCGTTAAATGGTGGCGTAAACATCGTTTTAAAGTACTCACTTGATGCACTTAGCACGGAGTGATGCGCTGAAATTTGCATTTCTTCGGTATCGCCAGGGATTAGCAAAACGTCACAAAGTTCCCTGCGCTCAGATCGCTCCGACGTGTGTTTTTGGGCGTGGACTTCATCAATAAAAATTTTACCCATATCGGACGCTGCAGATGTGCTTCCAAAATTATTTCATCACTAAATTTACTGATACAGATGAGAAAACCCTGATATCAGAGTTCTCTGGAAACATCGATTATTAAAAAATCGAAATCAATATTAAGCGCACAACTGACTTGTTTACCAATATTTTTGTTGTTTTGAACAGATAATGATTTACATTAATTAGCTACAAACAAATCACGTGTCAAGTGGTTCTGTGAGCTTACTGTTCTGTGTTTTTGAGTAAAAACAACGGCTTGAATACAGTTTAGCCTCCAATCGAAATTGATTATAAACCAAATATTTTCTTGTGTGCTTTTAAAATCTAAGAACAAATATGGAATCTAAAAGTGTCTCTCGGATCTGGTTTTGGAGATAAAGACATCGGAAATTGCGGATATAGCTTTTCTAAAAATCTTCAATTTAAATTGTTGACAAAATTCAAATTTATATTTTTCCAATACAAAACATTAAAATCAACAGATCACAAGACAGCATTATCGGCCCACTGTGCGTACACCAAACACACACCTGATTTTGAGAGCGTTAAAATCTTACAACAAGAAAACAACTACAACAGACGGTACACTCTCGAAATGTTACATATAACCAAAGTACCGAAACAACTAAGACTCAACTACAAAACTGACACAGACAATTGCGCACACATATATAGACACTTAGTAAAACCAAAAGAGACATCAGCTGGTACATAGACGAAAACATAAACATTAACAAGTTGACCGCGCCAAACTACAAAAGTGTATTAACAAATATTTTTGACTTAAAAATTTTAATTTTGCATAATTGTTAATTTATTAAATCAGTTGAGTTATTAGTTCAATGTAATTGTTAATTATTTTCATTTTTTAATGTAAGTTTCAATTATTTTATGAATTGTGATATTATTGTAATGAAATGTTTTTGTGCAATTTGTTTTAAATTTTAGTCCCTGATGATGTCTTTCAATGAAAGACGAAATATTGGAAAAATATAAATTTGAATTTTGTCAACAATTTAAATTGAAGTATTTACTGACCTAAAGCTCGTCTAACACAATTAAAATCAATAAGAGGTCGATAACAAATTAAAATTTTCTAAAAATCTATATAAGTTACAAACGGCTGCATTGATATGGGTGTCATATGAAAGGTAACTTAACAAGCTACAATATAGATCTAAAAGTTTTTGGAATCTGGCTCGTAGTTTTCGAGATATTACGACTTTTCTGAAATTTGGACTGATTTTTAAAAAAAAAAGAAACCGTTATTTTTCCAAAAATCCGTTATTGCTGTACAATTTTATTAACATATTTATAAAGCTCAATTCATCTCCTTTAAAATGATATAACACTTTAATAAACATTTTTGATATTAACCCTTTATAACCAAAAAAATTAAAAATCATTTTGATGAATTTTGAGAAGTATCTTACATTTTTTTGATATGATGTGTTCTTTTTGACAATATGAGCATTAAAACATATTTTAAATGTTTATATTTATATTAATTTTTGTATTGGGCAAACAACAGAAGTGTTTATATTTATACTATATCAAGCATTGGTTTACAAATTTGGACCATTGTTTTTTAAAAATCGTTATATTCATTTTTCCTAAATTCGTTGACCCATAGTTTTATTAACATAATTAATAACATCGATTCAGTAACTTTTGTGTTACTCTTATGTAAAATTACTGTGGCTAGGAAGCTATATATTATAGACTGATCCGCAGCCGAAGGCCGCCGCGAAGCCGGTGTTGGATTTTTGGGAGTTTTAAATCCTGAGTTGCGGCCGCAGGCCCCCACTTACACAGAGTAGGGGTCTACTCTTATGTAAAATTACTGTGGCTAGCGAAGCCCGTGTTTGATATACTATAAGATATAATCGATTTAAATTCATTTTAATGTTCATATTGTCATATCAATAAATTTAAAAAAAAAAAAAATGTTTTTTAACTTTTTCGGTTATAATGGATTAAGTACCTGGAGACCGATCCCTGCTCGGTCAACAATCTAATCTTATTATTTTAGTCGATGTTTTTATTCACAGCTATTTTTTGTGATGGAATTCGTACCTTTTCACCTCCAATGTTCATGCTTTCAAAATGATAAATTAACCGATGAGAATAATAATAAGAAAAAATTTGGAAAATGTGGAATGGTATAGAAAAATATCAAAAAATTAAATACATGGGATATGGCAGGCATCCAAAATATTTCGTCTATTGTATGGGGGCTGAAATATCTTATCTTCAAAAGATCTTACCTCGGAAAGTAAAAGACCTATTGGAAAAGTTTTGATAAGAAAGAGTGTGGCTATTCAACGCCATTAATAAAAAAGGATTTCACCTTTTCTTGTAGACACGCAGTTAAGACTGAACACAGCGTTTTCTTCAACTTCAAGCAAAGATATTTCAAAACCCTGCAGGTATAATGACAGTTCTGCTGATGAAGACGGTTTCAGCGTCAAAAAGTGCATAAGACTGTATATTAAAAATAAAAAGTTCATTCCATTCTTTTTTTGTGCCTGAGTTACTAACTAGAATTTTTATTTCGTTATGCTTTAGATACTCATGATCCAGATCCGCATACCAAATTTCATCAAAATACGTTGTAGCATTTGCGAGAAATAGCATTTTATTTGTTTTACTTGTATGGGAGGTTCCACGCGCACCGACGATATTTTGCCCATTTTCAGGTCGTAGGTGCCTAATAAAAAGGAGACTCCCTACAGTTAAATTTACGAAGATTGCTTTAGTATTTTTTCTTTTTCTAGCGTATTATATTTTTGTGGGCGGTGCCACGCCTTTCAGTGAGTTTTCCAAAAAAACGGCATATCGTATATTATTCCTTGTTTTTAAGGGTAACATCTCTTAAATTTTCATTTAAATTATTGGAATCGTTTTCGAGTAATATCGAATCAAAATTTTGAATGGTTAAAAAGTGGGCCTGGCACTTTCTCGGTATCACCCACTTTTGTTTATATAAAAGGCATTTGCCAGCAATAGCTGTGTACCAAATTCCATCAAAATGTACCATTTGCGTGAAATAACATTTAACGTGTTTTACTTGTATGGGAGATTCCACGCCCATAGGCGATATTTTCTCTACTTTGAATTCGTAGGTGCCTAATAGCAAGTAGATTCCCTTACGTTAAATTCAGAAAGATTGCTTAAGTAGTTTTCTTTTTAAAGCGTATTATATTTCTGTGGGCGGTGCCACGCCCTTCATCTAGTTTTTCCAATATAACAGCATATCACATATTAACACTTGTTTTCAAGGGTACAATCTCTTAAATTTTCATGAAAATTGTTGGAGTCGTTTTCGAGTAATAATGAATCAAAATTTTCAACGGTTAAAAGGGGGCGTGATACTTCTTCGATACCGCACACTTTTCGGTTATTATAAGGCATTAATAAGCAGTACCTACATACCAAATTTCATTAAAATATCTTGTAACATTTGCGAAAAATAGCATTTAACGTATTTTGCTTGTATGGGAGGTTCCACGCGCAACGGCAATATTTCGCCCACTTTCAGAACAGAGATCCCTTTTAGCAATTACGCACCTCACAGTTAATTTCAGAATGTTTGCTTTATTAGTTTTCTTTTTATACCGTTTTATTTTTTTGTGGATGGTGCCACGCCCTTCAACGAGTTTTCCCAATATAACGGCATATTACATATTAATCCTAGTTTGCAGAGGTAACATCTTCTAAATTTTCATCAAAATTGTTGGAGTCGTTTTCGAGTAATATTGAATCAAAATTTTCATGGGCTGAAAAGTTGGCGTGGCACTTCTTCGATCCCGCTCACTTTTTGTCCGTTACGAGGTATTATTAACCCGTACCTGCTCACCAAATTTCATCCAAATACCTTGTATGGTTTGCGGGTTATTACTAAATCAAATTCAAAATCTAAAGCTGTGCAACGCCCTCTGGTGAGCATTTACAAAGTTCAAACCTAGCTCATTCTTCATTGTATGCTAATATCTAACACTACTCCAAGTTCCATTAAAATCGCTGTAGCCGTTTTCGAGAAAAAATATTGGCACAGAAATAAGTACAAAGAAACAAAAAAACAAAAAAAACATACAATTTTATCTCGTATAAGAAGAGAAAATATCAAAAATTTTTGTTTAAATTTTATATCATTTTGAAGGGGATGAATTACGCTTTATAAATATGTTAATAAAACTGTAAGTTAATAACGGATTTTTTGGAAAAAAACCGTTTTTTTTTTAAATCGGTTTAAATTTCAGAAAATGCGTAATATCTCGAAAACTACGATCCAGATTTCAAAAATTTTTGAATCAATATTGTAGCTTATTAAATTACCTTTCATATGACACCCATATTTTAAATAGCGGCAATGCATAACAGGGGAAAAAACAAAAAATTAGAACTCTGCATATGCTGCATTGAATTTTTTGCTGTGATTCTCGACTAATCTATGGAAAAAATTAATAAAGCATGCTTGGTCGAGTTCTTGGTTTGTAGGTGAATTCGACTGAAGATCCCATATGATTATGGGTGAAACGTATCGAAAACCAACCTACCAACATTTTGCCTTGTTTTTGTTATGATGGTGTTTTTACTCAAAAACATAGAACAGTAAGCTCACACCACAAAACCACTTGACACGTGATTTGTTGGTAGCTAGTTAAAAAAAAAAATCCCAACAACTGTTTGAATGCTGTTCCTTAAAGCACATGATGCTTCTAGTAAAACCCTAACTGTGTTTTGTTCGTTTTGCTCTGGTCGAATTTTACAGTATTATAAAAATTGCATCCAAACTGCTTTTTCAAAGTTGCCACGGCTATAAGTCGTAAACTGTTTGAGATTTTGGTTTCCTATCTTCAACGAAGTTGTAGATATAGACTAAAGGAAAGAAAATGTTCAAAAAACTTGCCCGAAAAAATTAGGTTTTGGGCCTCAAAATAACAAAGATGCAGCAAAATTGCACCATTTTTGATCGTAGCTATAAAATCGTTCTGTATTTTGCCAAACAATTGAAACAAAATCATACCCAAGACTAGACTAAACAACTCTTTAGAGCATGTCAAAGCATTCGAGTACTTGTTGATACTAATTTTAATTAAAACAGTGATGTATTAAAAAATGCTTGGGTTCCTATGTGACCCCATTGGTCTCAAGGGGTTAAATAGATATTTGTTCAAAACATATCTTTCAATTATTGAACACATTACAATTAGTATTATGACCTAGAAAAAATTGCGCACTGCAATTTTTTTTGCTTAATGCTTTTAAGATCACTGCACTAGAGGTCAAAAAGCACATTTTTCTGGCCAAAATCTATAACGTCCATACTATCATATTAACCAACTGCAAATGTAGTTTTTATGTTGACCCTAGACTAAAAGAACAATTCTGAAAAAAATCTTAGCCCTTGTACTACCGGGTCAAAAATGGTACGTAATAATTTTTTTAAATTAATAACACATGCCAGCAAGGTTTTGTTTTTAAGCATTTCCGAAGTAACTTAATGCGCGGAATCCGAATCCGAAGTCAGAATTTCGAGGTATTTGAGGTCAAACAAATGTATCACGTAGTTCTATTATGTTTCTTCAAAATGAGCCCTTAAAAGATGCCATATGATACTTCCTTTAAAAGTCATGGTCGATTTAAGATGACATCTTGAAATCCCATAAAACGGGTAAAACAACACAACTTTGGATTTCATGATAGCCTCTTAAATCTGCAATAACTTTTGAAGGAAGTATTGTATGACACTTTTTAAGAGCTCGTTTTGAAGGTAAAAAATGGTTATCAGTAATGAATTACGCAAAGAAATATATAAAAAAATGTTGTGCAGTCTACAACTAATCTCAAAAGTAACAAAAGTAAATACTAATTTTTCTAATAAGAAATCGAAAAACAGCATCTTCGTTTTCTTTTTTATCTGTCTTTTGCAATCGGACTTCGAATAAATTGGAATTGCGGAAACGTTACCTGACAAAAAAATTCATTAAAAAAAAACGGCCAAAATCGGGCGTCTATATTTCTAAATAACATTAACAATAGCACCTTCTTACTAGTTTCGGGTTTCTTAGGACTGAATTTTAAAAAAATATTAAAAGTCAGGGATCTAATTTGAGTTTTTGATTTTTCCACAGAAAACCAAAATATGCATACGTAACACCATCAATTTTACTGCCATACCTAAATTGGAGCGTCAGCGTTATTTTACTGTCAAAATTTTCTCATGTACATACAATTTGTATGGCGCATACCGAAATTGCCAACGCTCAACGCTGAGCTATTCGAATTTCCAATTTTGACAAAGCGTTATGAAGTGAAGTTAGCTGCAGAAAAGTAAAAAAAAAAAAAAACAACAATATGATTTTGACAAACAAGTGACTTTAACGCAACGCTCTTTTTTCGGTATGGCGCTTGACGCTTTTGTGTAACGTTAAATAACGCAACGCCTGACGCTCCAATTTAGGTATGGCAGTTATTCATTTTTATTTTAGAAAAAAACAAATTTAGTACAGTAAAAATGTACAATGACCTAGAAAAAATTGCCCACTGCAATTTTTTTTTTTTTTTTTTGCTGAATGCTTTTAGAACCACTATAGAGGCTTTACGCCAAAAAAGTGATCTCCCTACCCTTGCGCTTTAGCCGCCATCTTGAAATAAGATTGATTCAATTTATCTCGTTTCTTGTTGGTCGGATGGAAAAAATTTTGACCAAAAATTACGGGCAGTAAAATTCTACGTATTCTTGACCTGAGACGCGATATCCATTAGTTGATATTTTGAGCGGTAGAGGCTGCCAACTGGATGTTGATTTTTCAAAAAGTTGTGATAACATAATTTGCAGCATTTGCAAAAACAGGCAAAACAATTTTTAAATGAAGTCATTATCTCAATTGGTTCTCGAGTTATTAAGGAAAGAAATTGTAGCTAGCGTAGCATGTCTCAAAACCAGAGTGTGTTACCAACTAACAATTTGGCAATTTTTCACAACAGACGGCGCAAGTGAGCCTTATGATTTATGCATAATGGCGATCCTGCTCAGAGAGTTTACTCGTGACCTATAGCATAATCGCTTAAGCACCGCGTTCTCTTCGTACGAGTACGGTTTCTGGCAAGATTTAACTAAAACTGATCTGATGAGGCTATATACATGTTTATATATGAAAATATATAAAAATGTATGTGGAAGTAGCCGAAACATATGTAATCAATTTCCATGTTAACACTTGCTTTCGTCTGTTGTTGAAAAATTGCAAAAATAACTGTTTAATTAGTTCAATATAAAATTATCATACTTCAATTTAGAAAAAGCGCGTTGGTACTTTCATTAGTACTATACAAGCAATAAAAAAACAGTCAATTAACTAACTTCAGAAAGTGATCAATGTTCAGACAAAAAATATAAGCAATACATTTTTTATACGCATTTTATTTTTAAAAAGACTTACTGCCATACCTAAATTGGAGCGTCAGCGTTATTTTACTGTCAAAAATTTCTCATGCACATACAATTTGTATGGCGCATAACGCAATTGAAAACGCTCAACGCTCAGCTATTCGAATTTCCAATTTTGACAAAGCGTTATGAAGTGAAGTAAGCTGCAGGAATGTAAAAAAAGAAACAACAATATGATTTCGACAACCAAATGTCTTCAACGCAATGCTCTTTATTTCGGTATGGCGCTTGACGCTTTTGTGTAACGTTAAACAACGCAACGCCTGACGCTCCAATTTAGGTATGGCAGTTAGCTAGTCATAAACTGAGAACGAATCAATATAATCATTTCATTTAAAAGCTATTTTGCTTGTTTTAACAAGCGCTACAAATTTTATAATCCCAACATTTTGAAAAATCAACACCCGTGGGTTAAAATGGAAAAACCTGGTTTTTGGTAACTTTGGCAGCCTCTACCGAACGAAATATAAACTTATGGATGCCGCGTCCCAGATCAAAAATACGTACAATTTTATTGGCAGTAATTTAAGTTCAATATTTTTTTTCGTGCGACCAGTAGGAAACGAGATAAATCGAATCAAAAATATTTGAAGATCTCGGTTTTTGGTTTTTAAATCTTTACAATGTTCCTAAAAACATTAGGCAAAAAAAATTGCAGTGCGCAATTATTTCTAGGTCTATTTACATTTTTACGTACATTTTTACTTTACTATAACTCGAGAACCAATTGAGATCAGCTATTTTGCTTGTTTTTACAAGCGTTACAAATTTTATAATCCCAACATTTTGAAAAATCAACACCCAGTGGGTCAAAATGGAAAAAAAAAATGGTTTTGGTAACTTAGGCAGCCTCTACTGCTCGAAATATCAACTGATGGATACCGCGTCCGAGATCAAAATTTCATTGCCCGTAATTTTTGTTCAAAATTGTTTCTGTCCGACCAATAGGAAACGAGATAAATCGAATCAAACATATTTCAAGATGGCGGCTAAAGTGCAGGTCACTTTTTTGGCTTTAGGCCTCTACAGTGCTCCTAAAGACATTAAGCAAAAAAAATTGCTGTGCGCAATTTTTCTAGGTCAACATACATTTTACGACATTTTTACTGTACTAAATATGATTCTCAAACTGTCTTGATCTGGCTCATGGCTTGGCGCATATAGCCTTCATTCCCTATCAGGTAATACTCCTTGGTGCGTTGGTAGAGAGCTATTGGTTCCAATTGCTTGGAGTGACCTCGATTATTTCAGGACCGTATTTAGGACTTGGAGGCTCCTAGGCTATACTTATGGTGCGGGCCCCATCTCTTGTAAGATAACTCCACTTTAGATAACTTGCTACTTTATTTCTCATAAATTTTAACAGAATTTCAAATCAGAATATGAATGACAACTCCACACTGAAATAAATTGCACCTTACTGTTTTAGTCAATTCAGAATGTATGTTTGCTAGTAATTTTTTTGAAAAAATTTACGTGATACGTGTATTTACCTTACTGTAAAGTTCAAACAAAAAAAAAAAAAAAACGAATTGACCACGCTAGGGTACGAATCCGGGCCCTTCCGTGTGATAAGCAAATACATATCCTCTGCGCTACTTACGCATATAATAAAGAATCATAAAATTTGTATATAAAGTAAATGTCTGTCTAAAAATAGAAATTGTTACTAAAATTATAAAAGTCAAAATGATTCTATATTTTTATGATTTTTACCTTACTCGAGTGGAGTGAAAATTATGGCACTCATTTTAGTGCGTGAAAAAAATAAAGTTATTTCGACTAGACTTATAAATTCAAAATGGTCACACATTTTTTTTCTGAAAGTATAAATTACTCTACATAAAGTTAAATGTAGGCAATTTGGAGAAAATATTCCTTTATTATTTAACTACATTTTATTTGTAAATATGACTTTACGGACCCATAAAATACATAGTTCATACGTCAGGTAAGTTATATTTGAAATTAAGTGTTTACTTTAATTTTTTGACTACCCGAGTGGAGTAAAAATTATGATGCGTATTTTTCTCCGTGCAGAACTATTTTAAAATTTTGTTGCAAAAATGAATTTTTTGTAGTTTTCGAAGGGCATAGATCGAGTTTTGTACCTGGGCCTTACAAAAAAAGCCCGAAAATTAGAGGACCGTAAATCACGGGAAGGTTGAGAAGCATAAGCTTGGAAAAAGTTCTGTGCTTACATAAAAATATGGAAAATAATTTTTAAATGTGAGGATAAGAATGACCAAACCAAACAAATCGTCTTATTAGATTCGACCAAAAAACTCAAAAAGGCACTTCATGAAGCGTCATGTGACGGTAACCGAAACCCCCACCCCTACCTATATATTTTTTTATGCATATACCAGTGCAACAATTGTTTAAGTTGCCCTTTGAGCACACTGATATGTGCACGTATTTTCACGTACAATGCTAAATAGCCGAAAAAAATAAATTCTCATTACAAGTTTCTATTTATGTTCATATTAATGAATCGAGCCCTAACCGCCAAAAAGGCTTAACCGAACCGAATCGATAACTCCTGTCCATAGAATCTTTCCTTCAAATTTCATGACTGTAAAAAGTACCATTACGAAGTTTGCACTGGACACTGGGCCATCGGCAAGCATGCTGAAAAACTATGCATCCCTTTCAACCCCTTTTGTCGGAGTTGCTTAGTTGCAAGCGAGCCAGAATCTCTTGAACACTTTCTGGCTAGAGCTAGACTTACATCACTGGGAAAGCCTTTCTTCAATACACTCAGCGAAATTGCCGACATTGAAATTGGCTCGCTGCTCAATTACCTTAATAGGACTAACTGGATATAAGTAGATATCGTTAGTTAGGTGATTAAAATTTTCACATACACTTATACCAGTCTGTCGAGTCACTTTTGTGGTATTAAAATGGCACTTTTAGTGCTACTTAGGTTTTAGCTTGCATCGCTAAACCGCCACTCTAACCTAACCTAACCATTACGAAGTTATAGCGAAAGCAATTTTGACACTGTAGATTCGATAATCGTAAGAACTACGGAAGTACTAGGGGAACTGATGCTATTGTGGTATAGGTAATCTTTTTTTGAAATTTACAAGAGAACCGTTAGATCAAATTCAGCCAAATTTTTTTGAATAACTTAAGTTTAATTTTTAATTTTTTTTCTTTTGATAAATAGGTTATTTTAAACGCCGTCTCGTGACGCTTGCTGGAACCCCCCTCCCCCTGTGACAAAAAGTGACGCTTGCTCGAACCCCCTCCCCCCTAGAAGCGTCACAGAGTTTATGGACAGCCCCTGACAATAAAAAAAAAATTTTTAAATTTTAAAATTTTAAAATTTTTTTTTGCTCTCATTCAAATTTTTATTTTTGATGAACGAAAATTGCCTCTCAATCATAAACAAGTTCAAACGTTTCTATAGAAATAGAAATAGTAAAAAAAGGCAAAAGTGTGAGATTATTTTACACTAGAAAATAGGTTGACTAAAAGGGTAAAAGAGTAACAGAGTAACTTACGTATATTTTGTTGTTGGGGTTGTACACTGTTACTCAGGACGTTACTCTATATCGTGAATACCCCTATTGTATGTATTTTATTTAAAGTTTTTTTTAAAAAACATATTCACTTATTTTAAAAGCAACACAAAATTTCAAAAAAATAAAAATGTATATACGCAAATAACAATGAATTGGACTGTTTTATTTTATTCAATGGTTTGTGTTGATTATTGTTTTTTTTTCTATCGGAGAATGTACCTGAGGAGTAATAGGGTTAAATATGATTTGCCGACTTATTTTAGATAATAAATTTTCTTGGTTCGCCCTAGCGTTTTAATGAAAACTTTTTTTGCAAGAAACTTTTAGCTAATTGTATGAGCTTTCTAAGAGTGTATGAGCTTTCTAAGAGTGTATTGTTGTATAAGGTTTTAAAGAATTTCGATAAGTTCTGGACCTTTAAAGTTGATATTTAAAATTTTTTTTATACAAAAAAGGTCCTATTAACATATTTTTTATAATTTTTTTTTAGAATCCTCGTTAAATTTCCTTTAATAGAACCTTTTTTTATACTAAACTGGCCGCCAAAGTCAAAAATTTAAATAAATAAATTTTAGACCCCTCTCAAGAGCTATTTTTTGGTAGTCCAGGCCTCCTTTATCATCCTATATATTAACATATCAAGAAAAGTAGCATATTTAAATATATCTGTGGGCTTTTAACAAAACAACCTAATAGTCCGGGTGCCCACACTTAAAAAAAATCTTATAGAATAACAGGCTGAAACTTTCATAATCGCTTAATTACATTGAGACCTACAAACTTTACCATTGTGACAAATACGTCGAGTGGGGCGTTTTGGCTGTGGCAGCTGTCAAACATGTCAAAGTTATGACCCCCCCTGGACTGATGAATAACTGGTTAATTTTTTGTGAATCCACAGTTTTTTATTATTATTAAATGATAAAACAGTCGACCTACAAAAAGAGGGGGACGTTTGGCGGGGCCTACGCGCTCAACATGTAATAGTTACACCTACCAACGAATTAATAAATAGCCAGCTAATTCTTTCAGAATTTGTTGTTTTTTCATAGTACTGTCACGCAATTATATTGACCTACAATTTGAAAGGGCCGTTTTCCTCAACCTACACCCTAAACATGTATGACTTTTAGGGGGGGTCGGACTGATAAATAACCATTTTTTTTTTTTTTTTTTTTGTTTAAAATACAACATAGTTTACAATGTTATAAGTGACCTACAAAAAAAATGGAGCAGTAATAAAAAAAAAAAAAAAAAACACTTAAATTTTGTTTTTCAAACGATCCAACAACCATAACATGTTTAATTTTCAATTTAGAAAAAAATGTTTCGAATAAAAATTATCGAGCTCAAAAAGTTCAACAAAAAAGTATTGGTGGGTTTATTTCGGAAAATCAATGGTTTGGCTGTAAATTACAATTAAAAAATACATATACTATATTTTTGTTGATGGGTTTTCGTTTAAACAATTTTTATCTGACTTACATTGCCAATTACATATTTTACCGTTATTAAAACCATAATATTGTTTATAAATTTTTAACATTGTACATTGAAATTCTTTTTTTAGTAAGTACTAGACTAACAATAATATATCAAATTTAAAATTGCCGCTTAATTTTATCCACGTTAGTACAAGGATATGGTAAATAGCATAGGCATAGTACAGCTCTCTCTCAATATATATATATATATATATATATATATATATATATATATATATATATGTGTGTGTGTATTACAGCTTCACTTAGTACAGGCACCTGGTTGGTTACCTCCACACGTTATTTGTATAATATATATATACATATTGCGTTAGTGAAAGTATATATAGAGAAAAAACGTGTCGTTGAATTTTCGATAGGTTTGAATTTCGGAGCAGTATAATCATAATATACGATCTAAAAGCATATATGGTACCTCATGGTTAATATTTTATAATCATGAAGTGTTTTTTGTGTGCATATTTAATGGGTGAAAATCCAGAATTTAAAGAAAAAAGTGAGTTCGTTAAACAATTCAGTGCATCACTATTATTAACAGCGAAAGAATTTTTGGAAATTCGCAAAACATTGAAACATAGATTTGGAGATATTGTTTTGCCCTCGTCAATAGAAGACTGTGTCAAAGATGACATTGGATATCATTCTTCGTGCTACAAGCAAATTAGACTTAATAAGAGGAAATATTCTATAGAAAAAAGGTAAAATTATTTTTATTTTTTCTGCATGCATGTTATAAGCATGCAGAAGGTTAGTAAAAAAGTTTGTATTAATGGTAAAATAACAGAAGTAAAAATTCAAAGAGATATTTTTGGTCGATTGCTTTATATGGCTCGCAAACAAAACATTGATTTGGAAAAAGCCCTGACTTATCCTTTGGCGCCTATGCCTTTTTCGCTATGTCATAGTACTGGTGAAATTTGTAAAACTCCAAAATCTGTAATTATGGAAACTCTTGTTGCTCATCAGAACAAGAAAGAAGATCTCCCGCCAGCGGATATCCATATAATCGATGGGTTTCATTTGCTACACACTCTTAAAAATGTGCCAGATAGGTATTCATCAATTTCGAGGCACATACTACAAATTGCAGTAAGTAACACGTGGGTTGTGCGCCACAGAGTTTTGTTTTACAAGTCAAAGTGTGTTTTTAACTAAATGATTAATTAAAACAACAACAACAACTGCTATTGTTTGTTTAATCTTTTTTCGATTTGTATTTTGTATTTTAAACATTTTTGCATAAATTGACAACTTAACAACTTGCAATTATTTAAACAATTTAATTGTTTTTAATTTTTAATTGAAATATACAATGTTCATATTATGACTTCTACAAATATAATAAGCTTTCTCACACTTTTATATTTAAATACTGACGAAAAGTGCGTCTCTATTGCATAGTTCAATGTATATCAATTTTTTTTATAGTTTATTATTTATTAATTTATTAAAAAATGTATTTAGCAAAAAAAAATTCGTGTGACTGAGATAAACAAAAAACTATTCTTGTAGTTTTTGTCTTAAATTGATAGATTAACTGTAAATTAAAATTTAATATTATACCATACACGCAGATGTCATAGGTTGGATAATTTGATACATTTTTTTGTAGGTTATGAGATAGGGCCCATATTTTTTGTAGGTCAATGACTTTTTTGATCATCAAATACTATTAAAAATGTTACTCTCTTTCTGACCTACAGTTATTTATCAGTCCGACCCCCCCTAAAAGTCATACATGTTTAGGGTGTAGGTTGAGGAAAACGGCCCTTTCAAATTGTAGGTCAATATAATTGCGTGACAGTACTATGAAAAAACAACAAATTCTGAAAGAATTAGCTGGCTATTTATTAATTCGTTGGTAGGTGTAACTATTACATGTTGAGCGCGTAGGCCCCGCCAAACGACCCCCTCTTTTTGTAGGTCGACTGTTTTATCATTTAATAATAATAAAAAACTGTGGATTCACAAAAAATTAACCAGTTATTCATCAGTCCAGGGGGGGTCATAACTTTGACATGTTTGACAGCTGCCACAGCCAAAACGCCCCACTCGACGTATTTGTCACAATGGTAAAGTTTGTAGGTCTCAATGTAATTAAGCGATTATGAAAGTTTCAGCCCGTTATTCTATAAGATTTTTTTTAAGTGTGGGCACCCGGACTATAATTCGAAATAAGACAATTTTCCAGGATTTTAATCATAAACATAAAACTTAAATACGCTTCTTTTGGTAAAATCGCCATATTTCTATGACTTTTAGTTGCATTTGACAAAACATCTTAGCTCAAAAAGGTTAAAAAATTCAAGCATTTGCAACAACAAACGGCTTTTACAAATGCTTTTCACAAAACAACTTAAATCGACATAAGAAAAAGGTTTTTCTTCACAAAACATCTTAAGTCGAGATAAGATACAGGTTAAATGACAAAAACAAATTTGACAGAAGCACTTCTTCAAAATAAGTTACTTTTTCTATGGAAAGAAGCAGCATTTTTTAAATAAAATATATTTGACAAAAAGCTTCTTATTTCAATTTTATTAAATACTACTGACCTTAGCGCAAAAAAAGTTAATGGAAAATATTTGTTTAGTATTCATTTATAATAAAAAAACTTAAACAATTGAGGAGTGGCCGTACCAAAGGGCCTAAGTACCATTTCGAGGCAAAAGTAGTGTCATAATATGAAACGGGTTGCATTTTGTTAGAAATTAATCAAATTGTTTTCTGTTTTCACTAAAAATTTTCTTGGTAGCGTGAAATTGATGTCGTTATGTTGAAAAAATTATAACAGTCAAATAACAGACTATTAGGCACATAAAAAGTATGGCATTACTTTTGCCTCGAAATGGTACTTAGGCCCTTTGGTATGGCCACTCCTCAATTGTTTTAATTCATATACAAAAAGAATGAAAAGCATCAAAGTAGTTTTTTTGCTCTCCTGAAAAATTCGCAAAATCGAGTAAGGTTGTTTTGTCAAAAGTCCACAGACATAAATTGATCTTAAAAGCCAATTAAATTATGTTTCCTTTGTTGCGATCGATTAAAAAACTGTTGAGTTATAGTGGTTAAAAATTAAAATTTTTATGATATGGCCTTATTCCCGCAGTTTTTCTGAACTAACTTTTTGAAAAAGTTTTAGATTTATAGCTGTATCGAAAGCCAACTATTTTACGAAAATTTTGAGGTCTTGAGAACCATCATCGTATAAAAATTTACAGATTTTTCAGCTTTTAAGTGAATGAAGGACAAGCAAAATACAAGGTTGCCAAACTTGATAAAATTTAAGAGTAGGTTCATTTACTTAAATAGATATGTTCATTAAAATGTGTTTCGGCGTTTTGAAAGTTTACATCTGGATTTTTTTAAACAGTTTAGGGGTCCCCCTTTTAACGCATTCTTGGTTTAAATCGACATATTAATCTGCAAGAACGGCACAGCTCAAAAAAAGGCGAATTTTGAGTTAATGATGCAGAATTATTTATTAAATTATGCTTCCATATTGTGTGAATATTTCTTTATAATATCTTTTACGGTCACCGTTTGAGAACGAAATATTTTTTTCAATTGAAAACTTTAAACGTTTTTTCTGCAAAATCGTGTTTTTTGACTTGTGCCGTTCTTGTAGTTAATGAGCGATATGATCCTTACATCTGAGGTGTATCATGCATTCAGCAAACTTATGCAGGATATTACGAGGAATATTTTTTTAGAAAACTTTAACTTCCACATATGTGTCATTTTTACCCATTTCTTAAAGACGTACAAAAAATACATTTATTTATTTATTTATTTAATATCATCTACTGAGTCAAAACTCTCACAGATTACAAATCAATACTTAGGAACTAGAGGTACATGAGATCTTAAACTTAACTATATCAGCAAGCTCTTTCTTAAAAATATTTATTTTTACACTAAAATCTAATTGGTTTGCAGTTGTATTACAACTAGAAAGACACCTAGAGATAGGCTCATTATGGCCATAATTGGCTCTCTAAGATTTCGAACTGGAACATTTGGAATTAGTGTCAATAAGTCAGGAGAATGAACATGAGGTTATTGAAAACTCTTCTGTCAGCCAAGCTACTAAGATTCAGTAGACGGCACCTCACCTAATAGGATGGCATGTCCTGCCATGAATAAAGCCGTCGTAAAGCAAACCTGGAAAAGCGTTTCTCAATATTTTCAATACGATTAATTGGTACGTCGTAATAGGGATCCCATATGACGCTTGCATATTCTAATAAAGATCTAACAAGATTATTAAAAATAGTTGTAGATCTCAAATGTTTCAAAAATGCTATTTAGAAAGTCAAATTGTGTTTGTTTTTGAAATGAGATATTCGAGATTCGTATCGAATGAAAACTTTGAATCAACGAATACGCCAAGGTCTGTAAACTTTATTACTCTTGAGCAGCATTCACAATCATTGTATTTATAATCATAGGAAATTGGAACAGTCTTCCGAGAAAGCGTGAGAATAATACAATACATTTCTCAAAATTTAAAAAGTGTTGATTACACCAATGAATAAGAGAATTGATATCCTCTTGAGGATTCATGCAATCATTAAAATTTTTAAGTCATCAGCATTAAGGAGACAGCTGCAATACTTAAATATGAGAGGAATGACATTAATAGAGATAATGAAAAGTAAAGGACCTAAGTAAGGACCTAAAAGTAAGGACCGATTTAACAAATATAGACCTTGAATAATGCTCACCAATCCTGACCATCAGACATCTAAAACAGGAGAATATTGAATGAGTAGGTATATATGTACTACGGAAGCATTTGCTATAAAATTTCACTACTAGTTGCTGAACACTAAAATGTCGAAATTTCATCCCGAAAGCCAAAACATCGTTAAAATCAATGCAGCCTTCTCACATTGCATATTTAAAGTTTTAAACATTTTTCGTTTAACGTGACCCCTAGTGAAATCTTTCATAGAATATTTTTGTAGAATACTTTAACCCATTATAGCCCAGTTTTAGAAAAAAATGGGTCAAAAAGACCCATAAAACCAGGTTATAATGTGTTCTAGAAAAATTTTCCTTGTGTGATTTTATGATGATCTTGGAACAGCAAGTTTTATCCAAAATGTAGTTTTATTAGGGTCTTACAGTGGGGTGAAATTTCGAAAATACTCTATTTGTGGGGATTTTAGCTAAAAGCAATAAATGGTTGATGATAAGATTGAGATATTAATTTTTTTAATTTTTAAAAATTTAATAAATATATGGATGACGATGGATGTTTGTTTACAAGAACTGATATTTTGGAATAATTGATTTTATTAAAAAAACTATGATTACAAATCTTTTATAAATTGACTTTTTGACATATCTTTTTTTTCACAACCTTACCTTCAATCTAGAGTTCACCCTGGCACTTTGAGAATGTTTTATCCGCCAACCAATTTGATAATTTAAAAGAAAAAATAAAAAAAATTAACCTGTAAAGTGATAGTTCAAAAACAGTGATTAAGATTTCCATAAATTTAATTATATGAATGGGTTTTTTTGAAAGTGGAATAAGTCCACTTTTTCATAAACTGAGATATTAAAGGGTTTGCGTACGACTCAATTTAAATATTTTGGCGAGCGTTATTAAACCGGTGTTAAGTGTTTACCACTGTAAATCAATCAAATTTTGTTATGCTGTAAAAATTTTTCCAAGTGTAGTAGAAAACAGTTGAGTTTTTTTGGTCTGAATGGATATTTTGTAAATTAAAGCAAAGGAAAATTAAAACTTAGAAAAATTTTACTTTAAAAACTGATGTTGTTTCTTTTCTTTTTGTTCAAGTAGGGCTCTGAAAATTAGTTACAACAACAACAAAAACAAAAAGTTCATGTCGGACCTACTTTCGGAGATATAGCCATCGGAAGATTGAGATATATCTTTTATAAAAATTATTATAAGTTGGGAACCCCTGAAAGGATTTTAGTGATATTGGTGTCATACAAAAGATATGTTAACTTTCTACAAAATCAACCTACAAAAAATTTTAATCCGAGTCGTGGTTTTAGAGATATTGCAGATTTTCAGAAATGTTGACCATTTTTTTTTTTGTTTTAAACCACTATTTTTCCAAAAACTGTATCATTAATGCATAGTTTTAGTAACATATTATAAAAGCCCAATTTATTTGCTTTCATTTAACATGTAATTTGTACCTGATTTCTTGCATTATCATACTTTTTTAAAGGAAAACAAAAAAGTGAACCTAAGAAATTTTCATGAAATTTAGGAAAAAATTACAAGAACAACAATATTACCAACTACATAAATAACAATAACAGCAATAAAAACAACAATAACGATGTTTTTAGATAGTTTTCGATTAATTCCGATTCCTGTAGACTCTTCAGATGTTTCCCAATAACTTACTTTTTTGTTTTCCTATAAAAAAAAAAAAGTAATGCAAGAACTCAAGTACGAATCACATATCAAATGAAAGAAAATAAATTGAGCTTTTATAATATGTTACTAAAACTATGCGTTATTGATACAATTTTTGGAAAAATAGTGCTTTAAAACAAAAAAAATGGTCATAATTTCTGAAAATTTGCAATATCTCTAAAACCACAACAGTTTTTAAAGTAAAATTTTTCTAAGTTTTAATTTTCCTTTGCTTTAATTTACAAAATATTTTGTGAGTAAAAATGGAATAAGTCATACAAAAGTATAACAAATTTTTAAATTTATTATAAATGAAAGTGGAATAAGTCCATTCAGACCAGAAAAACTCAACTATTTTCTATTACACTTGTAAAAAATTTTACAGCATAACAAAATTTGATTAATTTACAGTGGTAAACACTTAACACTGGTTTAATAACGCTTGTTAATATTTTTAAATTGATTTAAAAGCAAAATCTTCTGCATAGCAGTAGATGAAAAAATGGACTTATTCCACTTTCAAAAAAATCATTTTTGTAAAAATATTTTTCATGAAAAGTTCTTTTTAGTAATTTTTGATGAAATTGTGGTCCAACGAGTCTGTAATTTTCATTACAAAAAGAAGACATATATAGCTAGCTATAACTACCATAAACTCAATTTTTCCGGAATTGGACTTATTCCACTTCCCACAAAACCCTATCATAATGCAATTTAAATTTGAACTTTGACTTAAAAAGTGAACCTGAAAATGAAAACGTGCGACGCACTTTCTCTAATCTATTGATAGAAATGTTCACTTTACACTTATTCGTTGTTGTGTTATATTCTTCAACACGATCCTGATAAAATGCAATGACTTTATCGTTGAATGTTGTGTACGGTGTTGTGTTATATTCTTCAACACGATCCTGATAAAATGCAATGACTCTATTGTTGAATTTTTTGTAAAATATGGGAAATATTTGCTGACTAAAGCTACACATCACAGTCCATTTATTGGTTTCGTGTTCATAACGTTCGATTGTGCTACTGCTGTCACCACCCACTGTATATAACATACCATTGGCGACTACAAGCTGTATTTGGTGAAAAAAAAAAAACAGAAAAATATAACCGAGTTTTTATGTGTTTGCAAATTACTTACTTCATGGGATTTACGTGCTTCGCACATTGAGGCAATCGGAGTCCATACATCTTCTTGGGGATTGTAACATTCCGCCGAACTCACAATGTCAATATAACCGTCTCCACCTCCAGTTACATAAATTTTCCCATTAAAAGCTTTACAGCCAAAATCATATCGTCCAGCTGACATTGAAGCTACAATGTTCCATGTATTTGATTTTGAGTCCCACCTCTCTACAGAACTAAGGGCACCTTCACTATTCAAACCACCCACTGCATACAAAAAACCATTAATTACTGCCACACCAAAAAATGCACGACGTTCACACATTCGATTTACAATTTTTGGGATCACAGTTTTCAGATTTAAGCAAATAACCGTGTCTTGAGGATGACAATCTATGTAACCTCCAACTATAAATAGTTCATCTCCCATAACTGCAACACCAAAGGATTCACGATACTCCAAACTTTCAAGCCACTTGATCCACGTAAGTCGTTGTGGACAGTGGTACATAATATCTAGTTTATTGTTTGCTTCTATTATTGCCATCAAATGTTCATATGATCTTCTTGGTTTAATAAATTCGCTTGCATTAACTGTTCTGCTTTCTGACATTAAATGCCATTGTACAGCATCCGTGTACAATTGGAGACTGACAGGCGAGGTACAAGCTGGTTCTACATGTTCAAATAGGAACGATGGCTCCAGCAGTGGCAACCGCACCAACTTCAACATTACATCCCTATATTGATCTCGTTTGTATCGATCGTGTTCTAACCATATCATCAGACTCTTAAAAACATGTTCTTCAGTTGGATCATGAAGATAATTACTAGTCAGCAACTGAGTCAATCGCTCGACACTTAGATTCAAGAACTCATCAGTTTTATAGAGCTCTACAAAATGCTCCATGCAAAAATCTGTAGCTTTTTTTGAAAATAACTCACAATGATGTCGCTCCGCTAGCTGCACCATACCCAAACAATTAGTTGGGTGTAACTGCTCCACAAGAAAATCACTACAAGCGGTGACAACACCGTCCAAACGTAGAAAGTCAGCAGTTATAAACAACTTTTCAGAAGTGTCTTCACTTATTTCTAAACGCCCTGAATAGCAGAATTTTACTAGGGATTTGAGTGTTTCACCATCTACATTGGGAAACTTTACCTCTTTTGCTGTACTTTCGTTAAATGGTGGCGTAAACATTGATTTGAAGTACTCACTTGATGCGCTCAGGACAGAACGATGCGCTGAAATCTGCATATCTTCGGTGTCGCCAGGGATTAGCAAAACGTCACAAAGTTCCTTGCGCTCAGTTTGCTCCCACATGCGTTGTAAGACGTTGTGGGCGTGAACTTCATCAAAAAAAAGGTTACCCATTTTGGATGCTGCAGATATAAAATATTGCTTCCAAAATTATTTTTTCACAAATTTCACTCATAGAGATGAGAAAATGCTGGTATCAATGTTAGGTAAAATCGATATCAATATTAAGCTCACTGCAGACTTAACGATTTGTTTAACAAAACTGTATGTTTGGTGAAAAGTTTAGCAAGTTTAACCTAATTCATTTTTGATGAAACTGCTTTGGCCGCGCTAGAGGTAAAATTTCAAAGCGTTTTGCGAGTGGATTTCAGCAAGAAATATTTTAAAGCCGGTACAGACTATCAATCGAGTTTGTTAGTTTTGCTTAGACATTTCTTGTTTGCGTGTGTGGCTGCTATTTTTGGTCAGTCATCAGTCAACAACAATACGGCCTTATTCATTTCCTTTCATTTGATATGTGGCATGTACCTCGAACTGTTTCATTAGTAAATTTTTATTAAAAAAAATGAAAACTAACCATAACAACTTTAGACAAAAACATTTTTACTTTGAATATCTCTTTCTCTTTTTGTCCTCAAGATATCGATTAAAGATTTCAGGGAAAGAGTTAAGTAGTCTATTTTTGCAGGAGTGGGGCTTTTTGTTTTTGCTGTTTTTAAATTTCTTCAGTATTTTTCAGCCTTGATATTTTTAAAACGAAGCTATGTATCGTTTGTATCAGCCCGTGCCCGTGCCCGTCGTGTGAGTTCACACAATGCCAACGATTATTCTGATCAAAAATATTGCTCTCACCACTAAGATCCACTGACAGTAGTTAATAAACAAACTGACAGCAAAAATAAAGAATTGGAATCGCAACTGGCAAATCAACATAAAGATTCTGCCGGATTTTCGATCAACAATCTCGAATCTTGAGCATTCTTAGCGTGACGTCAAGTAAAAGAAAATTTCACCGGCTTAATTTTTTATGCGTGGTAACCTTTTTCTTTTATGACTGGGACAAAATCAATTTACTGAAACCTGATTGTTATTATTTTTATCAAAGACTCTTATTTTTTATTTAAAAAAAGATTTCAATAAAAGGCTTATATCAATGCAGCTGTTTTTAACTTATATAGATTTTTAGAAAAGCTATATTCGCAACTTCCGATGCCTGTATTACCGAAACCAGATCCGAGCGACTTTTTTTGATTCCATATATATCCTTAGATTTCAAAAGCACTTAAGAAAATATTGGTTTATAATCAATTTCGATTGGGAGCTAAACTATATCCCAATAAAAAAATTTTAATAAATGGCCAAAATCCATTTTTTTTTTGGTGATAAAGTGGATTCGAAAATGACAAATTGTTGCTGTAGACCCGTTTAAATAAATTTATAGTGTATATTTTGATGTTTCCCCAATTTTTTTTATTGATTTATTTCTGTTATTTCCATCAGCATACTAATTTCCATCATAAAGATTTTAACCGCTGTTGCTTCGTTTCGTCGGTGTACAAAACAACACTAATTATGGACAGTTTATTGAACATGTAAACACAAACTCAGTCTGACATATTGATGACCAGTTTGATGGCTAGAGTGATAATGTAAAGGGCCTTACTGACAGAACAAAACAATACGTGTTTTAGCTTCATGTTTTACTAAATATAAATTACAAGAATACCTTAAGACATTCTTACATATAAAACAAATTTCACGGTTAAAAAATTAATAAAAAAAATTCCACATGGAACAATTGCAATTTAAATAAAAAAGGAAAAGACAAATTTTCTTAAACTTAGTGCAGACCAACTCAAACAAAAGAAAACGCAAAAGACAGCAAAAGTAGCAAGTAGACAGCAGCGGACTTCGAAAACACCGGACAACGCACTTACCCCGCCCCGCAAAATCGCGTCTGTAATTTTCCTAGCAAATTGCGAATTATTCATATTCCCACAACACGCATTTCTACAATTGCTGCTGCATGAAAACTCAAACCAAATCGACAGAGTAAAATTTTCAGATCATCATTGAGTATCCGTCTGGTCAGCAAAGCGCAAAGAAAATTTCAGCAAAATAAAAAGAAAAAAATAAAATGAAGATTACCGTTACCACTTTAACTGATAAAATATTTCTTCTTGATGTCTCCGAAGATTTGGAGCTAGAAAATTTTAAAGCATTTTGTGAAGTAGAGTCCGGGGTGCCAGGTCCAGAAATTGTGCTCAGTTTTAATGGGCGCCCTCTATTAGATGACAAAAAGCCGCTTAAGCATTTTGGCATTAAGGACGGCGATTGTGTTATACTACAACGAATGCGTCCAGATCAGCAACAGGCGGCGGCGGGAAGAAACTTTGGTAAGTTTGCATTTTTTTGTTTTATATTTGTGTAATACGATGCCGTAGCGCGTAGCGCGCGTAGGCCGATCTATGTACCAGTGAGTGGTGTTAATTTTGGAAATGCGTTTATGACCACCAATTGCAGACAGCATAATAAGAAAAATATTTGTATACACACAATAAATTCAACATGGTAAGTGGGTCATTGAACAACATCGTTGACAAGTTGCATATAAATTAAAGTGACCAGATGTTCAAATAAGCTCTATGACACAGTTATTTAATTTTTCTTAAGAAATTTTCCTCAAATTTGCAAATCTCAAATAATCTATTAAAAAATAGCTTAGACGCTACGTATATATATTTTTGTAATTGTATTTCATCATTTTGAATTTGTATGCAATATCATCCAGTTTGAGTGGATTTTTACAAGCTTTTCTTTTTTTAATTCACTGACTCATTAATATGTTCGATAAGATTTTTGTATGCATGAAATTCATATTATTAGGGCGATACATGGAATTTTTATAAGTATTAAAAATCTAGTTTAATTCATGGTGAAATTCGGGGTGAAGTCAAGATTGTTCCAATTATTTGCCTTATTAATGGTGTGGATGGTGTTGGCTTGGGTTTCATTAAACTTATTTTTGTAGCAATTTCTTCGGCAAATACATAACATAGAGTTTGATTGCAATTACACGTATTAGGAACTAACCTTCCCTGCTCGCTTCGCTAGGCATGGTTGTTTAGTTTTTTGATTCCCATTAGCTTAAAAGCTATAGATAAAAACATTAATTTACGCCCCTACCATTAAAAATTAATGTATCATGGGAAAGTTATTTTTATTTCAAACCATCTCAAAATTCTTAATAGCTAAGCTGGGGTGTCCCAGGAAACCATCACTTAACCCTTGTTGATAATCCTCCATACTAGTATGCTTAGATATCCTTCGTTTTGACTTGGAAAACTTAGGAAGTTCCAAAGAACTATCAATCAAGGCTTGTTGATATTTGGATAGATATTCTTCAATTTGACTATGAAGGCTTCGAGTGACCTTCAGGAACCTTCGGGTGTTCCAAAAAATTACCAATTAAAGCTTTTTGATAGTCCGCAATAGATATTTCCCCTCTAGTATACCTAAATATTCTTCGTTTTGACTTTCAAGTCTTCGGATGACCTACGGGAAGCTTCGGGCGACCCAGAAAACGATCGATATAGCCATGTCCGTCTGTCTGGGTGTCTGTCTGTGCGTTGAAATATTTTTCACGGGAAAATAAGCAAGATAATTCAATGAAATTTGGTATATTGCCTCCGTTGCAAACTTAACTCGTGGGTTGAAAATTAACGAAATCGGTCAACGGACACGCCTACGGCCCATACAAAAAATTCATTCAAAACGCAATACTAAGAGCATTTTTGCGATAATGCAAGCCAAATACATATAATTACTAGGGATAGTAAGTACAAGCTTTGAGCAAAAATTAGGCAAATTTGGACAAGAGGGCGTGACACCTCCCATCTAAGTTTTTTGAGATAGTCCAATCAAATTTCACTCTAAAGACTAAGGACTGTGAATACAAGCTCTGAGCAAAAAATAGACGAAATCGAACAAGAGGGCGTGGCCATTCCCATACGAGCAAAAGTTTCAAAATGTCATACTGAAAGCGTTTTTTGAGATAATCCAACCAAATTTTACTCTAAACACTAAGAACAGTAAATGCAAGCTCTAAGGAAGAAAAAAAAAAAAAACAATCTTCGGCTAGAGGGCGTGGCATCTCCCATAAGCAAAAGTTTCAAAATCCTATTCTCAAAGCGGCATTTGAGATAATCGATTTAAATTTCACCCAAATACTAAGAACAGTAAGTCTAAGCTCTGAGAAAAAACTAGATGAATTCGGACAAGGAGCGTGGCATATCCCATACAAACAAAATTTACGTACTTCTGTTGTACGTTATATTATTTGAGGTAATGAAACCAATTCTCGCACAGATACTTGGAATATTAAGTTCAAGATCTGAGCTATCACTAATTAAATTCGGTCAAAAGGTCGTGGCATCTTCCGTACAAGCAAAATTTTCAAAATACTACAGTGTAGGGTATTTAATTTTTGGCCAGGCCAAAGGTAACACCCTTATAAGGGTATATATACTAGTATACTAGTTATATTTTTGTTTTAGTTTTTGAAACAACTAAAATTTTATAAAAAATTGTACACTAACAAAAAGAAAATTGAAGTGTTATAACAATTGTTTATGTGGTGGAGGAGCTGACACTATTTCCGTAATGTGCATTGACAAATTCTTATTTTTTTTTTTTTTTAAATTTGACTTTAACAAGCTGTAACATTTATAAACCAAGCTTGTTTTCACAAATGCTCAAAAGATTTCTTTTCTGATTTGGATTATTTTCTGTCGAATAATATAAAAAAATAAAAATGAAACAAACGAAACCTCTGCTAAGTTTGGTCAACTCTTATCATATACTTTACTGTAATGCTACATTATAGGGTAGACAGACGACAACGAAAATCCGCATTGAAAGTCTCAGTCCCCTATTGAGGCTATCGATTGGCGATAAAATCGATGGCCATCGATCGCAATCGATAAACGCTATTTTGGTATTGCGAACGAAATAGAAAGAATTACCATTGTGATTAGTTAATTTTGTGAATATTTAATTTTGGCAGCTGTAATACTGTGAATGTTTTATTTTTACAGCAGTTTATTACCAATAATTTGTGAAAGATTAAATTTTAATTTAATTAAATTAGAAACATTTCGGGACAAATTCTTAACAAAAAATTAGTTTTTCGGAGCTTTGGTGGTTCGACGACACAGAGTAAGATGAAAACTATGAGGATTTTCCCTAGAAAAGACGCCGACTGAGGAACTCGTTCAATCCTTCAGCGTTTCTTACGTCGACCTAACTGCTTAATTCGTGGGCAATAGCTTTCCACTTTCTCCTTATGCTACATTAATTGAACCAACCGTTCAAGTTGCCTTTTGTTCCTGAACAGTTTCGCTCTGCAAATAGCAAAATAACTCTATGTATTATTTATTACAATTATTCGCTGTAAAACCATTTATATTAAATATATTCTTACTGTTTAGCCATTTTTTCTTCTATTTGCGCAAAATATTCCCGCAAAATAAATTCATCTACCAAAACAAAATGATCGAACAGCCATCGATTACGTTGCTATTCACAGTCGATAAACATTCTACTAAACGCTGAACGCAAGTAAGTAAGTAAGTAATATTTATTGAGTCTTTTCCAGATCAGTTACAAATTTTAACATTTTTAAAAAGTTACCTGAGACTTCTTAGAACTATTTTATGTATTGTTCTAATTATACAATAAAAGGTGTTACCTACTTGCTATGTTATAAATTATGTTTAATTTCTTTTTGAATATATAATAAGTAATAAAGTGTTTGCTCCCAACACAATGAAATTTTCATGAGATGATATTATCTCGATTTTTTTTTTTTAAACCTACAACTAACTTAAAACTAAAAACTTAAATCTAATAAAACTACCCTCTATGGGTGTTGGGACTTGTAAGCCTATAAAATTCTGGTAAAAGTGGTGCAGTGAAGTCAATATCAACGTTTATGTTTTCATTTATAAAACCAATTGGTGACGAGTAGTAATTTGTGAACCAATAATTCAAATTGAATTATATATTTCTTTTATAAGCAAATTATCATGGAAAGGTAGTTTGCCTATGAATTTTTTCAATAAAGATAGAGCATATTTACACAAAGGATTTACAAATGCTTTAGAGTATATGTAATTATTGGAGAAACGTTTGGTATAAGATTCATATTCTCTATCAACACATAATCTCAAAATTTTTGTCTCAATTATTTCTAGTTCTTTAGCGACGGAAGGTGAAATTGTGAACCAAATTGGAAACGCATATAAAAGGACTGGACGAATACATACTTTATAGATTAAAATTTTAGTCTTTGAGTTCAAAGCCTCCAGCCAGGGAAATTTCGATTTCTTTCAAAAATTAATATTTTTGATAGAATCCGCAATTTTCTTCTACAGAGAATGATTAGAAGTTACTTAAAAACTCTTTAAAGTGTTCAATAAGTGTAGGGTGTCCTATCTGGAGGCTGAAAAATTGGATCTGTTGACTCAGGCCGAACATTTCGAAAATTTTCACATCTTCCTTATTGCACTAAAACCCTAATATCTTATGGAAATTTCATTCGATTTTGCTCAACATAGGCTTAAAATGTTTGCAATTATATGTGCCATTTAATAAAATTACTAAAAAACAAGTATTTAAAAAAATTATATGCCAAAAACCAAATGTTTCATGTGAAAAATTTCAAAAATTTCAAACTTTTTTCTGCTATAACTCAGTCAATTTTGTTCGAAGCATAATCATTGGTATATTTGTTAGAAGCGCCTTTAATCACTCTTTATCAACGTGGAAAAATAAAATTGATCGGACTTGGCGTCATAGAAATATATTGATGTATATGAAGCTATAACCTCGAAAATATAAATTATCGAATAACTCGGGAACGACCCCAAGGAAAAAAAAAAATAAATGCGTTTTTCGTGTTCAGCGACCTCAAATTAGTTTAGAAAAAATGGTTTGCAAAATGTTGCAAATATTTTTAATTTTGAGTTGTATTAACTTTTTATAGTTATTGCTTAAATAATAAACAAATTAAAAACACAAAAAAAATTTTGATAAACTTTACTTTTTATAGTATAAAAAACAGTATCCCACACCGACCGTATAAATTCATTCAATGTAACAAGACTTCTAGGCTAAAACCCCCTGTAACGATTTTTTCCCATTTTTGGTGCTTAAAATGGGTATGTACGCAGTCTTCCGGGCGCCATTTTGAGTTTTTTCATTTTCCAACATCATATTTGGATTCAGCAATCTAGAGAACCCCGTGAATAGTATAACTTTCTATTTTTACGCATTTAAGAACAGTTTTATTGAATTTATCCGATTTTGAGGGTTCACGGGGGACTAAAGAAATTTTGGGGAAAGGCCGGAAAAAACTAATGTGTTGGTTTTGTTCAAAATTTTATTACAAACAAAATGAGCCCTGTCGGATCAAAATCGGTGCATGTTCAACAAAATTAGAAATGAATACCTGTTTTTACCTAATTTGCCTGCACTAATATAATTCTGAGAAATTTTAATGCTAAAGACGGAAGTTTTTTAATCAAATAATTCGAAATATTATCTAAGCCTGAAGATTTTTTGTTATTTATTCTTTTAGAGATAGAAATGTGATCTTCTGAAATAAAATACCTAGAACTTTGTATATTAAGGGAAGTAGAATCAACGTTAAAGAGAGTAATGTTTCCAGAGGACTGATTTAATGCTAAGCTTATTTGACGTTTAATAACGTCAGAATTACCTGGAATTGTCTCTTTATATACTTCCTCAAAATGATTTTGGAATGCATCAAGAATCTCCGTCTCGTTAGTAATTTTAACATTATTAATGGTTTAACCTTTGCAAAACTGACTTTTCTCTTTGCATATCATTCCATATATTTGCTTAAAAGCTGTCGGGCCAGGGTTAATTTTTTGAAGCCTTTCCTGGAACTTTTTAGTCTGTTCTAATTCCACTTGTTCTTTGATTATTATTTTAAGAAGTTGTAATTGCTTAGAAAGGAGCAAGTAATTTGAATTACTTCTATTGTAATTTCTATGGTAAATCCTTTTAAGTTGTTTTTGCCATTCATACTTAATTTTGAATAACTTTTTAATATTATCTGAAACAATGAATTTTCTATTTTTGAAATCGACTGTTTGTGTGTGAGTATTCGTGATTGAGTTAACGCTGAACGCAATAGAAAAGACAATTGATAATCGAAAAAGAGCGTTTACCTACTGCCAATCGATAGCCGCAATAGGGGCCTCAATCCGAATTTTGCTGGGTATAATACCCAACACAAACCGCATCCACTCCAACATAAATGCATAAAATTAAAGCGGATTATTACTGAAATGAGCTATTTTAATATGTTGAATTGTAACAATTTGACAGAAAAAAAACCATCTGGTTGTCTCACTCTATTCAATTTATAAATGTCACTTCAGATAAGAAATATATTCATCAACAAAAAAAAAGCAAAATGTAGTGAGCAAAAGTGAGTTTGAAGATAAATAAAAAATATGTATAAGTAAATACCAATGTAATTTTTTCATTTTAAGACCGGAATAAAAAATAGCGCACTAACTGGTTCGATGACTATGAGCAGGTGCTGTCAAAAAAACAAGTAAACAAACAAATCAGCTATTAACTTAATGCAGAAACTGTCAGAAACTGTCGTCTGTCAGTATAATATTTTCAATTGCATTTTTACGTTTAAAATCCGGATTTAATCTGTTGTCTGTCTACCCTATTAGATTAAAAGTATCTTCTGTGTAGATATACTCCAACTTTCAAAATAAATTATCCCGCTACAGCTAATTTTCATTTTTACTAAGGTCAAGGATGTTTACTTTTTGTATAATTTCTTATTCTTGGCCAGCCATTTCTTTCGTATTTTGTTTATTTAAAACGCAATGGGTTTTTCTTTCACCTCATTGCCAAATGCGGTCGTTTTTTGAGAAACATTCATTCAATTATAATATAAAGATAAAATCTTAAAATAAATATTGCGCGATAAACAAATTAATTATGGAGCAACGTACTGTTCTGCTAAGTATGTGGATGTCATGTCATTAATCTTTTCTTTTAAATTCTTTTATTTTATTCGACAGGTGCTCCTGCACTAAGTAACCTTGACTTTAGCAGCATTTCTGTACCGGGTACATCTGGTGCTGTAGGTGGAGGATATCGTTTGGGCGACAATGGCAGCGCTGGTAGCAATGCTAACATGATGGATTACTCAGATTCTACTGATGAATTTAATGTTAACTACGATGATGATCCAGCAGCAGTGCGTCAAATGTTTTTATCTCAGCCAGAATCTTTAGCTTTATTAAAACAAAATAATCCAAGACTTGCTGATGCATTACTTTCGGAAAATATGGAATTATTTGCTAAAGTTTTACGTGAACAAATACAAATGCGTAAAGAGCGTAATATGCAACGCATTCGCATGTTACATGCTGATCCCTTTGATGCAGAAGCACAGCGTTTAATTGCCGAAGAAATTAAGCAGAAAAATATACAAGATAATATGGCAGCAGCTATTGAATATAATCCGGAAATTTTTGGCACAGTTATTATGCTGTATGGCATGAGATATATAATTTTTTCCAAGTTGTAATTTTTCTTCTAAAATTTATTTTGTTTTCAGTTACATTAATTGTAAAGTAAACGGTGTACCGGTGAAAGCCTTTGTTGATTCTGGTGCACAGACGACAATTATGAGTGCTGCATGTGCGGAACGTTGCAATGTGAATCGTTTAATTGATACAAGGTATTTAAAACATTAAAAAATGTTGCTAGTCTTGCATTGGACGCGTTATTGCTATTTATCCTGGCCGGCAGGTTTAATTGAGTAAAAGTTTACTAGAAAATTTTTCGCAAATATTCTATACCCAACATGTCCCGCCAATAGAACACTTTTTTCACAAATTTTATGGTACTTCATATGAACTGCATTATTTTTATATGGCACTGCCATAAACCAAATTTATTTGTTTCGCATTACTCGGGTGTTAAAGGGACATATTTTTTTTCGGTTGTAAAAAATTGCAGTACACACTTTGTATTCGTTTAGAGTCTATAGATTTTTGAACACCGAATGGCAAAAAACCCGCTTTCCCAGCCAATGCGTAGAATTGGTGTCTTATTCACACATTCTCGAAGTACGACTCAACGATGTTTTTTTTTTTTTTTGTAGCGATTAAGAAACAGAAAACAGATTGCTTCTTACTTTTTATAAAAAAGATCAAAAAGGATAACAACTAAAAGGAAATAAATGGCAGAAACCAATATCGGTGTCATAATAGACATAATTCACGCCGGATTTGAAATAAATAGGAATCACATTTCTTTTTCTATTTTTTTATTAAAACAAAGTACATAGGATAGGGTTATTTATGGAATAGCACATCGGGCAGATGACTTACACTGCTTAGATGGTACATGCGCTCTCTTTTATTGAATTTCCTTGGTGTAGTGTTGCATCTCAACCTAGACCATTGACTTCAAAAAACCACATAGAAGGAAATCAAAAGGTGTTAAATCACACGATCTAAAAAGCCAATTCTGATAACAGAAACTAGAGAACACGACCAGAGAATGTAGAATTTTAGCAGTCAAACTTTTATTATTTTTGAAATTGTGTTTAACAATGAAAACGTGTTGTTCCGTTTTCAGTGCTCCATTACTAACTTAAGCTGTCAAACTGTTTGTTTTTGGTTGGCAACACTTTACTGCATAAATGGCAGAAAACTCTTGCGTAAATTATGGGACACTCTTTAGTAAATTAAAATAACATATTTCGGCACATTACTTTACTGTCCACTTCAGAGGCTATCAGTTTCTGAATTCTACTGTAATTTTTGAGCAAAATTTTCGGTCACAATCAATGAATCAAATGAAAACGCTCTTGAATCGCTTTGTTTACATATTTCTTAAATTTCAAATATAGATGGAATGGCGTCGCAAAAGGTGTTGGCACACAACGCATTATAGGGCGCATTCATATGGTGCAATTGCAGATTGAGAAAGACCATTTAACATCCAGTTTTTCAGTGTTGGAAAAACAACCAATGGACATGTTGTTAGGATTGGATATGTTAAAAAGGCATCAAGTATGATTGAATGAATTTTCTTTGCAATAGCACAATTATTAATCAAAAATATCTCTTTCTAGTGCAACATTGACTTGCAGCGCAACGTCTTACGCATTGGTACTACAGGTACTGAAACACATTTCCTACCTGAAAATGAGCTACCGGAATGTGCACGTCTAACTGGCAACTCTGAAGAAGAAATGAAAGTGTTAGATGAGTCTGAAAAAGAAGCTGAAGCAAAAGCAATACAGGACGCAATCGATCAGAGTAAAGCCGATGCAGGCAAGTGACGTTAACTAGAGATAGGAAGGAATAAGTCTTTAATTAAATCACATATCTATTTATTTATAGCAACCACATCAAAAGCGAAATCTAATGCAAATAACAACAACAATAATAATGCCGCCACTACAGTTAAAGCAACGGATAAATTTTCTGAAGTCGATGTTAAAGATTTGGTTAAACTTGGCTATAAACGTGAGGATGTCATAGCTGAGCTACGCAAGCACAATGGCAATAAAACTCAAGCGACTGCCGCACTCATTGCAAAATCATTGAAATTCTGAGAACAACTAAATAAATATTTAAATTTAAGTGGAAAATGATGAAACAAAAAAAAAAAAAAAAAGACTCAATGTCGCATTGTGAAAAAATAATACACAACAACAGAAAAAATTAAGCCTACCATTTACAAACTACCTCAGGCTGGAGCATTTTTTTATACAACTAAAATGACAACAAACGAACTTTTAGTAATATGAAGCAAAAAAAAAAAGAAAAGAATATCTAACTATTTGTAATAAAAAATAAGAAAATAAAAATGTGTGAGCTGTATGGGAACAAGTTACGAAATTAATATGATTTAATGAAAATAATAAGGCGCGGGAACATACTTTTACATTTTTAATAATTTTTGTATTTTGTTTGGCAAAAATTGGTTTATGATCGGGATTCGTTAAACGTAACTGAAATCAAACTAAGCTGAAAGCTAAAATATTGCTGCAAATGTCTACCTTTGAGGGACTAAATCGCAAGTTTGATTTAGATCTTGACAATTGAATGATTGATATTGTAACACAGCAAGTTTATAGTAAGCAAACTGATTAGAAACTTTGTATAAGAAATTATGAAAAACTGAAGAAAGAAATAATAAATAATACATAATTTTATAAATATGTAAAAAAATGATTTTTAAATAGCTTTAAGGATTTTGTATTTTGTCGATTCTAAATTTGTCAAAATTCAACGTAAGCAAAATGCAAGGAAAGACTTGTAAATTTTACAATTGTTAGTTGCAAAATAAATGACTAAAGCTTAGATTAGAAAATAATTTTCATGTACTTGAGTCCAAAAATAATACACCTAAAATTTTTAAGTTTCTTCCTTCTCTCAAATCATATTTGGATATTACGAAGTAAAAATTTCGCTTTAACCGCTTAAACCAACTTCTACATCGAATACCTCAAATTCAATTGAACCAATAAGCAAGTCAAAGTTCTTAATCTTATAATATCTACGTCAGCCATAGTTCTTAAGAAGATGAGGAAAACAATTCAGACTGTATATTGGATATTGCGCACATTCACACTTTCCCTCACGCTGTTTGAAGAAACCGGAAAAACCTAACTGATTCATGTGCGTGAAGTAAGCCCTGCATTTGTGAAATTTCTCGAAAAAAAGTTTTGCTGGGGTGTGCTCGACTTGTGCTGCGTTGTGCCGTATTGGAAATCAAAATCGGTCCAATAGTATAGATATTATGGGGAGGTCCTTTTTTTGGTGGATACGAAGTTTTGTGAAATTTCCCGAAAAAAAAGTTGTGCCGGAGTGTGCTCTACTTGTGCTACGTCGTGCTCGACTTGTGCTGCGTTGTGCCGTATTGGAAATCAAAATTGGTCCAATAGTATAGATTTTGTGGGGAGGTCCTTTTTTTTGTGTATGCGAAGTTTGTGGAATTTCCCAAAAAAAAAAAGATGTGCCGGGGTGTGCTCGACTTGTGCTGCGTTGTGCCGTATTGGAAAAAAATCGGTGCAATAGTATAGATTTCATTGGGCGGTCCTTCTAAGGCTAACATTGCATGCACCAAAAAAGGACTTCCCCATAAAATCTATACTATACGACTGATTTTGATTTCCAATACGGCACAACGCAGCACAAGTCCAGCACACCCCGGCACATCTTTTTTTTTTTGGGAAATTCCACAAAAGCAGGGCTAACTTCGCATGCACCAAAAAAAGGACCTCCCCATAAAATCTATGCTATTGGACCGATTTTGACTTCCAATACGGCACAACGCAGCACAAGTCGAGCACACCTCGGCACAACTTTTTTTTCGAGAAATTCCACAAAAGCAGGGCTAACTTCACGTACATAACTGATTCTACATATTCACGGTATGTGTTTGTTATTTTTTTTTATATATTAAAAAACAAACAAACAAGAATAGATATTAATTTTGAATCCGGTCACAGAATTGGTCTTTCATGCCCGGTTTTCGTAGTATCGTCGCCCCAATTCTCTTTTGCCCCATACGAAAGTTGGTGTATTTCGAGAATATCGAAAAAGAAAGTTTGAGCCTTAATAAAACAAAACCAGTCCAAAAAAGTACCATCAAAATATAAACTAAAGAGTTTGCTGATAAATTGGCTCGCTCAGTGCTTAATTTCATAAAAGGGACTTAAGTAATTTTCGAAATATTTGATATTTTATCAAATACTTAAGAATCACTGGTAAACTGTGGAGCAACTTGAAACATGAATCGTAGCGATTAGGGAAAGGTTTACTGTAAAAAAATTGGCGTTAAAAAAATGCATTGTAGCTCAGAAACTATAAGAGATAGATGCATTCTGACAACAGCATTAGAACGATCATGTTTCAAAATCTACGAAACAAATCTTAAGTCAAAAAGTGTCGATGGGACAAAAAAGAGAACTCAGGCGACGATATACTCATGTAAATATTAAAAAAAAAACAGGACCTTATCATGAATTTATGGAGAAAGTCCCTTTCGAGATTAAATTCCCTTCGCATTTGCAATCGTAAATGTTTTGAGAATGGATATTTTTTCTTCCAATTTTCATTAAAAACTGACCGTGCAATGGAACCCTGCTATTTTCCATTTTGACAGTTAAGTTTAAAAAAAAGTTAAACCAAGTGACGTTGTTTCTTAAATCTTTTGAAATGTTAGATGCTGTATAACTGAGATTGCATAGTACTGCCTTCAATACAAATCTTGGACGAGTCGTCTTCGACAGATATATCAGCATTTACTCTAGTTCGATTTGTTATCGCATTGACAGCTATGTTTTGAATATCCGTAACAATGCAAATCTCATTGATATTATTTTATATATTTATAAAATTTAGATACAATATCTTCTCTTCTTATACGGCTACATCGATTTCAATGAAACTTCGGATAATGTTAGATATTAGCATACAATGAAGAATGAGCTAGGCTTGAACTTTGTAAATGCTCACCAGGGGGCGTGGCATTGCATTAAATTTTAAATTTGATATGGTCATAACTCGCAAACCATACAAGGTATTTGAGTGAAATTTGGTGAGCGGGTACGGCTTGATAATACCTTGTAACAGACAAAAAGTGGGCGGGATCGAATAAGTGCCACGCCCACTTTTTAGCCCTTGAAAATTTTGATTCAATATTACTCGAAAACGACTCCAACAATTTTGATGAAAATTTAGGAGATGTTACCTCTACAAACAAGTATTTATGGGTGTTATCGTGAATCAAGATTCCCGGGGAATTTTCTTAGACTGCAGTGCATTCTCCATTGCAGTTAAAGAAAATTCCCCGGGAATCTTGATTCACGATAACCCCCAATATGTGATATGCCGTTATATTGGGAAAACTCGTTGAAGGACGTGGCACCGCCCACAAAAATATAATACGGTATAAAAAGAAAACTAATAAAGTAATCATTCTAAAATTAACTGTGGGGAGCCTACTTGCTATAAGGCATGTCTGATCTGAAAGTGGTCAAAATATCGTCGTTGCGCGTGGAATCTTCCATACAAGCAAAATACGTTAAATGCTATTTCTCGCAAATATTACAAGGTATTTTAATGAAATTTGGTATGTAGGTACTGCTTAATACCGTGTAACAAACGAAAAGTGGGCGGGATCGAATAAGTGCCACGCCCACATTTTAAACCTTGAAAATTTTGATTCAATATTACTCGAAAACGACTCCAACAATTTTGATGAAAATTTAGGAGATGTAACCTCTGCAAACAAGTATTAATATGTGATATGCCGTTATATTGGGAAAACTCGTTGAAGGGCGTGGGACCGCCCACAAAAATGTAATGCGCTATGAAAAGAAAACTATTAAAGCAATCTTTCTGAATTTAACTGTAGGGAGTCTACTTGCTATTAGGCACCTACGACCTGAAAGTAGGCAAAATATCGAAAGTGCGCGTGGAACCTCCCATACAAGTAAATCACATTAAATGCTATTTCTCGCAAATGATACAACATATTTTGATGAAATTTGGTATGTGAATCTGGATCAGGAGTATCTAAAGCATAACAAAAAGAAGGCTTTGTTTAATAATTACCACGCTTGATTTCTTATCAAAATAAAAATGTTGGTTAATAACTCAGGCACAAAAATAAAATGGAATGAACTGCTTAATTCTTATATGCAGTCTTATGGTCTTTTTGAAGCTGAATCCGTCTTCATCAGTAAAACTGTTATTATACCTGCAGGATTTTGAAATATCCCTGCTTGAACTTGAATATAACGCTATGTTCAGTCTTACAGCGTAGCTACAAGAAAAGGTGAAATTCTTTTTTATTAATAGCATCGAATAGCTACACTCTTCCTGATCCAAATATCCTTTCGGATTTTTCCAATAGGATTCTTATTTTCCGAGTTATGATCCTTTGATGGTAAGATATTTCAGCCGCCATACAAAAGACGAAATATTTTAGGTGCGTGGCATATCCCATTTTTTTATTTTAGGGCATTGTATTTCACCAAAAAAAAATTTGAGTTTTTGATATTTTTCTATACCATTCGATGCTTTCCGAGTTTTTTCTTATTATTATTATCATCGGTTTATTTATCATTTTGAAAGCATCATCATTAGAAGTGAAAAGGTACAAGTTTCATAACAAAAAATAGCTATGAATAAAAGCATCGACTAAAATAATAAGATTAGATTGCTGACCGAGCAGGGATCGGTCTCCAGGTACTAAAATATTAAACCTAAATAGACTTAAAGAGTACTGGCTGCCATGACCTACGAGTCAAAAATTTGATCTCATTGATACATTTTGGTTAAGCTTACCTTTTTTAAATCCAGTTAATTTTATTAAGCTTTTTGTCCTTAGATAGAATATATAATCAAAAAGAGTCGGTCGGATCTAGTTTCGGCTATATAACCATCGGAAGATCCAGATATAGCTTTAAAAAAAACTGGTGTATGTTGGAAATCTCCGGATGGAAAATATTGATGTGATATAAAAGGCTATAAAATTGTCGAGCAAAATTTTTTAATTTATATATAGCTTCTCAAAAAAAGCTTACCTAAAAATTTCAAAGCCCCATATCACCATTTTTTTTAAATTTTGAAAAAATATTTGGTAATAATTTTTCTCACTATGCTACTATTGCTTATGCCAAATTATAGTCAAATCGGATTTCATGAACAAACTTCTTGGTCGTTTTGACATGGTTTACACCTAATGCAATTTTTTGTAGCCACGGTTTTTTCTTAAAACCACTCCAAGGACATTATATTCCAAAAATTCAAATTAAAAACATCTGTAGGGAGTATAGACCGGAAGCGCCTTTGGCGGTGAAAATTTGAATTTAGAAATGGTCAAACATTTTACTTAATTAAGTTTCTAAGATTAACCTATCACAAATATTGTGTACCCCAAAGTTTCTTTTCGGGTCGAAAGGGTTAAAAGACTAAATCAAATACATAAAGCATTATGACTTTTTTTTCTGCGTTATTGCAAAAAATCATAATTGTATATTGTTTTATTTAAATTTGTTTTTGTTCAATACACTTGAATATAAAAAAAGATTATTTACTTTTCTTGTAATTAATATGTTGAATGTTAATTTCTTTTAGAATTGTTTCGTTTTTCGCTTTTTATGGAAGGAAAAAAAGAAAATAAACTGTAATAAATTTTTGTAGCAACACAATTCATTTACTGCAACAACTACTATTCCTCATCGTCGTCATCTTCATCATCATCATCATGATTATTGGCAATATTACGTCCGCCTTTGTGATTTAATAACTTTTCCATATCAAACTGCATACCTTCTTCACCCTCTTCTTCATCGTCATCACCGCCGACTTCAGCATTTTCGGCTTCAGCACGTTCCAAACGTCGCGCCAAATCGGCTTCATCAATAGCTGTCACAAGCTTAGGTGCCATTATCACTTTGAATTCACCCTCGTATTCAGTGATTTTAGCGCGAATATTTTCGATTGCAACCTCGAGCGCTTTTAGACCATCAGCTTTTTTAGTTGTTGCAGTTGTCATTACGTATCTTGGAAAAAGAAAAGAAATTATTATAAACATTGATAATTGGTAATAACTCGATATCAATTTTAACTTTAAACGAAAAAGAGTTTAGCTCGAAATTTTCCATGAATCTGTCAATATTTAAGAACAACTAAATCTCTTATCAACAAATGAATTGACAACTGTAGACTATTCACCATATTCCTTCAGAAAGAAATAACACAAACGTTGAATTTAAGGAAAAAATTAAAATCCACGAATAATTTGCTGTTTATTACGATCGTTACGCTAGTCAGTGCACACTTTTTTGTTTTTTTTTGGTCATTGTCTTTAATTTTAATTGATATACTATTGGAGAGGCTACACAAAAATATATTTATTTATTATTATTATAAGCTAAAAAACACCACATATTTGTCTTACGAAAACTAGGACAAAATAAAAATTGGTGAAAAGTAGGACGCTTGAAAATTTCGTCCAAAAGTATGATGTTTCTCGATGCCTCTTACGAAGAAAGTATGTTATATATTTTATAAATATAAAAGTACTTGATAAATACGCGATGAATTAGTGTACTTTTAGTAAGATGCATCGAAATCTCCTAGAAACACCGTAGTTTTAGCAAGACAAATGTATCATCCCGCACAGCCCATCCAAAACTCTGACACCATAATTTTTTGTAAAATTTCAAATGTGTTGTAATTCCATTAATTCAGTGTGCTACCGCACATTCGCTTCCTATTGTTTTGTTATTGTTTTCTACGCACAATCGATCAGCGTAACGCTTTGTTTGTAATTTTCAAGCACGCGAGGGATGTCATCTTACTGCTTACATATTGGGGGTTATCGTTAACAAATGTTCCCGGGGAATTTTCTTCAGACAGCAATGTAGAATACATGTAGCCTGGGGAAAATTCCCGGGAATAATTTTTCGATAACCCCTATTTTTTGATGATGTTACCACTTTAATGTTCCACTCCTCAAATAATTTTGTCTATCGAAGGATTTTGTATCTTTGCTGAGAGATTATTTATCATTAATTAAATTTTTGAGGTATGATATATTTAAGTATTTTTTGCAAATTTATACAGCCTTAATTATTTAGAAATTTTGCGCAAAAAGAAAATGGTTAACATGGCAATATTAGATTTTTTGATTTGTCGGTGGTATTCAGAATCCAACTAACAAAGGTCCTAACAAAATGTACTTGATAAGTTTTTGAAAAATCCATTAACGAAGCACAATTTTTAATTATCTAATGAAATTCTATTTAAAATGTTAGCAAGATCGGTCAAAATAGAGAATAGACAGCGTAAAGCTACTAATGTAGGCCTGTTCCGTAGCCGTGTGGTTTCAATTACTTTTCATTTCGGAAGCTTTTTGGTGAAAATGGTGAGTCGCACGATAAAAAGTATTGGAATCTTTTATGTGGAGAATTACAGGTTCTACAAATAATACTGATTTGTATTTACGAAAAGGTAACCGTTTAGGAAATAAAATTGAATTTTTCGCCATTTTGCGGTTTTTTAAGGGTATTTCTCGAACGGTTACTTTTTCGTCAATGCAAATTTGTAGAACCTGCAACTCTCCACAAAAGAGATTCTAATACTTTTTATCGTTAGACTCACCGTTTTCATCAAAAAGCCTCCTAATGAAAAGTAATTGAAATCACACGGATTTCGGAACAGGCCTGATGCATGCGGTTTGCATACGTTGACAACGAAGTCATAAGCCACTGCCCAAATTATGCTGACAAATGGTTTTTCCCGTGTTAACCGAACCTAGCCTTAGGTCGGTAGGAATCCCAACATCTACACACCTATCATTAAAATATATTTCGACGATATGAATTTGAAATCTGTTTTATAAAATTCATTCGAATAATATTTACTATCAAATTGTGTTTAGATGGGGGTGGTTGAAACCTCAAAGTTATCTTTGGATATGCTCCTAACATTAAAAGTTTAATTACAATTGTTTTTAAAAATTCATAAAAAAACTCACAATGGTGGCGCAATCAAATTAATGCGTATTGGCAGTTCTTCGTTACTCAAATCTAGTCCGGTTTTTAATGCTGCTTTAACAGCATCAATTCCTTCATAACCATAGCAGGAGCATTCGATATCTGCACGTATCTTTACTGTCGGTGAGACCAATTTACGTTTAATATTATTAAGCAAGACCTCTTTTGTCTTGTCGTCCAAGCCGCATTCATCGAACAATGACGGATCTGTTACAGACTGTTTAAAAATGTCATAAGCAGCCGTTTTGCTTTGGTATTTCTTTTCAAAATACCATGCCGTCTTCAGATACAATTCTTCTAACATATCGCTAGAGTCGTACTCCAATATTTCTGCAACATGCCGCAACAATGAGTTGACAGCTCTAGCTTTAGCAAAACGTTCAGTGCATTTTTCAACATCTTCGGGTGATACACGACGCTTGGAAAGATCAATGTAACCCTTTTCCTTGTCTACACGAATTACTACAACAGGTTCAGTCTTTCCAACGCGTATCAATTTGTTTATGGAACGTATACGACGTCTGGACAATTCCGAAAGTAAGATCATACCCTCGATATTGTTGTATTCGAGTAGGTGAACATAAGCGCCCATCTCTGCAATCGACAGCACATTGACCATGACGACATCCTCCACTTCAGGATATTTTTCACTATAAAAACGTGATGATAAAGCCATTGTTTTTATTTTCCAGCGCTATGTTTTATATTTAATATATTTGGCTGATGCAATAGCGTTTATTTTGCGGCGAAATTTCTAATTTTTTTAGAAATCCACTACAAAAACGTGTACAATTTTCGTGTGTCGACGAAGTGCAAAAGAAACTGTCAAAAGGATGAGTCTTTTTGCTTGAAAAAAGAAAAGCGTTGACAGTTAAAACGGAAGTGTTCTGAAAGGCGAATGAAAATTTCTTTCTCTTTTCCTCTCATTGTCGGAACGACACTTATGTTTTGAAATTGATTCTTTGAGATTCGGTGTGTTTATTGAGTTTTAGGGCTGATTCACACGATAGACCAAATAGTCGGGGAACTATTTTGTCTGCGTCTGCTTGTGCCAAATTTTATGTGGCAATTGCTCGCAGATTGTTCAAAAAATTTACGATAGAGGGTGAAATTTTGCACATATAAAACATTTTTTCTTAGATGGGAATATAGGGCTTTTTTTTTAATTATCAAATTGGTTGGCGGAAAACAATTTCTAAGGGTGCCAGGGTGAACTCTAGATTTAAGGAAAGGTTGTGAAAAAATATGTCAAAAAGAAAATTTATAATAGATCAATAATCTTAGTTTTTTAATAAAATAAAAAAAATAAAATAAACATTTGGAGAATTTAAAATTTGAAAAATTATTATATTTTAAGAAAATATTATATATAATACGAAATAAAGAAAATTTGATACAATGAAAGATCAAGTAATGTGAATCTTCAATTGTATTACACAGTCCACAAAAATTTGAATTAACAGCATTAATTAGATTAAAGTATTTTTTTTTATCATAGAATACAGGGCTTTAGAGGTAAAAAAACATGCTTTATCGAAACTGGTAGGGATTATCTGCTTCGAAACAGTTGTTGTATTTTTTCATTAATCCAATAGATTGGAAACCCCTGGAATGATTTTAAAAATGTTGATTTTGTTTGAAAAATATTTTAAAAAGCTGCAATATTGCTACAGAAAACTTTTAAATTAAGACCACTTTTCTCAAGATATTGAATTTTTTCTTAAGTTTTTTTAAAACACTTTTATTTTTTTAAAAAATTTAGCATGAACCCATGTTTTACTTTTTGTAATGAAAAGTGGAGATTATCTGCTTTAAAAGAATTTTTTGTTTCAATATTTGTTTTATTAATAAAAATAATAGCACAGAAAAATCAGGTGCAAATGTTATATCGAATAAAAGTAAAAAATATAGATTTCGCCTTTTTGTTAACTAATTTTAGGCAAATTGTTTCAATTTTAGAAAAAATTTATTGTATTGCGAACGGTACCTCAGCATTTAATTTTTTTTATAATCAGGTTTTTTAGCCTGTTAAAATACCTTTTGAATAACAGTAATCTTAAAGCCGGTACAGACAATCGATCGAGTGCGTCAGTTTTGCTTAAATATCTCTTGTTTGCGTGTTTGCTATTTTTCGTCAGTCAACAACAAAAAGGTTTGTCAGACAAACATGATCGCTAGTGTTTACCCCCTTTTATTTAAATCCATCAAGCATATCGCTTCCTGCAGCACAAAAAGCGCAAAAAAAAGAAACAATGCACACCTTGACGTTCGTTCAATGATGAAGGAAAAACCGGTAGTTTAGTCTGCCGTGTGTGCGCTTGTATATACAGCAATAGATAATCGACCGTTAGTCGATTTTTAAGTCGGGTTGCAATCGTTTCTCACTTTGCTATGTGCGAACTCACACGACGGACACGGGCACGTGAAATTTGTAAGCAAGCGAAGGGAAGTGATGATTTTCATTTCCCTCCGTTTGCCTACAAACTCGAAGTGTCCTACGTGTTCGTGCCTTTCGTGTGACTTCACTATATGAGAATGTGATTTTTTATCGGCCGATAGAAAATCGCTCGTGTGTCCGCAATGGAGAATAGCGCTATCGCTCGATTGTTTTGTCTGTCGTGAGAAACAGCAGCTAGTAAAAAATTCGTTCAAGATTTGTGTTTTTGTTAAAAATTGGTTCATTGAGATTTTGTTTTTTTTTGTATAAGATTGGTTCTTTGAAATTTGTACAAAATTGGATATTTGAGATTTGGTGTTTTTGTTTAAAATTGGTTCTTTTAGATTTGTATAAAACTTGTTCCTTGAGATTTGGTGTGTTTATTGTGTTTTTTTTTTTTTTAAATTGGTTTCTCGAGATTTCTATAAAATTGGTTCTTTGAGATTGGTATTGGTTCTACATAGGGCCGTCCACACGTACAGTCTTACCTGCGCAAACCTAGTTCGTGCAAACTAGAGAGTTTGCGCATACTTTTTTTATCGCGTCCATACGACACAGGCAAGTCTGTGCAGTTTTCAGTATATTTCATTTTCATAGCAACATGACGTCTAGCAAAAATTTTATTTTCATTTGAATTGTTTTTTCTTTTGCATATTTTCCATAATAGATTAATTAAAAATGGTGAAAATTTTCATGACAGAGCTATCACATGCAATATAAATGCATTTAGAGTGAAATTTAAGCGACAGATTGAAGGTATGGCCTGTACGCCGTCCACACGTTCCAACTTGCCTGCGCAAGCTTAGTTTGCACAAAAAAATCTTTGGAAAGTCAAAGAAAGCACAGGGCGCACTTTTGAACTGTGCAAACTTGCTTTTTGCCGTCCACACGTATTGAGGTAAAACAGTGCGTGTGGACGGCCCTTATATTTCGATTAATTCTTATCGCCAAATGACATTTCGTCTTTGTCCAACACTGATTCGACCAGTTTTAATACAAAACTTGCCCAATTTTTGACATACAAAGCCGCTTGTTTGCGGAAAAGGAAGCATTTCAATAGAAAAATAGAAAATTTTGTTTTAAATCTCGCGAGTACTGCAAAAAATTTTAATATTCGTGAAAGAAACATTTCAAAGAAAAAAAAAAGTTATATTGAAATTTAGGTTGCAAAAAAAAACAGAAAATTTTGCATAGACTAGGAAAAAAATTTAGGTGCTCGGCAACGAGTGTGAGCAAAATTTTTTTTTTTTAAATTTTTGTAACAAATGAAATAAAAAGGAGAATAAAAAATCGTAAGCTGCAAAATTGATAAAGCAAATAGAAAAAAAAAATCAAAATTTGCATTTTTTTGTGAATGAACGCGGTGCAGCGGTCAATAAAATAAACGCAAAAAACACAAGTGCAAAAGAGACGACAATAGAAAATTGCTTTTCATTTTTTGTTTTGACAGAAAACGCCACACTCGATGTTTAATATTTCTGTAAATTAGAGCAGGAAAAATATTGAAACGCTGTGGCTGTGGATAAACGTGAAATCGAACAGAAAAAACACGTCGAAAAGTTGCCTAAAATCACACACAAAAGCAGGAACGTCGTGTCAAAAGAGGACAGCAAGAAAAGTAGACGGACGTCGATTTATACCATTTCTAAAAAATAAAACATGGCTGGAAGAGGTGGTTTTGATCACGCTAGGTAAATATTTGTATATTTTAACTTGAAATTGAAATGTTTTTGCAAAATTTATAAATGCAAAATGAATTTAAGTGTATATTGAAAATTTTGCTGGCGAAGTGTTTGAGAAAAATTGGCGAATTGATGGAAAATTGGGCGATTTTCGGCGCGTTGGTCAGCACACAAGACACGGGGTAGTGAGTGAAAACGATATTAAAATGTAGATGAAAAATGTGGAAAATTTTTCCACAAAAAAAAAAAAAACCGAATAAAAATGATTTTCAAATGTATAATTAGTAAAAATACAAATGCTAATGAAAATACTGCAAATGCGTTAGTGATGTTCTTCAGCATATTAAAGTAAAAATGTGGCAAAAATTCCAATTAGAATTTAGTGCAATTTTGTATCAGGCCGCTGTCGATATTCACTGCTCCTGTTCCTCGTGGTTTTTGGGAGAAAGCACTATGCACTTGCTGGCGGTTTCATAAATTATGTAAACATTTTTATGCTGGCAGAACTATCTGATCTTGCAATTTTTACATCTTATTGATACCATTATCGGACAAGTTAATTTTACAACAATAAATTGTCGTTTGTCTGCTGGCGTTGCATTTACTTGATTGCCTATTACTAATTGCTTAAATTCTTTGAATTTTTCTAAAAAAAAAATTTTAAAGTTTTTTTTTGTTATTCTTTATGCATAAATTGTTTAATTTAGCAGTTTTGATTATGTAAGATTTAATAATGTTTTATGGATTTAATGTCTTTTTTTAATTTCGCAAGCTATCATTTTTCATTTATAAATATTTAGACCGTGTTTTGGTGTTTCTATGCATGATATCGAAAAATGTGTATCGATGCATATGTATTTCTAAAAAGATCGGTTTCATATATCGATATTACTTCCTATCGATGGTTGACAATGAAGATCAATTTAACCCTTTCACGACCATAGAGACATGTGTGTCCCAATCCAAAAACTAAGAATATTTATGTAATTAAGGAGCCGTTGTAAGTCATTTTGGCTTAATGTTACATCACCGACTGTTGTTGTTTTTTTTTTATTTTTTTTTGCCCAAATAGGGCTCTGGGAATTAAATTCAACAACAACAACAACAACAACAACCTCTGAGCGCATCTACTTTCGGAGATATAGCCATCGGAAGATCGGGATATATCTTTTATAAAAATCGGTATAAGTTGGGAACCCCTGGATGGATTTCAAAAATATTGGTGTCATATGAAAGGTATTTTATCAGGCTATATAATTGCCCTACAAAGTTTTTCAATTTAAGTGATTGTTTTCGAGATATGACAATTTTTCAAAATTTAACCCCATTTTTTTTCGCAAAAAACCGTTATTTTTCCCAAAAAATGTGTTATTAATTATAATTTTAATAACTAAATTAGGAAGCCTAATTTATTTCCTTTCATTTGATATACGACATGTGTCTGAAATTGCATCATTAATAAATTTTTATAGAAAAAAACAAAAATGGACCACATCAATTTTCTTCAAATTTGGAACTTTAAACAACAACAATGCTAAAACAGACAACAACTTTACTACTACTACAACAACAGTAATTTTACATAAGAGTAGGGGTAACAACAACAACAGTCGGTGATGTAAAATTGTTCCGTCATTTTGATATTTATCAGTTTGTAAGAGTAGTTATATTTTATTGGCTAAAATTTACCGTTTGTCTTAACACCCAATTTGATTTTAACCAAACTCTTCTTATTAAACTTATATTTCAAACAAAGAAGCTGTAATTAAAAAGTGGAGAAAATGTCTAGTTTCGGAAATATAGCCATCGGAAGATCGGGATAATGCATTTATGAAAACCGGCATTAGAGTGGTCTTGAAATACAAGGTCATGATGGATGATCGTCAATGGCTCCAAATATCGAAATCAACTTTTTCAGATTTTATGTTGACTCTGTTTAGGCCTTTGGTAAATGTGTCCGTCTGTCTGTTAAAATTACCGACTATAGCCAAACGGAAAAAGATAAACATAAAATTTGGTATAGATAATACTGAGAAGTCGTGGTCTGATTGAAATTAAAAATGAGCGTGATCAGTTAATGTTCACGTCTACCTCCTTGTTGGAAGATAGGCGTGAAGATTAAAATATCACGACCATTTTTAATCCCATCTGTACCGAATTTCATGCGTCTAGCTTTATCCGTTTGGCCATAGTCGTCATTTTAACAGACAGTTGGTCAAACTTTCCAAAGTGTCACAATCAGTACTCAACATACAAATCTTTCCCACATTTGAAGTCGATTTACCACCATACATCATTAAAATTCAGCTAGAAGCAATTTAATCTTACCATTCATAATCTACATGTAAATTTTTGTTCCTTCAAAGTCGGCTTTGTTGCAAGATATGAAAAGGGAATGCTCACGTGTACAGTCACTTTGATACCATGGGCGCAACTTGTTAGGGCAGATGGGCACTGCCCACCCTATAATGCTCATTGGCCACTCCCGACAAGCTGACGATAGCCATGACAAAAAAAAAAAAAACGCGTTTACACTTAAGTGCATATAAAAATCCAAAAATCTGGCACCTAAGAAAATTTGATAGCTGCCCAAACTAAAGAGTGGATAAAAAATTCAACTCTTATGGCTATTTCCACGAAAGCCTAACCTTTTTTAAAGTGAGGGTTAGGCCACTATTGCGCTCATAGTCTATGAAAAGGGTGCTTAGGTGTCAAAAAAAAAAATGTTTTCCAATTTTTTGCCGATTCGCATAGAATTGAAATTTAATAGTTGTTTTCAAGCTTTTTTCTCGAAAACTTATTTATCTCATAGTTCTATTGAATTAAATTGAAAGTTTTGTTTTTAAAGTTTTTTGCAAAATTTCACTTATGGGATGAACTCTCATAAAACGGGAATAGCATACTTGTAACGTCGCACCCGTTACCATCAATTAAGTACAAAAAAAGCATTGAAATTTAACTTTCTTTGAATACTTCTATTTGTTGACAAGTTCGGGATACTTGACACTTCTAAAGTTAAGACACCTTTCTGGCGTGTTTGTCTACATTTTCTTTTAATTTGAAAATTTACCTGTATCTGTCGCACCCGGTACTATGGAAATGCTCTTGTATCAGTTGCGACGCTCCTCATATACACAGTTTTTCTTACAACAAAAAGTTTAATAAAACGAACTAGGTTCAAAATAAAAAATACTTAACCAAAGCCGTTAAATATAAACTCTCATAGTCAAACTTCCCAAAAGCTACAGTTCGACTGTCCCAGATAAAATTGACACTTTGTTTTTATAAATTTATTTTTTATTATTGATAGTCTAAGATCCAGCAGTAAAAAAACGTATCGATCGAGTTTTTAGTTAAAACCTAATTTGTACATATATTTAGGAATGGGGGAATATATTTTTGTTGGGTTGCCTCTCAAAATGTGGCCGCAAGTATTATCAAATTGCGATAACTTATGAACCGTGAGTCTCACGGGGAAAAGTGTCAAAATCTTTTTTATTAAGAGTCATATGCTCTGCATGTAATTTTCATTATATGCTGAAAAAAATTAAAATTTCTTGTAGAGCATATGACTCTCCATAAAAAAAGATCTGGGCACTTTTTCTCGTGCGACTCACTTCATAAGTTATCGCAATTCGATAATACTTGCGGCCACATTTTGATAGGCAACACGCCAAAAATATGTAAAAACTAGATTTTAACTAAAAACTCGATCGATACGTTTTTTTACTGCCGGATCTCGTACTATGAGTATTATAAAGAATACAAATAACCCTGAAACTATTAACAAATATAAATAAAATAATAAAAAAAAAAATAAAGTACCGCACGACCTTCTCCACTATTTCTGAAATCTTGTAATTTTTTTTTAATTCTTCGAAGATCCAACTTCATTACAGTCTAATATCTCTCAAAAGGTCGAAGGTCAGCGAAGGAACAAAATGTTAATTTTTGCTCTTGTACCACTCTATGGTGGCTAAATCAGACCAGAATATTACAGTACCTTTGTGTCCACGAATAAATGGCAAAAGACTTTTTTCGAGGCACATTTCAATATAAATTTTTGAATTTATTGTGCCCTGTGTTGCAAAAAAATAACTGCTCCTCAGACCACAGTTGCATATACTGCTTGGGAAATTTAGTGATTTTCTTTTCTCTAATTTTACAGTTGTAAAATAAGTGTCCCGGTAGCTTTTTCAAATCTGCCTAAACGTATGTCTCATCATCCGTTACAAATTTAGTCAGGAAGCCTTTATGTAACTTTCGGATTCGCTTTTAAGCTACCAGCTGCTTTTCATCGAAACGATCTGATACTTTTTGAACTCTCTAGGTCTTCAGCTTACTTTTCTTTAGCCTTTGTATAGTAGATTTCGAGCAATATCTCGTGTTGAGCTGTCGGAATTCTGCTTACAAAGTTTCTTCATCTTTTCCACCAATCGTGCGTCTAAGCCAGGTTTTCTACTTGAGATATATTTTGTACAATAGGTAGACCCTTTCTGTAATTCAAAATAACTCTTTGGACAGTGATTTTAATTTCAATTCCTGTTTTTTTCAGAAAAGTGGACCAATTCATGTCTCGAACTTTTTATTGATTGCTAGATATCTTTTTCGTTTAAAGTGTTATCACAAAATTTTATATATTTTTTTAAATGTCATGTTATATAGAAAAAAATAGTGCCCATATTTCGACCAATACCCTGATCAGGTAAATCAGAAATCAAAAAACTGATTTGGTCGTAATGGAAGATTTGCCATTTCATTAAAGTTTTATTAAATTTAATGAAACAAATTTTGACTTATTGAATTTAGTGAAAATTTCCTGTACAAGTTTCTTTAAAGCTTCATTACATTTATTGAAAGAGAAATTATGTTCCATTAAATTCAATGAAATTTTAGTGAAAATTTTCATTTGAGTTTCATTAAATTCAATGAAACAAATTTTTCCTTTTATTAAATTAGTGATAATGGTAAATCTTTTATAAGAACCAAATAAACTTTTTGATAATGAAAGAAATGTCACTATCACAAAATTTAGTGGAATTTTATTGAAAATTGATGACTAAAAACATAAAATGCATTTTTTGATAGTGAAAGAATTTTCACTAACACTAAATACATTTCTTCAAAGTGAACCTTTTTTACTAGCACTAAATTAAGTGAATATGAAATAAAAAAGAATTAAAACACAATTGATCACGCTTTCTAACGGCACATTCCTTGTTTTAAATAAATGCGTAATCTGCGAGAAAATATGTTTCAAAAAGAGCAGTAACATTTCTTGAGTATGCACTCCAAATACAAGAAAGTGGGCCAAGATCTGCGATGAACCATTGGTTTCTATCCCCTACACCCTTCCAGTTCAAAAATGGTATTCCTTTCTAGGTATTCATAGTCGTTTCTCCTGAAATGGGATCACCTCATTACGAATCTGAACTTGGTTTTTCTCTATCACGTCGGGATCCTGAGTAATCCTTGGTAAAAAGTAAAAAATCCACTATTTTGAGATCTACTTAAAGCTATATAACAAAAACAACAAATAGTGAAATAATTTTTTCGCAACGGATTCAGATAGCTTATCCTTAACAAGCCGCATTCATAGCATTTTTTAATTAGATCAGTAAGCTATAAGCTTTTCAAAAAGGGGTACCTCTTGATAACATGTAAGGGATTTTTTCGGAACGATATATTAGTGATAAATTTTATTACGAAAATTTAACAGAAAATTTCCTCCAAAATGCAAAAAAAAGCCTTTGTGGTCATATTCAGCTCAACAACAAAAACTTGATATCTTAAAAAATCTTGGTTTGTACAAGTTTGTGAATGACTATGGATTACTTAAGTCATTTTATTTTGTCTTGATTTTAGGGACAATAAATAATTCATCAGACTGATTAAAAATATTGTTTTACGCACTTATTTTGGACCCGATTTCCATTAACAGAGGGTTCAATGGTGGGCGGGAATAAATTAAAAAATTGAGCAATTTTGCGATTGGTACACTCCCTTCTTCTTAAAAGTTAGCTCGTGCGATGAATTTTCTAAACTGAAATGTTTATTTATTGTTAACTCTTTATTTATAAAACCTTGAACTTTTTAAGTTTTTGTTTGTCAATAATAAACGTATAAATAAATAAAATAAACACACCAAATCACCCAATAACGTCGTTTCCTATAAAAAAAAAATTTGATGTAAGAAAATTTACTTTTGAATTCGCACAAGAGAGCGTTGTACCTCCCATATAAGCAAAAGTTTTAAAATGCTATAGTGAAAGCGTTTTTTAGATATAATTAAACCAAATTTTCTCAGTGTCTGAGTGAAATTTGGTTAGATAATCTCAAAAAACGCATTCAGTATAGTATTATGGATCTTTTGCTTATATGGGAGCTGCCACGCCCTTTTGTCCGAGTTTGCCTAGTTTTTGCCCAGAGCTAGCTTGCATGCACTGTTCTTAGTGAGCATTTTGAAGCTTTTGCTTACATGAGAGGTGCCACGCCTTCTTGTCCGAGTTCGCCTTGTTTTTACTCAAAGCTTGCGCTTATGTGTATTCTGATTGCATTGTCGTGATAAATACTCCTAAAATGCATTTTTAATATACTTTTTGTATAGGCGGTAGGCATGTCCGTTGACCGATTTCGCTTATTTTCAATAAGTCATAAGTCGAGCTAAGTTTGACGGCGGAGGCAGTGTACTTAAATTCATCGAATTATCTTGCTCCCAAAAAATATTAAAATGATTTCAACGGACAGACAGACGGACATGGCTATATCGACTCAGGAGGTGACGCTGATTAAGAATATGCAGGGTGGTTGGGATTCGGTAGAACACCGGAACATGTAAGATTCCTGGGACTATTCTGAACTTTTCTTCGTTCCATTTTTCGAAATTCGCAAAATTGACGGAGATATAGCTTTCGGAAGATCGGGATATAGCTTTATGAAAACCGGTTCTGGAAAATCGGAACCCCTTGATGGATTTTAAAAAATTGGTGTACAAAAGTTTTAGATCTTCCGTAGATATCTACGTCAGTTTTGTGAATTTCGAAAAACGGAACTAAAAAAGTTGTTCAGAATTGTTCCAGGAATCTTACATTTTCCGAAGTTCTACCGATTACCAACCACTCTGTATATACTTTTCCATACCTGCCACGCCTCCTCCGCGTTACAAACGGAAGGACAAAGTGAATATACTTTGGGAGTAGGGTATAAAAAGAGTTTGATCTTTCAATCTAATAAATTCCTTCCTGTCGAATTTCTTAATTTAATTTTAACAGTTTGAGCCAATAGCAGGAAATATTTAATCATGTGATGTTTTTTATTTTTACACAGAACCTATGGAGATCGTCCTGCTAAGCAGTTACCTACGGAACCTCCATATATTGCTTACGTTGGCAATTTGCCACAAGGCCTTGTACAAGGTGACGTCATTAAGATTTTCCAAAACTTTGAGGTGAAGAATGTGCGCTTGGTCATGGACCGTGTAACTGATCAGTTCAAAGGATTTTGCTATGTTGAATTTGATTCATTGGAAACTTTAGAACGGGCTATCGAATGTGATGGACGCATCAAATTAGATGACTTATCTGCACCGTTGAGAATTGACATCGCTGATCGCAAGAGAAATGATCGGTAAGTTAGTTGAAGGGCGAAAATGTGAATTTATTTTACTTATTTTTTGTCATAAATGTTTAGCGGTGGTGGTGGCTTTAATAAGCGTGGACCACCAAGGCAAGGAGGCGGTAGCGGTGGTGGTGGTGGTGCCGGAAACCACCAGCAATATAGCCGTGGAGGAGGTGGAGGTGGTAATCGCGGTGACAATAGAGGTGCGTACAATGATAATTATGGTCACAACGATAGGAATCGTGGCGGCAGTGGAGGTGGTGGTGGTGGAATGAATAGAGGATACAATGGTAAATTTTCAACGAAGTACGCTTTATTAATTTTTCTTTCCTTTTTTTTCGTTTCTCTTTTCTCCTGTTTTCTTTTTTGTTTGGTTTTTCTTTTGTTCGTTTATTCTTGAAATTCCGATCTTCTTTGTTTTCTGTCTATTCCCCACACGCATGCCTTCTATGAATTTTTTCCGCATTTATTTTGTGGTTTTTTTAATATTGCGTTCGTTAAAACAAAAAACAAAAACAAAACAGAAGAATCTTTTTCAGATCGACCTGCGAATCGTGGACGCTATGGCAATTTCAACAATGATGATCGTAACTTTGATCGCAATCATGATCGTAATAATCGAGAAGGCAGCTTTGGTGCTAATAGCCGTGATGGCGGCGGAGGCGCCGCTGGCGGCAATAATGATCGTTATAACAGCTTTAGCAGGAATCGTGGTGGAGATCGTGGTGACCGGGGACATTATAATCCAAATAATCAGAACAGCGAGCGACCACCACCAGTCGCTTCATTAGGTAGTATAGGTAAGTCGTGAGAATTATGAACTTTCTGATCAAAATAGAATTTGTTTTGTTGGATTTTTAATTATTAACTAATAACACTGTACAACAAATTCAGGTTTGTTCCAAAATTACAAGGTTCTGACCACGGATTTTGGTAAAGGGGACCAAAAAAAAAAAACCAACGTGTTTTGGGGTTTTGAAAGTTTTCGTCTGCATTTTTTTTTAGGGGACTTCAAAGTTCCCCCCATTTAACACATTCTTTTGTTAAATCGACATATTAAACTATAGGATCCTTATATCTGAGGTGAATCAAGTGTTCAGCAAACTTTTGTATGATATTTCGAGGAATATTTTTGTAGAAAACTTTGACCCTCTACAGCCCCATCATATGGATAATTTTTAACCCTTTTCTTAAAAAGGTACAAAAATTATACCTAAAGCAGGGCAATATGAAGTCAGTGTGTACCACAAAAATATTTGCTATAAAATTTCATCACTAGTCGCTGAACACAAAAGTCGAAATTTCATCGCGAAAGCCACAAAATCGTCAAAACCAATGAACCCCTCCTACATTGCATTTTTATTAAACTTTTTTTATGCATTATTGTTAAATTTTAAGCATTTTTTGACTTCGATGATCCGTAGTGAAATTTGTTTACAATAATTTTAGCCCATTATAACCCAATTTTTGGAAAACGCGTCAAAGAGACCCACAAAAACAGGATATAATGGGTCAATATGTTTGGTAAAAATGTTTCTTGTGAGATTTTTTTATGACCTTGGGACAACAAGTTTTATCCAAAAGGCAATTTGAGAGATTTACAGTGCGGTGAAATTTCGAAATTTCATGTGCGTAAAGAACAAGCATGTTTAATGATTAGTAACAGGTAATATTTTTGCTATATCTTGACGCAAGGTGAAAACTGTGATATATCGTACGATTCATTCCGAGCATTCGAAAATTCAGACGTAAACTTTCAAAACGCCGAAACAGGTATATGTTTTTTTTGGTTCCCTCTACAAAAATCCGTGGACAGAACCTTGTAATTTTTATTTGTGTTGTACCGTGCAATTTATTTTTGAAAAGAAGTTCCATATTTTTTACGACCGAATCCTTTTTTCCTTTTTTCTTTTCTTTTATATTTTAATAACACATTTCATTTCACTTCATCAACATTTTTATTTTTAATCCATTTTTTTATATCGTCACGTCAATACTACAACTAGGTAACTCCTAAATTATCATTCTTGGGATAAGTGGTTTATGATATTCTTCATAGATAGCTTGGTGCACAATTCTGTCGAACAAGAGATCTCTAAAGTTATAAGAAAAAACAAAACTAGAAAAGTCGAAATTTAGTGTAAATACAAATTTTCAAAAGTCTTAAATTTGAATTATTTCAAAACTAGAAAATTGGAGTTACCTGGTTGTAGTATTGAGGTGACAATATGAGTTTCCCCGAAACAGAACTTTACCTAAAATGCTAAGAAAAAGGTCGAAAAATTGTTTTTGTAAAAAAAGTACAAACAATTCAAAACAATAATAGTAATTTTCGATGTACTTGTCGATGCTGAATCCGAAACTGGCTATATATATCTCATATGGTTTCTCTGATATCCTACACATAATTTTCAAAAACACGATTTTTGAGGTTGTTTGCATATGATTTTTGTATGATTTTTCCTTAAAAAGTTACGATCTCTTTAAAATGATACATGCAAGTTGAAAATCGTAAATGGATTCCCAATTTGAATTTTTAAAGAAAAATCATTTTGAAGACAAAAGATAGCACTATATCGATAACTTAGACCGCTATAGTCCTAACTCCATTTTTTTCAAACGCAAAAAGAAATTTTCAAACAAACAAATATTTTAACATCATTCACCGATCGTTACCATTTTAGCACTATGTATTTGTTTTGTACTGCAGGTGGGTTATAGCTATGCTAAAGGGGAATCGGTTGAGAGGGCGCTGTAGCCCCCATACAAAAAAAAAAAAAACTTAAAATGCTATCTCTGCAGGTATTGCAGATTTTGTTATAAAACTTGGTACGTGGATATATGTTTTTTCTGTCAATCAACGTGCAAAAAGTAGAATGGATTGAGCAAGAGGGTGTTGCATCTGTCACACAAAAAAATGACTTTAAAAGCTTTATCTCTGTAGGAATAGCAGCTTTTGCTATAAAGCTTGGTACATAAATATAAATATTGTCAACCATTAGCCTTGCAAAAAACTGCAGGGATCGCTCATGAGGTTGATGCGAACGCTATAGGAAAAAATTAGTTTAAATCAGTGGTTTTTAACTGGTGGGGCGCGCCCCCCCCAACGGGTCGTGAAGACAATTTTGGGGGGGCGCGACATATTTTAAATAACCTATGAAAATAAAAAAAATATGCATAAAGTAGAACCTTTTTTCTTAATCAAGGCAAAATTTTTCTTATTTTATCCCGATCTTCTTATATTGATGATTTTAAAGTTTTGAATTGTTTTAAAATCCAATTCTCTTCTATATCTACGATAAAACTTAAGGTGCTCCGCATTTCGATAAATGAAATCGGATTTGTACTCCAATAAATTAAATTGGCCATCAACTCCAATCTGTTTTACTGAAAAGTAATTTCGATTTGATGTTATTGTAATTATACAGAGCAACAAATTGAGAGAGAAAAATTTTATTGAAATCTCTAAAACTTTTTTTTGTTGCGGTAGCTGATTCTGAATCTGGCAACAATTTTTTTCCCTCAGGTCTGTGATCCGAATAATCTTTAATTTAAAGTTCAAAAAACATTTGGCGCATATCCTTAATAAATCTTACCTTTTAACTTTTCAAATTGGATCATTACTTTCCATTGTTAAGGTATCTGAATTCCATACAAATTTAATTTAGTCATTAGATTCGGATTTAACAAGCGCAAATCAAGAAAAGAAGTCATCTCGAGATCTAATTCAAAATTCCGTGTTTTGGTTTCTTAAATTTCAGAACATGGTTAGCCCAGGAAAATAAGACATTTTCTGCGAAAAAATTCCCAGTGGAAATTTTTCACCGGAATTGTCTTTATTTATGCATGATACACAAACTGTGAAAAGTCCATTGCAAAGTCGTGTGCGCATAAAAAGTTATTCGGGCTCAAAGGTCGCTAAAATCAGTTTTTTACAAATATCTCGTTAATGCTAACTTTTACAGTAAAATGTTTGTCTCCAATTTTGTAGCACAGGAAATTTCCTACAAAAGTACGTTAAAAGTATTTGCGTACGACTTCTAGTTTAGGAGATAACCCAAGTTAAAAAGTTGTTAACAGTTATGATATGAAATACTACCTATGAGTTCATATTAAAATATCTAACTTTTTAAATTGCAATAACTCTTCAATGAGAAGTTGTACAAGCAAAATTAAAATGCAGTTTGAAAGATAATTTAATTTTCTATATACCGTATACAATTTTTTTTTCGAACGGCTCATGACCTTAAAAATATTCTTGAATAACCGTTAAGGCTTCGAAAATACTGGTTTTTTAAGGATATCTGCGAATTGGTAAGTACTACGATAAAAAATAATGGGACCAAATTTGTAGAAAATTATAAGATCTACAAAAAATAAGCGATTTGTGTACACATAGAAGTAACCGTTTAGAAGATATTCCAAAAAAACCCTTAAAATGCCAAAAAACCTGTTTCTATTGAATATCTTCTATACGGTTACTTCTATGTGTACACATATCGCTTCTTTTTTGTAGATCTTGTAATTCTCTACAAATTTGGTCCCATTACCTTTTATCGTAGTACTTACCAATTCACAGATATCCTTAAAAACCAGTAATTTCGAAGCCTTAATGGTTATTCAAGAATATTTTTAAGGTCATGAGCCGTTCGAAAAAAAAATTGTATACGGTATATAGAAAATTAAATTATCTTTCAAACGGCATTTTAATTTTGTTTGTACAACTTCTCATTGAAGAGTTATTGCAATTTAAAAAGTAAGATATTTTAATATGAACTCTTAGGTAGTATTTCATATCATAACTGTTAACAACTTTTTAAATTGGGTGATCTCCTAAAGTAGAAGTCGTACGCAAATACTTTTAACGTATTTTTGTAGGAAATTTTCTGTGCTACAAAATTGGAGACCAACATTTTTCTCTAAAAGTTAGCATTAGCGAGAGATTTGCAAAAAACTGATTTTAGCGGCCTTTGAGCCCGAATAACTTTTTATGCGCACACGATTTTGCAATGGACTTTTCACAGTTTGTGTATCATGCATAAATAAAGACAATTCCGGTGAAAAATTTCCACTGGGAATTTTTTCGCACAGAAGCTCTTTTTTCGTCTTATTTTCCTGGGCTAGGTTGGAAACTTTATTTTATAAAAACCCAATAATATAATTTTTGTAATATTACTTACTTCTTAATCATTCTTGAATAAGAAGTAAATTTTTATTTAAAAAATAGTAACATGTTTAATTTTGTTTTTTGATGCGCAAGCTTGTATAAATTTGAAAAGGAGGGCGCGACCACAAACGGTTCAGAACCACTGGTTTAAATGATTAATCCCTGCACCTATAGCAGCTTTCGTTCAAATCGAACTCATCGCGCCATGTATTGAAAAAGGGCAGAACAACGTTTGCCGGGACCGCTAGTATAATGTAAATTTCTACAGTCTCCTATTAATTTTCTAAAAATCTGTGCACAGTTTTAGTAGTGTACTAGCTTAAGAAGTCCACCACAAACCCATAACTAAAAGTATCTCACAATATCAAACAAGTAGAGATTGGACTATAGCGCTCTAAGGTTTCGATATGATAAAAGAGCAAAACAGTTTCGCGCGCTTCCAATACAACCTCAGAAATCGTGTTTTTGAACATTTATGTATATTTAAATAATTTTTTTCTGTATTGTGTATTTAATCCGATCACGCCCAGTTTTAACAAACATCTCAGATATCTAATTTTATTGCTATATCTTTAATACTATGGCTGTTCTTAGCTTTTGCCTCGAACAGGGCTTAAATTACCCATAGGGCAATCTGTAACATCTACTCACTAAATGCATCATACACATTAATTTCCATTATAAACATAAAACATAAAAAAAATTACCTAATTTTCTATGTTGTCCTCTCCTTAGATGATAGTGAAAGACCAAGGCTCAACTTACAACCACGTACTATACAAGCGCCCATCAATGCGCTGGCGGAGACAAAACAGGCGGCTGCGATCTTTGGCAATGCAAAGCCACGTGAGGAGAAACTTAAGGATCTACAAAGCGATGATTCTGCAACGCATGATGTAGACAATTAAATGGATGCATAATTTAAACGAAAAACAGCAACAGCAGCAAAATATAAACAACCACAGAAAAAATTTAAAAAAAACAATATATTTTGTTTTTTCTACTTTAGCGAAAAAATATATAAAAAGAGAGAGAGAGATATACCGAGAAAATAAAAAAGAACTTCTAAGCGAAATTACTAAAAAAAAAAAACACTTTAAAAAAGTTTTGAGTCATAAAAGTGAGCGTTGAAAAAAATATCTGCTAGGTGGTGCCCTTTAGCAGTAAGGGAGATAAATAAAAAATTGCGAAAAAGTTTTGAAAGGGAAGGGAATTTTTAAAAAACAAGTTACAATTTGATTATTACAGACAGTATATACTGAGGAAAATAAAAGCATAGCAGACAGAGCTAAATACACAGAAAGAGAAAAAAAAAAAAACATAAAACAGTTAAAACTGAAGTGCAGAATCCAAGAAAAAGGGAAAGCAAAATATTAAAAAAAAAGAAAACAAACATTTTTTCAAGAAAAACAAAAGCAGATTTTTAAAAGCAAAGATATTTGTATTTAAAACTAAATATATACATTATATTAAGAAAATATTAATATACTATATTATAAAAAAAAAAAATATATATATATTAATATAGAACCCAACAACAACAAACTACAAATTTAATAAACTAATTACAAATAAAAATTAACTGTACTACATTATTATAACTTTACATTAAACTGTATAAACAAAACACAAATAAAAAAAGAACATCCTGGTAAGAAGAAAACAAATATAAAATTAAAAATTTTTGCAATTCCATAGTAGACAAGCAAAGTTCCCAATATACCGAAAATAACAAAATAATTAAAATAAAAATAATTCTGCGAAAAAAATCCCAAAAATTAAGCTGACAAATTTATTATTAAAAATTTATACCTACTATTAACATTAATAAATTATAATAAAATATTAAAGCAGTTTAATTTTTATTTTAAATTTAAAAAGGGTAATTTATATCACAAAAAAAAAAAAAAAAAAACAAAGTAAATTGTATTTATTTCACTGCTACTTTGCAATATAGTGCTTTTAATTTAATCCAAATTCTTATTCACTTGCTACGCTCACTCGTGCTCTTTTCAATTTAAAACTCTCTCACTCGGCTTACATTTTTTTTAAAAATTTTTCTTTGCTTCCTTAAAAGTTTTCCCAAATTTCTACAAAATTAATTAAAGATTTTGTTTTGTTAATTTTAAATCGCATTTTGTTTTGACATTTAAATAAAGTTTTAACACGTTTAATAAAAAAAAGAATATTTAAATAAATAAAATTTTGTACACAAAACCAAACCAGCAAAATTAATTAATTTAAATTAAAGAAAAAAAAAAAAAAAACTACATACAATTAATGAATAAAATAATAATAAACATTAAAAATTAACTATGAATAATTACTTTTATATAAGTATATATTATATACAGATGCATACAATTATTAATTTTATGATTAATAAAGTAATAATTAATAATATAATTGAAATTACTAAAAAAAATAAAAGAAAAATAAAAGTTATTAGTGTTTTACTAACAGATTATAGTTAACCCGAAAACCAGAATTATCATATAGGAGCCATTCTCATATTACGCAACGAGTCGGGGAGAGGGGGGGGCGGTCGGAAGATTTGTTACTAAATATGACATAGGTGGAGAGCGGTCATCAACTACGTTACGTAACGTCAAATAACCAAAATTTAGATTTGTTGCGTTACTTGGGCGGATGTACGTTTTGTTACGACCCACAGTGTTTCACGTAGAACAAGCTAGCTGGACAAAATTATTTTTTGATGTTTTTGGGTAGTATAAGCCTTATTACGACATATTATTAATATTTTGATATACAGGGTGTTCCAAAATTTCCGGAACGGTCAAGTGTTTTTAATGCTGCACGTTAAATAAAAAAAAAAAAAAACACGTGTCCAATATTTTTAAGAGTGCAGTGCAACGATACCAATTTTGACCCTCTACACCTCTCCTTCCGCGGTTAACGGAAGAAACTTCAAAATTTTATATGGAAACTCCCAATTTTTATTGCGGATTCTGATTTTACGTGCAAAAATACGACACTTTTGTCTGAAACATTTTTTCTTATTCGGCATGGATCACCATCATAACCAGGAATTGCTCATTGGGGGGTTTTCATGCAGGGTTCTCATCACATAACTTTTAAAACGATCATCGTTTGAACGGTACTGTCTGGCGATATCATCAAAAGCTTGCTTCATATAAACCTATCGCTATCGTATCGCCTATCGTATCGTCTATCGTTCTATTTTCATTTGTTTCTGACAGAAGTGTAATTTTATTTTATTTTTTGTGATTATTTGGATATGCCAAGGAGAATTTTTGAAATGTAAGAGAAAGGTTTTTTAAATATGAATCGTCTAAATAAATTACAAAAGAAGTGTTAAGCATACAAAAAAAAAAAAAAAAATAAACAGGAAGATACTCTTTAATGTTGTCTCTTATTGTTTCTGCCAACTGCTTCAAGCGGTTGTTGGAAACACTGGACGCTTCGTATAATACTGCTTCAGTTTCTGTCTCTAAGTGGTAAAAATTTTCCACTTTATAATAAATGCAAATGTTGCACAGTGCGGCACAAACATTTGCAAAAACTGCTAGTTTTTTGAGATCATATCGGCTCTTTCTTTCTTCCAATAAGATTCGTTGAAGGAATGTTTCCAAGGAATCATGTGAAGATCCGGCGTATTTCATGATCGCAAATCTGTTGAGCCAACGTATGAAAATTTGTTGATAGTATATTACATGTATACTTTTATACAATCATCGCTATGTTTACCCTTTATGTTAAAATACATTTGCTCATTTTCTCGGGGCCTTTGAAGATATAAATGTGTACCATATTTGCAATCGATTACTGAAAGCAAACATATGTATTATTGAACTTTTTTTAGGGTAACCTCCTGGTATGGAATATTTCCGGTAAAACCACTGCTTTGTCTCCTCTCTATTATCTTCTCTTCTTGTGACCCATTGTATCCACAGTGGGCAAATAATTGCTTCCAGCGCCTTCGTGGTATCAGAGACAATTCCCGATAGTGCGTTTTGGCCAACAGAGACGCCAAAATTATTTCCGGTCAACCATTGGAAGAAGTTCCAAGGTTGAACATAACCTTAAAATTGGTGAAATATGTGTTGACCGACAACCACTTTCAAGATTTATTTAATTTTTTCTTTACTTTCATTATCATTTATAAAAATAATTATATTCCGAGCGCAAAACATTTTAAAAATATGAATATTTTCACAAAAACTATGAGCGACGATAGCAAATAAGCTATCGTCTGAAAACAATCGTCAAGACGACATAATTTGACTGCTGCTTGCTTACAAAAAGCAAGCAAGACGATATCGTTCAAACGATACCTAAAATCGATGGTTACGTGATGTTAAAGTATCGTCAAAACGATATCGTCAAACGATTATCGTCATACGTGATGAGAGCCCAGATTAATTTTATTTTATTTCAATATTTTCAATTCATATACATATAAAGGAAAAAGATATATAGGAAAAAGATCTTAATAGAGAGAGTTTGAACCCGCAAAAATTGGTATCGTTGAATAGCTCTCTAAAAAAAATTAAACAAAAAATCAAAAAAGAAATAAAACAACAGAATTTTTTTATGTTGGAAAAAGTATAAAAACCAACATTTATTGTTTCTTTTTTGCCAAATGTTCAATTACTACTCGGTTTCATCTTTAATTTCATCCGATGAATCTGATATATATATAATCTTCCTCAGGTTCTGGCAAGATATTTGGTCGTGATTGTGGAACTATTGTGGGAGGGATAATTAGTTTTAAGACCTCTGCACACAATTTATCTCGCTTTTTTTTTTTTTTTTTGGTATTTCTCTTAAGGAGTTTATAAAAGGATCAGAAGTTAAGAGTAGCATAGATAATAAATCCTTATTCGTGGTAGTGGTGGTGAAGAAAATATACCAAATTTAAAATCCTCACCATCCAACCAGCTTTTAAACTCTATCTTAAAGCGGTCTTTGGACTTCCCTGCAGAAACCCACTTTGGATCGATTTTTGAAGAACAGTTGGCAATTTTCTCCTTAATTACCCTCAAACAGTCTTCAGTTATATCAAACACTTTGAATTTTTGATACTATTAAATCGTAAAGATAGTCATTTTTTTTTTTGACCTTGTCATGCTTAAGCCACTCTTGAAAAAACTCACTTCTTGAGATTGAGTGAAAATGTTCTGAAAAAAATTAAATAGTTGTAATCCAATGGTCAGGTACCAGACTTGGGGGTTTTGCATTAGATTTCATTTTTCACTAAACTTAGTGCTAGTGAAAAAATATTCACTATCAAGGAATTTATTTAGTGTTAGTGCAAAATCTTTCACTATCAAAAAATTCATTAAGTGGTAATGAAAAAGATTTTTATTATCACTAAATGTAGTTAAAAGTTTTAAATAATATTTCCACTAAATTTAGTGATAGTGAAAATTCATTCACTATCAAAAAATTGATTTAGTGGTAATGGCAAATTTTCCATTATCACTAAATCTATTGAAAGTGAAAATTTGTTCCATTGAATTTAATGAAACTTTAATGAAAATTTTCAATTAATGTTGCAATAAATTTAATGAAACATTTTCACTTTCATTGAATTTAATGAAACTTTAATGGAAATTTTCATTAATGTTTCATTAAATCCAATGAAACAAATTCTCACTATCACTAAATTTAATGAAACTTTAATGAAAATCTTCATTAATGTTTCATTAAATTCAATGAATAAATGTTCACTTTCAATAACTTCAGTGATTTTTTATTGGAAATTTCAATTCAATTAAGACAAAATGTGCCGTGCTAGGTCAAAATATTTTGATATCTTTAAATTTTTCCTTCAAGGTCTTGTACGAGACGATTGCGTGAACATTAATCCTACTTGTACTTAAAAAAGCTTACGAAAGCTGTTTTAAGCATTTAGTTGACAAAGGGCAGAAATTATTTGGGTCTGAAGAACTTCAAAAACTAAAAGTCGTGTTTGCATTTGACTTTAATGAATCTCCTTCAAACTGATACTATTCCCACTCATTCTAACTCTTTCAATAAATTTAATTTAATCAGTCGTTTACTCGAAGATTTTGCAAGTTTTTACCCGAAAAGCTCTCATTCACGTACGTTTCATGCTAAAACGAGAGCTTTTCGGCTAAAAACTTGCAAAACCTTGGAGTAAACGAACAGCTTGGATTTTAATGAAAAATTCTATTAAAAGTTTCATTAAAAGCTTCATTAAATTTAGTGATAGTAAAATTTTGTTTCATTGAATTTAATGAAACTTTAATTAAAATTTTCTTTAGAAGTTTCATTAGAAGCTTCATTAAATTTAGTGATAGTAAAATTTTGTTTCATTGAATTTAATGAAACTTTAATGAAAATTTTCTTTAAAAGTTTCATTAGAAGCTTCATTAAATTTAGTGATAGAAAAATTTTGTTTCATTGAATTTAATGAAACTTTAATGAAAATTTCCACTAATGTTTCATTAAATTCAATGAAACAAACTTTCATTACCACTAAATTTAGTGCAATTTTTATTGGATATTTTCACTAAATTTTAATGATAGTGAAAAACTTTCCACTATCATTTAATGAATTGTTAGATAGTGAAAAAAATTTCATTACCATCAAATGAATTTTTTCATAGTGCAAAAATTTCCACTATCACTAAATTTAATGGAGAAAATTTTCACTATCTCTAATTAGATTTAGTGGTAGTGGAAAAAGTTTCACTATCAAAGTATTCATTAAATATTAGTGAAAAGCTCAATGAACTAAAAAATTTAGTGCATTACCCCCAAGTCTGTCAGATACAACTCACTTATATCCAAAAATTTGTCTGGATACACAGAGATAAATGTTATTTTTTAAGTAAAAAATCCATCATGAGTATTGTCACAAAATTTCGAACTTTTAAATAAACATATAAAGCAAAAAATTCGAATATAAATTAAAATAAAAAAATGATTAAAGGTATTCTGGAAAAAATTAAAATAAAATAAATGGACTCTAATCTGCAAGTTAAAACTAATATATTCATCAAGGAAATAGATGTAGCTAACTTATATCCAAAATCTAGACTGGGTACACGCGGGTACATGCAATTCCAGCTCCTTTAAAGTTGAAAAATAATTAAGCTACGAGTTATTTTTTTAAGTGTTTTCGAAACATTTCCTGAGGAAAGGAATGACAAAAATCTTATTCAAACACAAAACACTAACCTTCATTTATAAAATCCATCACTGGAAATGTCATAAAATTATGAACTTTTTAAGACAAAGCAAAAAATTCGAATATAAATTAAAAAAAAAATATGTACTTATATATATTTAAAGGTATTCTAAAAAAATTAAAATAAAATAGATGAACAGCAGTGCGCAGGTTGAAACTAATATATTCATCAAGAGAATAGATACAGCTAACATATATCCAAAATTTAGACTGGGTACAAGCGAGTACATGCAATTTCGTCTCCATTAAAGTTGGAAAACGAAAAAAAAAAAGAATAACTTTTTTATCTGTTTTCGAAGCTTTCTTACACGTTACCCAAAGGAAAAAAATATAAAACTTTACTTAAAACATAAAATACGTTCTTTTTGCTATAAAATCCATCACTAAAATTGTCACAAAATATTGATTTTGCCACAATAAAATCAAGTTGCTTTATTGCTTAATAAAAATAATAAATATTTGAAATTTAACTTACACTCATAAGTTGACTTCTGCACTCAGTTGTTTGTCACCATCAAATATTTACACAAAAAAAAGTAGGTATATTATGTATTTGGGGTATTGTTGACATTACCTCATTACTAATATTTAGATATCTGTTAATGAATTTTGTCCACCTAGCTTGTTCTACGTAAAACACTGTGCGACCGGTGAGGGGAATTCGAGAATTTTTTTTCACATACATCAATGCATACTAAATCAGTCTGAGAAAAAGTTCTTAAGAATATTTATTCATGATAGGTAGCCCAGGAAAATTAGAATATTTCTGCGAAAAAATTCCAAGTGAATTTTTTTCACCGGAATTATATTTATGCATGGTTAATAATGTGTAAAAAGTCCATTGAAGTCCATTGTGCGCATAAAAAGTTATTCAGGCTCAAAGGTCGCTAAAATCAGTTTTTTGCAAATATCTCGCTAACGCAAACTTACAGAAAAAGTTTTCTCCACAACTTTGTAACACAGGAAATTTCCTATTTAAAGATGTAAAAAATGTTTTCGTATAGCTTATAGTTTAGGAGATAACCCAATTTAAAAAGTTGTGCACAGTTTTTTTATGTAAATGCTACGTATAAGTTTATATTAAAATATCTTACTTTTAAAATTGCGAATACTCTTTAACCAGGAGTCGTACAAAAAAAAAAAAAATTAAAAAACCGTTCAAAAGATAATTGGATTATGTATACACCGTATTAATTTTTTTTTTTTTGGAGCGACTCATGGTCCAAGAGATATTCTTCAAAAACAGTTAAGGTTTCGAAAATACTGGTTTTTGAAGGATATCTCTGGAACGGTAAGTCATACGATAAAAAGCAATAGCATTAATTTTGTAGAGAATCACCAGTCCTACAAAAAATAAGCCATATGTGTACACATTTAAGTAACCGTTTAGAAGATATTCAAAAAAAACCATTAATTGGCAAGAAAAAAACGGTTTGTTTTATTTAAAAAAAGCTGGTAAAAATTTTCGAAAATTCGCCATATTTTGAAAACCATAACTCGGATTTAAGACTTTTACAGACTAATTGTAGCCTGTTAAAATACCTTTCTTAAGGCACCAATATTTTAAAAATCCATTAAGGGGCTCAGAACTAATACCGCTATCTGCAAAACTTGGTCCGAGCCATACTATTTTGACCAAAAAAATAAATAAAAAACGTCGGCTTTAGAATCATGATTGCACGGCAGATTTGCAAATTAATTTTGTAGCCGGTTAAAATACCTTTGTCTAGACACCAATATTTTAAAAATCCATTAAGGGGTGTAGAACATTTTTAAATGAAAATGGCTTTATTGTTTTTTTTTTAAATATTCCCCTTGATGATCAATATACTTTTGCATTCGTTCAAATCATTTGTCATAGCAGTTTTCCCAGCCTTTTCATGTATTGAAGTGGAACTAATCTGAAAGGATGCATCTATCTCACAATATGTCACATGACGATCTTGCATTATCAGTTCATGCACTGCATCGATGTTTTCTGGAACAACAACCGATTTTGGACGACCTTCACGGAATTCGTCGGTGACCGCACGACGACCACGATTGAATTCACTATCTTGTTGAGATAATCCACGTCGAAAGTTGTGAAAAATAATCCGACGAAAACCTTGAAATTTCCATTTTTTGGCCAAATTGATTTTCTTAACTGTTAACAAAACAAATAGCACTTGCACATCAAAACGTTGTGAGTACGTTTATGCTAAAAAATGTCAAACTTTTTTATGGTGTTGCCAGATTTTAGCTATTGACATAAGTGTGGCCAGTTCCCGAAATACAAATAGTACCCCACGTATCTGCGAAACTTGGTCCGAGCCACAATATTTTGTCTTAAATTCGGTTTTAGGATCAAAAGTACACATTTTAAACGTCTTTTTATGTTTAAACGGCAGATTTTGATTTCGTACCTACTGAAAAATCGAATTCAAATGTGCATCGCTGAGTACTGCAATCGAAAAAAATAATCGCCGGCCACACCATCACTACTATTCTAAAGTTAACGGTTCGTGCGGTTCGTGTGAGTTAATTATTCTTCCTATCAAATTGTGATTAATTTTCGTTATTATTTACTTTTACCGCGCATTTATATATATTTTAAATGAATATTAAGTTATAGCGTTAAAAGTGTTGTGTTAAAAACATGGAGAAAGTTTTTTTCAAAAGTAGAAAATTGCACAAAAGCACATCAGGAAGAGAAGTCGCCGCCATGCAAAAAAAAAAAAAAAAAAATAAGTTTTATAAATTAAATAAAAAGAAAGTGCAATAGCAATAGTTATTGTTATTGTGTTGTTTGCTGGTGAAATCTTGGCAATATCAGCTGTTAGTTTGTTATTTGCGTTAAATTCCTTTAAGCCCCATGAGGAATTCAATTGGTGCTGGTCTTCAAGGTAAGTAATTATGTTGAAATAATATAAGAATTTTTTAAGTGTGTTACTTAATGACATTTTATATTGAAAATTGATTTTATTTAATTGAACTTTTATTCATATATTTGCAAAGATCGATTTACATATAAATCTATCAATGCATTTTTCTAACACATAATTATGACAAATCAAGGAACGGATTAAAAACACGGCTATAGTGACATATGTTTCGTCTTTCGCCACAAAGACTCATCAGACTATTTTTGTTGTAATTATAATTATATTTATTTTACTAAATTAATTATAATTGAAAAATTGCAAGTTTGAAAACTTTTTGTGTTTTGGTCTGGGCGGGAGACGAACCAAGGATCTCCAGGTTGGTAGCAGAAGTCGTTACCACTGCACCAGCCTTGCCCGGCTGCGAAGCCGACTTTTTGCCAGTTTTATTTGTGTGTTAATACGTATTGATATATCATAATTGTTGTTTTGTGTTATTTATTGATATTTGGGAGAACACGCCCTGATAAGGTGGAAACACCTGCAATCGGTATTGAATTTGTTCCAAAGGAACAACTATACCAAATATCAATAAATAACACAAAACAACAATTATGATATATCAATACGTATTAACACACAAATAAAACTGGCAAAAAGTCGGCTTCGCAGCCGGGCAAGGCTGGTGCAGTGGTAACGACTTCTGCTACCAACCTGGAGATCCTTGGTTCGTCTCCCGCCCAGACCAAAAACACAAAAGTTTTCAAACTTGCAATTTTTCAATTATAATTAATTTAGTAAAATAAATATAATTATAATTACAACAAAAATAGTCTGATGAGTCTTTGTGGCGAAAGACGAAACATATGTCACTATAGCCGTGTTTTTAATCCGTTCCTTGATTTGTCATAATTATGTGTTAGAAAAATGCATTGATAGATTTATATGTAAATCGATCTTTGCAAATATATGACTAAAAGTTCAATTAAATAAAATCAATTTTCAATATAAAATGTCATTAAGTAACACACTTAAAAAATTCTTAAAGTTATTTGGGAGAACACGCCCTGATAAGGTGGAAACACCTGCAATCGGTATTGAATTTGTTCCAAAGGAACAACTATACCAAATATCAATAAATAACACAAAACAACAATTATGATATATCAATACGTATTAACACACAAATAAAACTGGCAAAAAGTCGGCTTCGCAGCCGGGCAAGGCTGGTGCAGTGGTAACGACTTCTGCTACCAACCTGGAGATCCTTGGTTCGTCTCCCGCCCAGACCAAAAACACAAAAAGTTTTCAAACTTGCAATTTTTCAATTACATATAATTAATTTAGTAAAATAAATATAATTATAATTACAACAAAAATAGTCTGATGAGTCTTTGTGGCGAAAGACGAAACATATGTCACTATAGCCGTGTTTTTAATCCGTTCCTTCATTTGTCATAATTATGTGTTAGAAAAAATGCATTGATAGATTTATATGTAAATCGATCTTTGCAAATATACAGTGGCTCACAAAAGTATTCGGAATTTGAAAATTTTTTAAAGAATCATAAAATTTTTTAATAACGGATAAATTTTTTTTGAATCACTCTTAATAATTATAACTCGGTTAAAATCTAGTTTTATTTTTTAAAATAAACTTTCCTAAAATGTTACTTAAAAATGTAAAAAAGAGCTTTTAAGCAAAATCCTACTTAAATTCAATACACAAAAGTATTCGGAATTTTAAAAAATATGGCAATATCTTAAAGACGAAATCAAAGAATAATCTAAAAGTATTGGCGACACTCTTAAAATTCAATTTACAGTTAGTTTGCAGTAGCTCAGTTTTGATTTGTCAGTTTTTTTTTAAACAAAAGACTGGGTTTTTTAGAAAAAGTAGGATGGGAAGAAAATCAGAAGAAGCCACACTTAAATAAAAAAATGTTTAAGCGTGAGGACGGAAAACCCTTTAGGAGATCACAAGCTGTGTCGGATGAAGAATTTAGACTATACACAGCATTATAGAAAGAAAAAAGTTACAAAATTCACAACGCTCTGGTAGGTTATCGAAACTAGGCATTCGAGACAGGTCGGATATCATACGAAGAACTAAAATTCAACCACGTACTTCAGCAGTGGACATTACTAGAAGCCTCACCAAATATAATGGAGTAAACATCAGTGATGAAATTGATCGCCAGACACTCAGAAATGCTAGTTATAATGGAAGAACTCAACGTTCCAAACCATTTATAAGTAAGGCTAACCGCAAAAAGAGCTCAGAGTTTGCAAAAAAACAATAAAGTTGCAACAAATGGCTTATGTCAAGCGTTATTTTTAGAGACAAGACAAAATATTATATAAGTTGCATCTTTATTATATACATAAGCGCTTTTTGCGGTTGGTCTTACTTATAAATGGTTCGGAACGTTGAGTTCTTCCATTATAACTAGCATTTCTGAGTGTCTGGCGATCAGTTTCATCACTGATGTTTACTCCATTATATTTGGTGAGGCTTCTAGTAATGTCCACTGCTGAAGTACGTAGTTGAATTTTAGTTTTTCGTAAGATATCCGACCTGTATCGAATGCCTAGTTTCGATAACCTACCAGAGCGTTGCGAATTTTGTAACTTTTTTCTTTCTATAATGCTGTGTATAGTCTAAATACTTCATCCGACACAGCTTGTGATCTCCTAAAGAGTTTTCCGTCCTCACGCTTTAAAATTTTTTTATTTAAGTGTGGTTTCTTCTGATTTTCTTCCCATCCTACTTTTTCTAAAAAACCCAGTCTTTTGTTTAAAAAAAAACTGACAAATCAAAACTGAGCTACTGCAAACTAACTGTAAATTGAATTTTAAGAGTGTCGCCAATACTTTTAGATTATTCTTTGATTTCGTCTTTAAGATATTGCCATATTTTTTAAAATTCCGAATACTTTTGTGTATTGAATTTAAGTAGGATTTTGCTTAAAAGCTCTTTTTTACATTTTTAAGTAACATTTTAGGAAAGTTTCTTTTAATAAATAAAACTAGATTTTAACCGAGTTATAATTATTAAGAGTGATTCAAAAAAAATTTATTCGTTATTAAAAAATTTTATGATTCTTTAAAAAATTTTTAAATTCCGAATACTTTTGTGAGCCACTGTATGACTAAAAGTTCAATTAAATAAAATCAATTTTGAAATAATATAATAAATATATCTTTTATCAACCCTGGTATAAGTTGGCAACCCCTGAATGGATTTTAAAAAGAGTCTGTCTATTCGGGGGGACTCGCGTACGCGAAAGCTCATTTAGCGAAAAAAGCTTTCGGAAAACTCGCGTACGCGAAAGCCAGTGAAGTTTTTTCCCCCGGGGCGCATCTTCGTTACGCATGATTAATTTAGCGTGCGCGAAATGTTGCGTACGCTATAGTGCATATTAAGAAGTGCAGTACAACTACTACAACAGTAATTTTACATAAAAGTAGGGGTAAGTGGGCAGCCTGTGGCCGCAGCTCAGGATTTATGCCTGTCAGACATCCAACATCGGCTTCGCGGCGGCCTTTGGCCGCGGATCAGTATATAATATATCCAACACATAGTTGCTAGCCAAATTGCGCGCAGCGTACGCACCATTTTTTAGCGTACGCTGCAACACTAAATTAATCATGCGTAATCAAGTTCCCCGGGGGAAAGAACTTCTCTGGATTTCGCGTACGCAAGTTTTCCGAAAGCTTTTTTTGCGTACGCTAATTGAGCTTTCGCATATGCTACGTGAGCTTTCGCGTACGCGAGTCCCCCCGAATAGACACTTCCTTTTGAAAATATTGATGTCATACGAAAGGTGTTTTACCAAGATATACCAAATTTTTAATTTGGGATATAGTTTTTGTGATATGACGATTTTTCTAAAATTCAAACCATTTTTTTTCAAAAGTACCGTTATTTTCAAAAAATTCTCTACTAACCCAAATGAGGAAGATTAATTTATTTCCTTCCATTTGACACTTTCAATTATATAAAATCGTTTTCAGTCGTCGTCTCGCGAATAATATGTTTTATATTTTTATTATTTTAAATTAAACACAAACTTGTAGCCCAGGAAAATAAGACGAAAAAAGATCTTCTGTGCGAAAAAATTCCCAGTGGTAATTTTTCACCGGAATTGTCTTTATTTATGCATGATACACAAACTGTGAAAAGTCCATTGCAAAGTCGTGTGCGCATAAAAAGTTATTCGGGCTCAAAGGTAGCTAAAATCAGTTTTTTGCAAATATCTCGCTAATGCTAACTTTTACAGAAAAATGTTGGTCTCCAATTTTGTAGCACAGGAAATTTCCTACAAAAATACGTTAAAAGTATTTGCGTACGACTTCTAGTTTAGGAGATCACCCAATTTAAAAAGTTGTTAACAGTTATGATAAGAAATACTACCTATGAGTTCATATTAAAATATCTTACTTTTTAAATTGCAATTACTCTTTAATGAGAAGTTGTACAAACAAAATTAAAATGCCGTTTGAAAGATAATTTAATTTTCTATATACCGTACAAAATTTTTTTTTCGAACGGTTCATGACCTTAAAAATATTCGTGAATAACCGTTAAGGCTTCGAAATTACTGGTTTTTTAAGGATATCTGCGAATTGGTAGGTACTAAGATAAAAAGTAATAGAACTAAATTTGTAGAGAATTACAAGATCTACAAAAAATAAGCGATATGTGTACACATGGAAGTAACCGTCTAGAAGATATTCAATAGAAACAGGTTTTTTGACATTTTAAGGGTTTTTTTGGAATATCTTCTAAACGGTTACTTCTATGTGTACACATATGGCTTATTTTTTGTAGATCTTGTAATTTTCTACAAATTTGGTCCCATTACTTTTTATCGTAGTACTTACCAATTCGCAGATATCCTTAAAAAACCAGTAATTTCGAAGCCTTAACGGTTATTCAAGAATATTTTTAAGGTCATGAGCCATTCGAAAAAAAAATTTTGTACGGTATATAGAAAATTAAATTATCTTTCTAACGGCATTTTAATTTTGTTTGTAGGACTTCTCATTGAAGAGTAATTGCAATTTAAAAAGTAAGATATTTTAATATGAACTCATAGGTAGTATTTCATATCATAACTGTTAACAACTTTTTAAATAGGGTGATCTCCTAAACTAGAAGTTGTACGCAAATACTTTTAACGTACTTTTGTAGGAAATTTCCTGTGCTACAAAATTGGAGACCAACATTTTTCTGTAAAAGTTAGCATTAGCGAGATATTTGCAAAAAACTGATTTTAGCGACCTTTGAGCCCGAATAACTTTTTATGCGCACACGACTTTGCAATGGACTTTTCACAGTTTGTGTATCATGCATAAATAAAGACAATTCCGGTGAAAAATTTCCACTGGGAATTTTTTCGCAGAAAATGTCTTATTTTCCTGGGCTATTGGGTTTTAAATGTTTATTGACTGCTTTGAATCTTTAGATTTCAAAGACTGATGTTGAGAAGAACTATATTCTTTGCCTGACAAAAGTATACTCTGAATTATTCTAGTATACTGGGTCGCATACATTGCCATTTATTTAATTACTTTAAAATACATTTTGTCTTAATACTACATTACATTACATACATTCTTTCTTAACATACACACGTATTTATCTAAGAGTTTATTAATTACGTTTATAAATTTGTAAAAATAATACATATCTTATTCTACTACATAACATTAATTAATTATTGTTAACATTGAGTTAATTTTTTCGAAAAAATTAAAAAAAAAAGGAAATTTCATTATTGGTTTTTATACTTAAAAACTAAACAATATCTTAAAACTACCTAAAACTATATAACAACAGATAGAGAACTCTTATTTTAGCTCGTCATTAATTTTGCAGAAATTCACTAGTGCTATACACTGTATTACTGACGTCAAGTTTTAAATCTATGGTAAAATAAGAGTTCTTTACCTGAATATATATTATTATTATTATTTAATACACTTAAATATATGGGTGACATGTGCTTATCTTCTATGGGGTATGCTATATCACTTTCCTTATTTAAATAATTATCTAGCAGATTGTTATTGACAAAAGGCAACTTTCCTAAGTATTTCAATGCTAAGCCTACCAGGAATGAATCTATTCTTATTAATTTACTTTGGTCATAAACTTCTTTATTAGGAGTATTTCTATAGGTGCCATTAACGTATCGCTTAACTCTAATACCCAAGCACACCCTGAGAGTGTATCTCTCGAAAATTCTTAGCCTTTCCATTTGGGCTGACGAGATATCAAACCAAATAGGGAACGCATAACCTAAAATGGGCCTAATAATTTGCTTATAGCAATTTAACCTTATCTCATGTTTGAGATGTTTTGCTCTGCGAAACAGGTTCGAGTAGCAGAAGAATATTTTTTTGGCTTTCGATAAGGTGTAGTCAGTATGGGTTTTAAAAGTAAATTTCCTATCAAAAATAACACCTAAATACTGAATTTGTTCTGTATCACGGTGTGCCTTAACCCGTTCTAAATCGGACATCGTAGCACATCAAATTTTTTTCCAGATTCTGTTTACTTATCGTTCAAATGATGTATAAAAAAATTTTCACTCGTGACTCCTCGACTAAATTTTGAGATAATCGCTTTTCCAATTGGGGCATTTTCCCATACAAAAAGAAAAAAAAATTTTTTTTAACTACATTGAACAAAAATTAAAATAATCACAATCGATGTGTTTTGCAATGCTAAACGCGAATCCAACCTCAGAATTGCTCTATCGTGTATAGTTTATGAGATATTGTAACCTAAAGACCAAAAAAAGTCGTTTTTTGCCATTTTTTGAAGCCATATAACTATGTAACATATCATTTATTCATCAAATGTGGCTTAGATACTTAAAAGTCCCAATCTTTTCCTTTAAAACCTAATTTAAATTATATTTATATCTTCATGCTTCTAAGAGACATCGTAGACCGAAATATTGTCAAAACGGGTTTTTTGCACTTTTGTGTCTTTTTAGGTTAGGATATCTTTGAGGAAAAAAAAGATATCAACATAATTTAAATTAAGTTTTAAAGGCAAAGGTTAGTACTTTAAAGTTGCTTACCAGATTCAACGAAATTAAAATTTCTTTCACATTTTAAACATGTTCAACGAACCGACCATTTCAAAATTCAGCCGTATGCCATACACGTAACAACAACTCTCGGGGTGTCAAACGGCTGAATTTCCTAAAAAGACACAAAAGTGCAAAAAACCCGTTTTGACAATATTTCGGTCTACGATGTCTCTTAGAAGCATGAAGATATAAATATAATTTAAATTAGGTTTTAAAGGAAAAGATTGGGACTTTTAAGTATTTAAGCCACATTTGATGAATAAATGATATGTTACATAGTTATATGGTCTTTAGGTTACAATATCTCATAAACTATACACGATAGAGCAATTCTGAGGTTGGATTCGCGTTTAGCATCGTAAAACACATCGATTGTGATTATTTTAATTTTTGTTTAATGTAGTTAAAAAATTTTTTTTTTTCTTTTACTATGGGAAAATGCCCCAATTGGAAAAGCGATTATCTCAAAATTTAGTCGAGGAGTCACAAGTGAAAATTTTTTTATACATCATTTGAACGATAAGTAAACAGAATCTGGAAAAAAATTTGATGTGCTACGACGTCCGATTTAGAACGGGTTAAGGCACACCGTGGTATACCTTATAGAATATCCATTTATTTCTATATCAGGGATAAATTGCCTGGCATTAGGATATAAGTCCTTTTTAAGGCCTTTAAAAGTTGTGCTTTCACACTTTCCTATGTTCAACCTTAGTTTCCATTTTCTAAAAAACCTATTGAGAATCTCTAGGTGGTCATTCATTTTAAGATTTGCCGTTGAGGCCCTAGCATTTGAACTTAAATAGAAGCATAATGTCGTCTGCATAAATAAGGGTCAATATATCTGAGTCAGAGTTGGAAATGTCTGCCAAAAGGATATTATAAAGGATTGGTCCTAGAATAGAGCCCTGGGGCACCCCTGCTGTGATTGGCTTACAAATAGAATTTTCATTATTAAAGTGTACAAAGAAGGACCTATCTGTGAGGTAATCTAACACTATTTTGCAAAGATGCTTGTCAAAACTAAATTTTCTATACATTTTGTACACTATCCCCTCTATCCAGGCTGTGTCAAAAGCTTTCTCAAAGTCAAGGGCTACAGCAATTGTTGCACGCCGCTTATTTAGGTTTGTTGTGACAAAGTCAGAAAGAAGAGTCAGTGCATGGCTAGTGGAGTGAGAGGGTCTGAAACCAAACTAAAAGTCTTTAAGAATATTGTGTTCCGCTATATAATTTTTGAGTTTATCAAAGATAAAACCTTCATATAGCTTACTAACATTGGGCAATAATTAAAATGGGTCTATAATTTTTAGGGAGTTTTGGATCTGTATTTGGTTTAAGAATGGGAATAACATTTGCACATTTCCAAGAAGTGGGAAAATAACCTATACTAAAAGTATGGTTGAAAAGGGTGGCTAAAAATTTCCAGACAACATATCCACACAGTAAAAATTGATAGTTTACTTTTGATTCCATTCGGTATTGATTTTAAACTGCTTTGGTATTAAATTCAAAATTTATTCCAAAAAAGGTTGAAATTTATTCCTGTAGGTTTTAATTTTATCACAAAAAATATTTACTTTTAAACCATTTAGTTTTTTCAATTTTTTAATACCAAAGTGGCTTAAAAACAATCCTAAAATAACTTTAAATTCAAAAAACTAATCAGTATTAAAATATTCTCTGCGCCAATTTTAATACTTTTGGTTTGAAACTAATGCCATCAAAGTTTTAATTTAGCTTGGAGAGACTTTTTAGTTTCAAAATTTGAAAAACTTTATTTATCAAAAGAGCATAAAAAAAAGAACGAGAACAAAATAACAAAAAAAAATTTTCTTTTTCAATTGTTTAAATACAAATTTCACACAACTACGTCGATACGTTTGATAGCCGAGTGAGCTAAAGCCTTCGTAATTTATGTACACAAGATGTTGTACCCTTGGTTCGAATCTCAGTATGGATGGCTTGTTTTTTTTTTTTTTCAATTAAATTTAAAATTTTATTTTTATTTTTCATTTTTCTCCCTCTCTTTATTTATTCCAAAATAGTTTAAAATTAAAACTTTTCTTGGCATTGTTCTATATAAATACTTTTTTTGGTTTTAAAATTAAACTAAAATTTTTACTGTGCAGTTTTCCTCAAGAGAAAATTGGAAATATTATCTTCACCTGAGCTCTTTTTATTATTTTTTCTCTTAAGAGTTATAGCAATTTCAGTGGGCTTATAACTAACTTTAGGTAATTTTAAAAAGATTCAGGATCCAACCTACTCACTAAGGACTCCCCATCTGCTGTTAATTCACCTGAATTATTCTCTAACAACAGAAGTATTTATACAAAATTCTCTTAAAACTAAATAGATTTATAATTGCAGGAATTTCCTTAAAACTAAATAGATACCTAGAATAATACATTTGTAGCAACAAAAGTTTATTGCGGTCGATAAAATAAAATCCTAAAATAATATATTTATAACAATATATTTATAACAATATATGTTTATTACGGTTGATGTGATAAAAAATCCCTTGCATCTTAAGTGCACATTCTTATCCTTACAACTAGATGTGTTTGTATTTCTCACATAGTTTATACTTTCGGAAATAACTGAGAATTAGTTTGTAATTAGTAAATAATGTTTAAGTCGAAGTGGATGTTAGGTGGAAAAGTAACTCGCGCGACATCAAGTTCGCTTCCTAAGTCTTTCGCGCAGTCTTCGAGCTAAGTCTATGACGCAGTTTGGCAATCACTGTGTCAACATAGTTTGAGGATGACTGAAATAGTTAGTCCCTTCCGCAGCTTGAGAAGCAGTGTGATTTTAACAGTTTAAAAGACACTGTAACAATTTATATTTGTTAGATTTCATAAAGCACTGTATTAATACAGTTTGTAGGTTTGTGTATTGAATAAAACAGTAACACAGTTTTGAAGGTGTGTGTCTTGAATAAAATTTCAAAACACACAATAGCACAGTGCTACAAAATCCCAAAAATTTCTTTCATACACTTTTAAAGAGACCCAGTAGATATTGTAGGTCTAGTCGAGTACTTTATTTGCCTATACCTAAAAATTTTAATACACCCTTAAAATCTTCAGTTAGCTTTAAAAAACTGTTTCTGGGTGACTTTGTGCGCTTAAAAAGCTGTGGTTCAGTTATTTCTCAACCGATTTTGCATTTTTGCACTGATTTAAAAAGGATAATTTATGGCCATTCTAAAAATATATAGGTACTTTAATCCAATTTTGCAGTTTAATGTCTTTTTTAAGCAACACTTTGAAAATTAAAACACATATATTTTAATTTCTTCATACCGTTATTCGTCAAAGTTGATCGAAAATTAAAAATTTTACGATTCTTTACAAAATCTTATTTTATTCGAAATAAATGATGATTGATTGGTTTTGTTCAGAATTGTACGCTCTTAATGAATAAATTAAAATTTATTTCCCTTACCTTTTAAAGTACTGCTTAAAAAAGACGTCAAACGGAAAAAACGGAATTTTTTTTTCCAAATTCTAACTTTCCTCTAAAGTTTCCCCAAAAACTTAATCTATAGTATGTATTTTAAAAATGGCCATAAATTCTGCTTTTTAAATCAGTGAAAAAATGCAAAAAGTCACCAAAAAACAGTTTTTTAAGGGTAACTTAAGATTTTGAGGGTGTATTGCAATTTTTAAGTATAGGCATGTTAAGTACTCGACCAGACCTACAATATCTTCTGTCATGCAAAGTCTAAAATCAATGTAGCTCTGTGTAATTCTTAGTTGTTTCGAACGCATCTTTATTACTTTGATTCACACAAAAAAAAGGGACATAATGGGGGTTATCGTGAATCAAGATTCCCGGGGAATTTTCTCGGACTGCCGTGCATTCTGTATTGCAGTTTAAGAAAATTCCCCGGGAATCTTGATTCACGATAACCCCCAATATAAATGAAAAATTTATTATTAATAACGAAAAAATTCATCGAATTTGAGCCGAGAACAGCATTCATTGACTATAAGTATTTTCAATCATACGTTAAACAAGGCATACGTACGCTTATGAATTATTCATAAAATGTAAGAATTTTTCTTAAAATCTAAGGACAAAATTCGTAAATTTTTTTTATGAGTTATTTGTAAAACGTAAGAACTTGTTCATAAAATCTAAAAACGAAATTCATAATTTTTTTTTTTCAATTAAGCTTTTGAAATACAAATTTTACACAAAAACGTCAGAGAACTCCCAGAGGACCGGGTTCGAACCCCAATGCGGGTGAAAGTTTTTTTTTATTATTTTTTTTTTTTATTAGGATAATGCTCAAGGTCCAAGGCATAGGACATACAATCAGCGCTTCCGAAACGGGCACTTTCCAAAATTTTGGGCACTCTGTCCAGCTACAAAAATTAAATCTTCAGAGTCTGGGAGATAGCATTGTTCTCTATTTAATTTATTTCCAATTATTTGTTTTGGCTAATCTTAAAAGGGGTGGAAGTCATGAATTTCGACATAAGTATGTATTAGTTTTCTTGCAAATTCCTCATGCCAGAGGATAGGTCTATCGTCTTGTGTTATAAGAAAGCCTGAAAAAAATTTCCTCTTATCTATAGAGCCTCGTGAAATATCAGTTTTTTGTTAGAAGGGCGGAGATCACGTTTATTTAGCTTCATGATTTTAACAAAAACAAAACTGGCTATAATTTGGGCTAAGCTATAGTTTCATACTGAAGAAATTCACAATCAAATGTTTTTTAAAACTTTTCAAAAGTGGCGGAGGGATAGGACATTGAATTTTGAAGACAATTTTTTTTTTTTGAAAAGCTATAACTTTAGTACTACTAATCCAATTTTAAGTTTTATGATAAGGAATGATTTGCTCAGGGTTCGAAGGATATATATCAATGGATATATATCATGATATATATCCGATATATATTAGATATTTATCAAATGATTTTTTATGATATAAACCAGACGATACATAAAATTGTTTTCTTAAAATTTTTTTTTTCTTTCAAAAATTCATTTACAACAACAATCACTTGCTCGAAGCATGCTTTCTATCTGGGCGCTCTCATAAGCAAACATGTATTTGACTTCAATTTGACAATTCTTGATGCATGCATACTTTTTATGTGTTTCTCGCTTTACTCTTTTACCCTTTTAGTCAAGCTATTTTCTAGTGTAAAATAATCTTACACTTTTGCCTTTTTTTCTATTTCTATTTCTATAGAAACGTTTGAACTTGTTTACTATTGAGAGACAATTTTCGTTCATCAAAAATAAAAATTAGAATGAGAGCAAATATTCATTTAAAAAATTATTTTTTTTGTCGTCAGTTGAAATTATTTTGATAAACAAAAAAAAATGTACGTGCAAAAGTGTTGAGTATGCTCTCAATTCAGAGTAACCGAGTGCACTTTTACCCTGTTACTCAGCTCGTTACTCCAGATCGTGAATAACTCTTATGTTTTCTTAAAAAAAAAAAATTTAAAAATACAACCAACAAAAATCAAAATAGTCGTTTTATATGTATTTGGCAATTCTAAATCGGAATCTTGCATTAGAATTGCTGTATCTTATATGGTTTCTGAGATATCTTCTCTTTTTATAGGGTCTAAAATTGTGTATATAAAAACTGTTGTCATGTTCTTCTCAAGATCGGCTTAAGCGATTTTAATGAAACTTTGGAAAATGATACGCATTAGCATACACTAAAGAATAAAATAGACTTTGACTTAGTACATACTAGTGAGGAGGCGTGGCACCTCTCCAAACTTTTAATTTGGTTTGGTCATATCTTTTGAACCATATTAAATTTTTTTTTTTATAATGGGAAAAAATTGGGCGAAATCGGAAAAGTGCCAATTTCTCTTTTTAACCACTGAAAGTTTTGATATTTTGATTTTAATATTACTGCCATACCTAAATTGGAGCGTCAGCGTTATTTTACTGTCAAAAATTTCTCATGTACATACAATTTGTATGGCGCATACCGAAATTGCCAACGCTCAACGCTGAGCTATTCGAATTTTCAATTTTGACAAAGCGTTATGGAGTGAAGTTAGCTGCAGAAAAGTAAAAAAAGAAACAACAATATGATTTTGACAAACAAATGACTTCAACGCAACGCACTTTGTTTCGGTATAGCACTTAACGCTTTTGTGTAACGTTAAATAACGCAACGCCTGACGCTCCAATTTAGGTATGGCAGTTACTCGATTACAGATTTTGATAAAACAAAAATTTAATAAATACTTTTGAGATCTGTAGACAAAATAAAGGTTTTTCGACTATTAAATCGTTGTCAATATTCCAAATTGATTTACAGAGATATTAACAATTTCAGCTTATAATGTGGACAAATTTGGATAAAATAAATACATATGAGTTGTAACTCTAGTTACCAACTAATGTTTTCTTTCAGTTCCATGAGGAAAGTTGGTAACTTAACTTGCCCACTAGCATTAAAAATATTTTACGGACATAACGTTGGTATGTAGGACTTACAACCACTGATTTTTAAAGAAAAATTAACTAATAACTTTGTAAGTTAAGTTACCAACGCAATTTGTTATTTTTGTCCCGTGCATAAGTTATCAACTTAAGTTGCCAAGTTTTTGCATGGAGACCTCAGTAAAATATACTTAGGTTGTAACTTCAAAAATTGCTCCCAACCCTTCAAATTTCAACTAGAGGTACCAAAATTTGCGCAGATTTCGAAAATCGTTGTCCCGTAAAAAGTTGGTAACTTGAGTTACAAACTTTTGTGTTGGATGTATCGATATAAAACGACTATTTTGATTTTTGTTGGTTGTATTTTTCAATTTTTTTTTTAAGAAAACATAACTTTTTTAAATATTGTTTAAAAAATTATATAATTCCAATCGCGTTCCATAATGTTTCTGATTTTAAATAAAAAAAAAAAACAAAATTTAAAAAAAAAATCATCAAAATCGGAGCTGTTCTTGAGGACTTCCATCTAAAAGGTTTTATTGACTCCACTATGTTTTGAGATCACAAAACAAACAAATTATTGAAATTATTTTGGTAAGGGTGATATCTTTGAACTGGCCAAAAACAAATTACCCTACACTGAATTTCAAGTACAGTAGGTCAAAGCCAAACTCGTACACCAAAGAAACTGTTTTTCAATGCCCCAAAACTAAGAACGCAAAAATATTTTAAGAATCTTGAAGTGCAATTTTAAATAGCATATTTAATCCTTCAATTTTGACAAAAAACCAAACTTGAAATTTTCCGTTATTTTTGAAAATAAATAAAAAGTTACAGAAATCAAGCATATTCAGTACCAAGGCCAAACTCGTACACCTTAACACAATGATAATTTTTATATGAATTCAGTATTTAGTGTACATTATTTTGTTTTTAATTGTCATATTTAGTCCTTTTGGCATCCTTTGAATTAGTTTTTCACAATGTATGTATGTATGTATTCTCCTTTAACTCCTAGGAGGAGCATAGGGCCAATATGAAATCTCTCCATTTGTCACGATCCCTTGCGATGACTTAAATCTCTTGCCACGATTTTCCCGATTCTTGGATTTCCTTTTCCAACGACCTTTTCCAGTTGGTTTTGGGTCTACCACGTCCTCTACTGCCTTGTGGATTCCACTCAAGGGCCTGGCGACAAACTTCGCTGTGTGGTTTCCGGAGAGTGTGGCCAATCCATCCCCAATTGCGCAGCTTGATCTGGTTTGCTATAGCCTTCTGTTTGCATTTTTGATGTAGCTCGGCATTTGATATAGTGCGAGGCCACCAAACCTTTAGTATACGCCTTAAGCATTTGTTGACGAATACTTGCAGCTTGTGCGTTAGTTGTTCAGTAACAAGCCATGTTTCGCACCCATATAACTAAACCGATTTCACATTCGAATCAAAAATGCGTACTCTCGTTTTGGTGGATATAACGGATGAAGACCATATTTTGTTCAGTTGAGCAAACGTGCCTTTTGCTTTTGCTATTCTTGAGTTAATATCCTCTTTTGCTCCACCATCCATGGAGATAATGCTGCCTAAATACGTGAAGCTTTCGACGTTTTCGATGTCATCACTGCCAGCTCTAAACGTGATGTCATTCCGGTTTGCCTTTAGCTTCATGCTTTTAGTCTTGGATACGTTGATTTTCAGGCCGGCCTTTTGCGATTCCAAGACAAGGTCTTCAATTTTGTTTTGCATATCTGAATGTTTGGACGATAAGAGGCAGATGTCGTCAGCGTAGTCGAGGTCTTCTAGATGTTCAGTAAAGTTCCATTGGATACCCCTTTTGGCCTTATTAAGAGCTTTATCTAGAATATCGTCAAGAACGATAAGGAAGAGAGATGGTGATAGTAAACACCCCTGCCGTACGCCTGAATTAGTGGTGAATGTCGGTGACAACAACCCGTTGTGTAACACACTGCATTTAAAGCTTTCATATTGTGCACGTACTAAGTTTATGGCCTTTGCGGCAATACCTCTTCGTTGCAGTGACGTCCAGATAATTTCTCGGGAGACACTGTCGAAGGTAGTGCTATAGTCAACGAAGACAAGTTGAAGTGCAGAACGCCACTCGCATGATTGTTCGACAATTATTCTGAGCGTGTTGATTTGATCCACGCATGATCTGTTTCGCCGGAATCCTGCTTGCTGCTTTCGAATGGCCGAATCAAGTTTTTCGCTTACCCTGCTCAGAAGCACTTTCGTCAGTACTTTTGATGGTACTGAGAGCAAGGTGATGCCTCTATAGTTTCGGCACTCGCTTAGGTCACCTTTTTTCGGCAATTTGACTAACATGCCATGTAGCCAATCTTCTGGCAAACGCTCTTCACTCCAGATTTTGGTGAGCAGAGGATGGAGAATTTTAGCTGATGTTATGGGGCATGCCTTTAGCAGTTCAGCTGTCATTTGATCTGTACCGGCGGCCTTGTTGTTTTTCATGCTTTGGATAGCTTTCACTATTTCATCAATTGTAGGCGGCGGTGTTTGTATTCGACTACTACTGCGAGTCACTGCGGCAGTTGTAGTTGGTGATTCTGGTCGCAGGGATGTGGTAGACATGGGATTTAGTATATCACAAAAATACTCTTTCCATCTGTTTAGTTGGTCGTCCGCAGATGTTAAGAGATTTCCATTTTTGTCTTTGATAGGGCGGCTCTGTTGGAGTTTTCTGCCTGACAATAGCTCGGATAAATGTTTTCCCATTCTTCCATGAATACCCTTTTCAGTTCAGTTTTTGAAGAAATATTGTGCTGGCCAAAAATTGACGAACAAGGTTCTTATAGCGCGGAATTGTGCAAAAATAAAACTTTTGTTTCTTAGATGGGAATATAGGGCTATAAAGATAAAAAATAATTACCTTATCGAAACTGTGGAGATTATCTGCTTCGAAACATTTGTATTTTTTCTTGTTGTTATTCATAAATTCAATAAAGTTCAAATAAATTTTTTGATTCAATATTTGTTATATTAATAAAAAACAATAGAACAGAAAAATCAGGTGCAGATATATCAAATAAAAGTAAAAGATATAGATTTCCACATTGCACTTTTTTGGGGAAAATAGTTATTTAAAAAAAAAAACAAAAGAAAAAAATTAATGTATTGGGTACTCAGATTTATCTGTGGACTTTTGACAAAACAACCAAACTCGAAATAAGACAATTTTCCAGGATTTTAATCATAAACACAAACTTAAATACGCTTCTTTTGGTGAAATCGCCATATATCTACGACTTTTAGTTGCAGAAATATAGAATCGAAAATCAACCTATCTCGATTTTTTATTTCGAATTGCAATTGACAAATCATCTTATCTCAAATGGGTTAAAAAACTCAAGCATTTGAAACAACAAAAAACTTACAAAACAACTTAAATCGACATAAGAAAATGGTTTTTTCTTCACAAAACATCTTAAGTCGAGATACAGATACAGGTTAAATCAGTGGCGGATCCAGCACTGTCAAGAGGGGGGGGGCGATTGACCACATTTCTAGATAATAATAATAATCATGTAGGCGCAAAAATGTAGACAGTACAAAACTTTTCATATTTAATTATTTTTTAATTTTATATACGAAAATTAAATCATTTCATGGCATCGATTATCGGTATGTACATAGATCGTCTAAAATAGTCCTGAGGATTTTGATATGGATAATTTGCTCGATTTCGTTGCTTTTGCGCTAGCCGAGGAAGTTTCATTTCTATACCGAGTTCAGTAGCAATGCCTCGAATTTCGTCATACAAACTTGAAAACGTTTTATCACATTTTTCGCGCTTTCGATTCAAAATCTTTAAAACATCATTGAGCATATCACGTGCTGATTTTAGATCGATTTTTGATTTTTGAAAAAAAAAAAACGACTTAATGGCAAAGTGCAAGAAAGTACTTCTGATAAGCAAACGGTCGACACAAGAAAGCCAGAGTCAGATATAGCAGATTTTAATATCTTTGCCTTTGCAGCAGTCTCAAGGTCCTTCCACGAAGATATTTCGTCAAGGCATTCGTGAATTTTCGGTAGAGATTCTCGAAATTGATTATTGATTGATTGATTTTTGGTTTTTTCAAAACATTTTCTCAATAAAACGGGCATAAAAAAAGTCTGTCGGGCCGATTTAAAATTTTTTTCGGATCTTTCAACCACAGCCTTACTTTAAATAATGAAAACAAGCCTTATAGTATAAAAAAAAAAAAATAATATTCCTCTTTACTTTCATCATTCAAGCGACGCACAAAGGGGTACACGGTGGTTTTTAAAAAATTTCAATTTTTTGAAATACCACCCGCGATTTTTTTCGGGGATAGTGTTGGGAGACCCTTCTAGTATCAGAATCCGGGAACCGCGAAATCGAACGTCCAGCCGTTTTTTTTTTTCGACATTTTAGTTTTTTTAACGATTTTTGAGAATGTCTCGGATTTATATACATATTATGTACACATATATATGTATGTACGCACATATATATACTTGTATATGTATATATGTGTAATATATATACATGTATATATATATACATACATGCATACATACATATAAAAGGTATCGTTTCCGCACCATTTATTTAAAAAAAAAATCGGTTTTTTCGTATATAAAAAAACACAAACAAAAACCGGATACAGCAATAGTCACTCCAGATGTGATTTTTGATGTTTAATCCGAATCCGGTCTTAGAATTGCTCTATTACTTCTGGACTTTGAGATATCCCTACATATATGTATAAAGGACACCACTTTTTTTCCTATTTTTGAAGTTATATAACAAGATAAGATAATATTATGCCGTAAAATCTGGTATGACAGTTAATAGCCCTAGTTTTTTTCTTGAAAACTCAATCAAACCGATAACGATATCTTTTTTTTTGTCGGAGATATCTTTACCTAAAAAGTTAAAAAAGTGCAAAAACACGATTTTTGGCTATATTGGATGTTATATGCAGGACACACAAAATTCTTCTGTGAATTTCTATTACCAGAAGCATTTAGTGCTTTCTTTTGGCTTTCAATTGAGCTATTAAATGTTCATCTGCAATATTCCTCTACAAAGTTATGACCATTTAAAAATTACATTATGAAGTGCAAACTCACAGGGGTGCCACTAAAATATAGTGTACGAGTATTTCTTATATACGTATTGCTGCAACATGTCGTCTTAAAATAGTCATAACTTTTAAGAAAACTATTACAAGAGACCACTTGTTAGCTCATTTTGAAGATAAAGAATGGTTTTAAATGTGTCGGTTAGTAAAAAAGAGCAGACGAGTTTCGTCCGTACTGTATACAATAGTGTGTATTGAAATATATGGACGAGTTTTAAACCCCAATTCCACACTCAAATTATGAAAGAAGAAAGATAAACAACTCAGGAAATATACATTTTTTGACTTTAAAATAAATTCCTAGCTGGCCAAATGGCCATTGTTTATAAAAACCGAGTGATTTTGTACTGGAGCCTATCTTACGGTAAATTTTTTTCCCAAAAACACCATAGATATCGATTCGTGGTCTAAAATAACTTATGTGTGCAAATTTTCAGAGAGATATACGATCAAAGGAATAAGAAACGATTATCTTCAATGAAACGAATACTTTTTGTACTGGAGCCTATCTATCGGCAGATTTTTTTCCAAAAAACACTACAGATCTCAGTTCGTAGTCGAAAACAACTTATGTATGCAATTTTTCAGAGAGATTGTATGAAGCGCAGGAGTGTCAGCAAAGAAACAAAAGCACTTATTTTCAATCAAACGTTTAATTTTTGTACTAGAGTCCATCTAACGATTCATTTTTCTCAAAAAAAACTTGTAGTACTTGATTCGTCATAAAAAATAAATTATGCACCCAAATTTTAAGATTGGTGGAACGGAACGGAAGAAACTCGAAATCGAATTTTTACATTCCGAATATGAAAAAATATCAGAAAATATAGTTAGCTCATAAGTAATTTTTTACTTACCTCCGCTTTCTACATAAAATACCAAAAATCATCAAAGTTGGCCTAAAAAATGATATTTTACAAATTTGTGTCCATGAAATTAGTTGCTATTTTCACAATTCTTTTTTAATACTTCCCAATATTGGAAAGAGTTGAAAATCGGCACACATTACGCCCAAGATATTTTTTATGGAAATGTTATAAATTCAAAACCAAATCTTTTAAAATGTTGGTGCTATAGAATAGAATTTAGAGAGTTAAATGTGAAAAAACGCCAAATTCTGCAAAACATTTTGGAAAATAAAAAAAATAGGCCACTCCATATTTCTACCAAGCTTTCTGTATTTATTCAGTGTTATGTCTACTTTAAGCCCTGGTAATGCCTAAGTGCGCAAATTTACCTTTGACTTTTTTTCTTAATCTATATGATGGTACTAAATACTACTGTATTAATTAGGCTCTGACCGTATTGTCTGAAATATATATAATTTTAAGTCGATGAGACTTTTTATGGGAGTTGAATATTTGTAATATAACACACAATATTTTTGCACTGAAAAAAAAAAAAAAAAATAATACACGAAATAAAAAAAAACCTATTTTAATGAAGTGTAAATTACTCTTAAAAACGAAAAATTTGGTTAAATATTTTGGTAATTAAAAAAAAAAGGCCACTTGATATTTTCACCAAACTTTTGTTTTTCAAAAGAGTATTATGTCTACTTTAAGCACTAGGAGTGCCTAAGTGCGCAAACTTGACATTGTATTTTTTTTTTTGTTTCAACCTATTTGATTGTCCTAAAATGCTATTAAATTAAATTTGAAATCCAGGTTCCGAATATTTTTTCTAAATATTATGAATGGTTTTTGAGTTATTTCATTACTTTGAGCTCTAATCCGGGTAACATATTTTTATATATTTTTATTATTGTTTTTATTATTTTTTTTTTTTTTATATAATAAAACTGAAATATATATTTGCGTCAGCAACAAAACAAAAGCTTATTTAATCATGTTATTAAAAAGTACTCTCGCAACCAAAAAAGTACTTTCTGAAGAGTAAAAAGGTCCCCTCCAAAATTATCAAATATCATCACCGATACTTGCTAAGCATTATTATTATTTTAATATTATTTATTATACTCATATTATTTATTATATTAATATTATTAATATTATTAGTGCCTTAGAAATCAAATATTACACGTCTACTTAAAATTTCGTTATTGCAGATTTTTTCGTTAGTTATAGTGCAATTTATATTTCAGTTGTATGGGAGGTACCACGCCCACTTGTCCAATCGTGCTGAAATTTTTTATACATTTAAGAAACTACATGAAATCCATACACTTAAAATTTTGTAACCATTGGTCGTTCCGTTTTTAAGGTATAGCCCAAAATGTAAATAAGTTGTATGGGAGGTGCCACACCCACTTGTCCAAAAATTCTGAAATAATTTTTTTTGTACTTTTCCATACCTAAAACATAAAAAACTGCAAAAAAAATAGTTTTTTCCGTTTAGCATGTACTAATCGCATCACTGTGCGACGTGTGGGAGTGTCAGCGAAGGATTAAAAAATGGTATACAGCCATTTCATGCCTATCCTAACAAGATCTGCCACACCCCTTCCGATTTCGCTGAAACTTGGTACATGGTTTCGTTTCATTCTTAAACTTTGAGAAATGGCAAAAAAAAAAATTGTCGATTTTTTTTGTGGCTTGTGGAGGGGTGCAAAAAGTCGAAAAATAGGTTAAATGTAACAAACTCTCTACCAATAACTTGGCCATTTCTTAACCGATTTTCATGTTTAGACCTGTTTTGGAAAGGCATTGAGTCAGGCTATAAGCTGAAGATAAAATTTTTCGTAGTTGATAAAAAGTACTACATTTATTACTATTTTAGTACTAAACTACAAAAAACGTGCCCGAGTACACTTTTGTTACCTTACAAAATATTTTTTTTGGAAAGAAAAAAGAAATAATCTTTCAGTCAAAAAAGCGAGAAAATTGGTATGTCTCGAGGCTTAGAAGTTATGATTTTTTGAAAATTTAAAAAAAGGTCCGATCAGAAAATGGCCTATAGCTGGAACATTTCTTATCTCATTTTTATGTTTGGATCATTTTTAGAAAGGGATTGAATCATTCTATGCGCACAAGTAAAAGTTTTCGTATATGGTAAAAATTACTAAATTTACTACTATTTTAGTACTAAACTATTAAAAACGCCAAAATACCTATTTTCGACCTACCAAAATATTTTTTTAGAAAAGAAGACAAAAAACCTTTCAAATGAATCTAAAATTTGGATGGTACATAGGAGTAATGATTTTTTGAGCATTTCAGTACATGCAATATTTCGTATAATGTAGGTTTTTTGTAATTTACACCATTTTAAATTTCTCGAAAGATTTTGAAAATGAAATACTCCGATTACGTCCAAACGGACTTAGAGAAAAAATGATCCAAACATAAAAATGAGATAAGAAATGTTCCAGTCATGGGCCATTTTCTGATCGGACCTTTTTTTAAATTTTCAAAAAATCATAACTTCTAAGCCTCGAGACATACCAATTTTCTCGCTTTTTTGACTGAAAGATTATTTCTGTTTTCTTTCCAAAAAAAATATTTTGTAAGGTAACAAATGTGTACTCGGGCACGTTTTTTGTAGTTTAGTACTAAAATAGTAATAACTGTAGTACTTTTTATCAACTACGAAAAATTTTATCTTCAGCTTATAGCCTGATTCAATGTCTTTCCAAAACAGGTCTAAACATGAAAATCGGTTAAGAAATGGCCAAGTTATTGGTAATTATTTGAGGAGAGTTTGTTACATTTTACCTATTTTTCGACTTTTTGCACCCCTCCACAAGCCACAAAAAAAATCGCCAATTTTTTTTTTGCCATTTCTCAAAGTTCAAGAATGAAACGAAACCATGTACCAAGTTTCAGCGAAATCGGAAGGGGTGTGGCAGATCTTGTTACGATAGGCATGAAGTGGCTGTATACCATTTTTTAATCCTTCGCTGACACTCCCACACGTCGTTCCACCAATCTTAAAATTTGGGTACATAGTTTATTTTTTATGACGAATCAAGTACCACAAGTTTTTTTTGAAAAAAATGAATCGTTAGATGGACTCTAGTACAAAAATTAAACGTTTGATTGAAAATAAGTGCTTTTTTTTCTTTGCTGACAATCCTGCACGTCATACAATCTCTCTGAAAAATTGCATACATAAGTTGTTTTCGACTACGAACTGAGATCTGTAGTGTTTTTTGGAAAAAAATCTGCCGATAGATAGGCTCCAGTACAAAAAGTATTCCTTTCATTGAAGATAATCGTTTCTTATTCCTTTGCTGACGCTCCTGTACGTCATACGATCTCTCTGAAAATTTGCACACATAAGTTATTTTAGACCACGAATCGATATCTATGGTGTTTTTGGGAAAAAAATTTACCGTAAGATAGGCTCCAGTACAAAATCACTCGGTTTTTATAAACAATGGCCATTTGGCCAGCTAGGAATTTATTTTAAAGTAAAAAAATGTATATTCCCTGAATTTTTTATCTCTCTTCTTTCATAATTTGAGTGTGGAATTGGGTGTTCGTTTTTCGATACACATTAGTATACAACCTCAAATATAGCCGAAAACCGAGATTTTTCACTTTGAGTTTCATGGTGTGATTTTAAAGTTAACATAACTTTGCAGAAAAATATTGCAGATAAACATTTGGTAGCTCAATTTAAAGCCAAAAGAAAGTACCAAATGTTTCTGGTAATAGAAATTCCCAAAAAAATTTTGTGTGTCCTGCATATAACATCCAATATAGCCAAAAATCGTGTTTTTGCACTTTTTTAACTTTTTAGGTAAAGATATCTCCGACAAAAAAAAAAGATATCGTTATCGGTTTGATTGAGTTTTCAAGAAAAAAACTAGAGCTATTAACTGTCATACCAGATTTTACGGCATAATATTATCTTATCTTTTTATATAACTTCAAAAATAAGAAAAAAAGTGGTGTCCTTTATACTTATATGTAAGGATATCTCAAAGTCCAGAAGTAATAGAGCAATTCTAAGACCGGATTCGGATTAAGCATCAAAAATCACATCTGGAGTGACTATTGCTGTATCCGGTTTTTGTTTGTGTTTTTTTAAATACGAAAAAACCGATTTTTTTTTTAAATAAATGGTGCGGAAACGATACCTTTTATATGTATGTATGCATGTATATATATATATGTATATATATATATATATATATTACACATATATACATATACAAGTATATATATGTACGTACATACATACAGTGTGTCACAGAAGTATTTTGCACACGAAAAATATTCGAAAATTCGAATTAATACTCAATTTTTAGCCGTTTCATCCTTAGAAAAGTAATATTTTTTTTATAAACTTCGAGTCAATGGAACGTTAACTATGATACCACATCATAAAATAATTAAAATGATGCGTTCTAATCACTTAAAAAGCAAAGAAATGATTTATTCATCTTTTTTATAAGGTCACAAAAGTATTTTGCTTTTTAGTAAACTTTTGCTTTGAGATTATTTATCAAGTAAAAGAGGCTTTTTTAATAATATCCATGGTAGCCATTATTTGAGGAGACATCATCTAAACATCTTTGCGAGGATTCTATCCCTTTACGACATTTTCGGTCGGTGTTTTTTTCCATTTTTCTTGCATTACTTGTTTAAGCACATTTTTTTGATAAAATATGGTATTTTTTGACCTTTCCTCTTGATAAGACCAAAAAAATTCTATTGGATTCGAAAAAGGATATCGCGGTGGTGCATAAATCTCTTTGGTGTTGTACAAAAGTGTCCCAGGATGTGTATTTAGGGTCATTTTCTTTTGAAAATAAGAAGTCATCTTGTGGTAAACCCATTTTTTAAGTACTGGGTGCAATTTTTTTTTGTAAAATGGGACTGATATTTATGTCTATCCATATTGCTACCGTTAAGTTTAAGTTTATCCATTCCATGAGCCAAGGACAGCCCACGACACACCATCATGTAAAATTGTTGCTTTTAAGTTATAAAAGTTTAGGGTTTTATTTGCCTTATGCCAGACCATACGGCGTCTATCGATCCGATGGAAAGCAAATATTATATTATTGGATCCAATAGAAAGCAGAAATAATATTTTCGGATCCGATAGACGCCGCATGGTGTGGCATAAAGCAAATAAAACCCTAAACCGTTATAACTTAAAAGCAACAATTTTACATGATGGTGTGTCGTGGGCTGTTCTTGGCTCATGGAATGGGTAAACTTAAGCTGAACGGTGGCAATATGGATAGACATGAATATCAGTCCCATTTTACAAAAAAAATTTCACCCAGTACTTAAAAAATGGGTTTACCACAAGATGACATCTTATTTTCAAAAGACAATGACCCTAAATACACATCCTGGGGCACTTTTGTACAACACCAAAGAGATTTAAACACCACCGCGATATCCTTTTTCGAATCCAATAGAATTTTTTTGGTCTTATCAAGAGGAAAGGTCAAAAAATACCATATTTTATCAAAAAAATGTGCTTAAACAAGTAATGCAAGAAAAATGGAAAAAAACACCGACCGAAAATGTCGTAAAGGGATAGAATCCTCGCAAAGATGTTTAGATGATGTCTCCTCAAATAATGGCTACCATGGATATTATTAAAAAAGCCTCTTTTACTTGATAAATAATCTCAAAGCAAAAGTTTACTAAAAAGCAAAATACTTTTGTGACCTTATAAAAAAGATGAATAAATCATTTCTTTGCTTTTTAAGTGATTAGAACGCATCATTTTAATTATTTTATGATGTGGTATCATAGTTAACGTTCCATTGACTCGAAGTTTATAAAAAAAATATTACTTTTCTAAGGATGAAACGGCTAAAACTTGAGTATTAATTCGAATTTTCGAATATTTTTCGTATGCAAAATACATCTGTGACTCACTGTATATATGTGTACATAATATGTATATAAATCCGAAACATTCTCAAAAATCGTTAAAAAAACTAAAATGTCAAAAAAAAAACGGCTAGACGTTCGATTTCGCGGTTCCCGGATTCTGATACTAGAAGGGTCCCCCAACACTATCCCCGAAAAAAATCGCGGGTGGTATTTCAAAAAGTTGAAATTTTTTAAAAACCACCAAAATCACATTTTAAAAAAAAATCTTCGTTTTTTCGCGTTTCATGACTTTTTGCGATATTTTAGTCAACAAATTTGGTTACACCCAAGGCTGAACTCTTGTTTGTTGGAACCAAAAATTCAAAAAAAAAAAAAAAAAAATTCGTTTTTTCGTGTTTTCTACGCGTTTCATGACTTTTTACGACATTTTAGTGGAAAAATTCAAAAAATGTACTAAATACGTCTTTTTTTTTAATAGTAGTGGAATTCTATATAAGGGCAAAAGTAATGACATACTCTAAATTGGCTGGGATTTCGTTAGAAATTAATTAAATTGGTTAAAAACATTAAATTATGTTAAAATATTCTATAGGTAAAAATATTGCATGTATCTTTATATCAAAATAGCAGCCAATCCTAAATAACCACTGTTTGAAATCTTCTTTTTGCATTTCCCAACATTTGGAAAAATGGAGATAGGACTATAGCGCTCTAAGGTATCGACATGTGAATGTATGCTATTGAAAGGCAAATTGCATGACAAATATTTTGAAGCCAAATTAGCAAGTAGATATTTTACTGTAAATACAATAAATATTATTTTATAGTAAATTACTAATTCATATTTATTAATAATTAATATTTCTATCTTATTTAAATATATAATAATTTGTTTTATTATATTATATTATTATACATTTAAAAAAAAAAACAGAATGTTTTCGAAATCTTTACATATAATTTAAGAAAAAATGTAACCACTTGGTTTGAGAGGGGGGGCCGATCGCCCCCCCCTGGATCCGCCAATGGGTTAAATGGCAAAAAAAAAAAAAAAAAATTTGACAAAAGCACTTCTTCAAAATTAGTTAATTTTCCTATAGAAAGAAGCAGAATTTTTAAATAAAAAATATTTGACAAAAACATCATATTTCAATTTATTAAATACTCTAAGGCCAGAGCAAAAAAACCCAGCAAACAATTTTATAACCTTTTAAATTTTTAAGCTTGGAAAAAGTTAATTTTTAAATGTTTTCATAACCAATTTTCAAACGTTTGGAAAATAGTATTTTTTTATTTTTAAAATTGATTTGCAAGGTTGAAATCAATAATTGGAAAAATATTTATTTCCATAAGTTTCAATAATCGTTTTCCAAAAATTCGAAAAAATTTTTATTTTATTTTTTCAATGACTTTCGATAACTAAAACACAGGGCATTTGAAACATAATTGCTACGTTAGGTCAGTTGATAAGATTGTCGACTCATAATTTGGAAGTCATAGGTTCGATTCTCAGCAAACAAAATTTTTTTTTTATTATTAATTAAATTAAAAATGTTTGGAAAATGTTGTTTCATGAACTTAATAAATGCTAACAAAGTGTTAATTGAAAAGTTAAAGAAACAATTAAAAAATATTAAATAAAAAAATTTGGAAAAAAATGTATAAAAACATTTATAATAAGCTTGCTCCAAATGATTTTCACAAGCTTGCTATGAAGGGTCCAGTTTCGATTATTAAATAATTAGAATTCAAGAATTTCCAAACATTTTGCAAGTTAATTTCCAAACGAAATGTTTGCTTCATTAAGCCTATAATAAGTTATTTTCCAAACGTTTTTGTTTGTTGGGAAGTTAATGGAAAATATTTGTTTATACCCCGACTCGACTAGCAATAAATCATGCAATAGTTCAGGTCATAACAGCAAAATATCTAGTGGAGACACCAAAATGTTATGATATAAAAATTTCATAACATCAAATCACATCAATTTTGACATAAAAAAAAAATTATAATATAAATTATAACATGAATAATTGCACGTCGAGTCATGGTGTTAGTATTCATTTATAATAAAAACCCAACAAACAAAAACGTTTGGATTTCGTTTTCCGATTTCGCTCATTTTCAATCCTGAGAGCTAACTTTTACAACAAATGCAGTGTACCATCGAACTGTCTTGCTCAGTTTTCCCGTAAAAAATATTTCCACAGACAGACAGAAAGCCAGCCAGCCAGACAGACGGACTGTATCTGTAGGTGACGTTGATCGAGAATATATTTATGCACTTTTCTATACCTGCCACGCCTCCTCTTTGTTATAAACGGAAGGACAAAGTGAATATACCCTGGGTGTGGGGCATAAAAATAAACAATAGGAGAAACCGATAGTTTAGTCTCTCGTGTGTGCGCTTGTATATGCAGCAATGGAGAATTAACCGTTAGACGATTTTTTAGTTGGGTTGCGATCGTTTCTCAGTCTACTATGAGAATGAGATTTTTTCATCGTCTTAAGCCCAAGATACAATTGTGCGAGAGCGAGATGCGAGTGCGATGCTTGTCTGCGATATCGCAGCGCAACCCAATATACAATAATGCGTGACACGTCTGCGTTGCGACTGTCAAAATAAAAAAAATTCGAAAAAAAATTGTTTCAATTGTTTTTTTTTTTTTTATTTTCTTTATATTTTCAATTTTCAATGCACAAATGTGTTGTTTTTACAATCAACAAAAAATTGACAGCTTAAAATTTTTGCTCTCGCACATCAATTTTCATTTTTTCGAGAACTGTTGCGTGCGTGATATCTCCCGCATCTCGCAGACGCAGTTTTGTAAATTGGCCCATTCGTCTACGTGTATTGAATATTTTTTGGACAGCTAGAGCGTCGCGCTCGCACGCTTCTCTCACAACTGTATCTTGGGCTTTATATGCTGCAATGCAGGATAGAACTATCGGCCGACAGTTTTGACTAAGAGTCTAGACACACGGCAGACAAAATAGTAGGGGCAGCTATCTGATTCTCCATTGCTGCGTTAGGGCTAGTTTACATAGACATTCATGATCAAACTAATCATTAATTTTTTTGCTTCATGATTAAAACTATATTTTGTTCACATGTACTTTTTTAATGCTATTTATTATAATACTTTTTTGTATTATTTTTTCGTGCGACAAATTTGTGTCGAACTGTGAATTAATTTTGTTTGGTCTCTCATATTTGGTTGGTACTGATTCAAAGATTGCTATTAACCATTTATTTCATCCACCTCGTTGATTTCTTCACGAAAACTGTGTAAATGATCCGAATTCGGGAAGCTTTGAAATTAATGAAAGCACATTTGAAGTATAAATATACACGTTTATTCATTTATTTCTGTAAAAAAGAAATTATTCAAAAGTTAAAAATGACAAGTAATTATAAAGAAAACAAAAATAAAATACAAACCGCAGCCTGCGCTTCCCAATTAGAGCGACTTCCTATCGCTTGTGTGTTTGCTATACAAACACGGTTCAGACAAAATAGTTGCCCGACTATTTTGTCTGCCGTGTGTCCAGACTAATAGATTGACAGTAGTGGGAACAATTTTACATCACCGACTGTTGTTGTTTTTTTTAAATTTTTTTTGCCCAATTAGGGCTCTGGGAATTAATTACAACAACAACAACAACAACCTCTGAGCGCATCTACTTTCGGAGATATAGCCATCGGAAGATCGGGATATATCTTTTATAAAAATCGATATAAGTTGGGAACCCCTGGATGGATTTCAAAAATATTGGTGTCATATGATAGGGCTATATAATTGCCCTGCAAAGCTTTTCAATTTGAGTGATAGTTTTCGAGATATGACAATTTTTCAAAATTTAACCCCATTTTTTTCGCAAAAAACCGTAATTTTTCCAAAAAAATGTGTTATTAACCTATAATTTTAATAACTAAATTAGGAAGCCTAATTTATTTCCTTTCATTTGATATACGACATGTATCTGAAATTGCATCATTAATAAATTTTTATAGAAAAAAACAAAAATGGACCAAATCAATTTTCTTCAAATTTGGAACTTTAAACAACAACAATGCTAAAACAGACAACAACAACTTTACTACTACTACAACAACAGTAATTTTACATAAGAGTAGGGGTAATTGGGCGGCCTGCGGCCGCAGCTCAGGATTTAAAACTCCCAAAAATCCGACACCGGCTTCGCGGCGGCCTTTGGCCGCGGATCAGTCTATAATATATCCAACACATAGTTTGCTAGCCAAATTGCGCGCGCAATTTTTAATAAAAATTTTAAATTTTTTTAATATAATAAGTAGCTGATCCTCTTTGTTGTTGTTGTTGTTGTTGTAGTAGTATCCAAGTTGTTGTTGTTGTAGTTGTTGTTGTTGTTTTTGTTGTAGTTGTTGTTATTGTTGTTGTTGTTGTTGTAGTAGTAGTTGTTGTTGTTGTTGTTGTAGTTGTTGTTGTTGTTGTTTGTTCTGGCATTGTTGTTGTTTAAAGTTCCTAATTTCAAGAAAATTGATTTGGTCTATTTTTGTTTTTTTCTATAAAAAGTTATTAATGATACAATTTCAGATACATGTTGTATATCAAATGAACGGAAATAAATTAGTCTTCCTAATTTAGTTATTAAAATTATAGGTTAATAACACATTTTTTGGGAAAAATAACGGTTTTTTGCGAAAAAAATGGGGTTAAATTTTGAAAAATTGTCATATCTCGAAAACAATCACTTAAATTGAAAAACTTTGTAGGGCAATTATATAAAATACCTTTCATATGATACCAATATTTTTGAAATCCATTCAGGGGTTCCCAACTTATACCGATTTTTATAAAAGATATATCCCGATCTTCCGATGGCTATATCTCCGAGAGTAGATGCGCTCAGAGGTTGTTGTTGTTGTTGTTGTTGTAATTAATTCCCAGAGCCCTATTTGGGCAAAAAAAATAAAAAAAAAACAACAACAGTCGGTGATGTAACATTAAGCCGAAAGGGTTCCTGGAGAAATAAAATTGAAACATTTTAAAATAAATTTTTTAATTCGAAATTGCAATAAAACCTGCAGCACAACTTTTAATAAATCGTACAAGTTCCTTGAATATACTGACAAGTCTGCAGTGCGCTTAATGCTGATCTCAATTTTTTTTACTATCGATATTTGCACTCATCTCTGCCATTAGCATTTTCTCGTCTGTGTCAGTAAATTGTGCAAAAATAATCCTTGAAATAAAGTTTTACATTCAGCAAAATTCGATATGGCTAAAATGTTTATTGATGAAGTTCACACCCAAAACGTCCTACAACGAATGTGGGAACAATCTGAGCGCAAGGAATATTGTGACGTTGCGCTGATCGCTGGCGAAATCGATGAAATGAAAATTTCAGCGTACCGCTCCGTGCTAAGTGCATCAAGTGAGTACTTTAAATTGATGTTTACACCACCATTTAGCGAAAGTACAGCGAAAGAAGTAAAGTTGCCGAATGTAGATGGTGAAACACTCAAATCCCTAGTAAAGTTCTGCTACTCAGGACGATTAGAAATGAGTGAAGACACCGCTGAAAAATTGCTCATAACAGCTGACTCACTACTCTTGGAGCCTGTAGTTAACGCTTGTGGAAGTTTCCTTGTGGAGCAATTAGATCCAACCAATTGTTTGGGTATGGCGCAGCTAGCGGAAAGACATCATTGTGAATCGCTTTACAAAAAAGCAAAAGACTTTTGCATGGAACATTTTGTAGAACTCTATAAAACTGATGAATTCTTAAATTTAAGTAGCGAGCAGTTGACTCAATTGCTGTCGAGTGATGATCTGCTTGATCCAACTGAAGAGCATGTTTTTAAGAGTCTAATGATATGGTTAGAACACGATCGATTGGAACGAGAACAATATAAGGATGAAATGTTAAAGTTGGTGCGGTTGCCACTGATGAATCCAACGTTCCTATTCGATCATGTACAACCAGTTTGTACTTCATGCGCCAGTCTCCAACTTTTTGTGAAAGCTACAAAATGGCATTTAATGCCAGAACGCGGAACAGTAAACGCAAGCGAATTGACTAAACCAAGAAGATCAGGTGAACGTTTGATGGCAATAGCAAAAGTAAACAATAAATTGGATATTCTGTACCACTGTCCACTACGACTAAAGTGGAAGAAGTGGTTGGAAAATTTGGAGAAACGTACATTCTTTGGTGTTGCAATTATGGAAAATGACCTATTCATAGTTGGAGGTTTGGCTGGAGGAACTACTGTGAATACAGTAATTTGCTTAAATCTTGCAACTTTGATCTTGAAAAATGTAAACCCAATGAATGAAAATCGCAGAAAAGTTAATGTGGCAGTAATGAATGGTTTTCTGTATGCGGTGGGTGGTTGGAATGAAAGTAACCGTGTAAGTTCTGTTGAAAAATGGGACTCAAAGTCAAACACATGGAGCATGGTAGCTTCAATGTTAGTTAGTCGGAGCTCTTTTGGAATTTCTGTCTTTAAAGGCAAATTTTATGTTGTTGGAGGTTATACTGAACATCCCACCAATACCGTTAGTTCAGCAGAGTGCTATAATCCGCTAGAAAATGTATGGACCCCGATTGCTTCAATGTGTGAAGCACGTGATTTGCCAGGAGTAAGTAATTTGCAATTGTAAGTAAAAACTGTTTATTTTTTATGTTTCGTTTTTTTATCAAACATAGCTAGTAGTCGCTAATGGTATGTTATATGCAGTGGCTGGTGAAAGAAGTAATTCAATCGAACGCTACGACCACGAAACAAATAAATGGACTGTAATTTGTAATTTTAGTCAGCGAATATTTGGCAGATTATGCACTACATTAAACGACAAAGTCATTGCACTTTACAAAGATTGTATTGAGGAATATAACTCTGCAACGAATGAGTGCAAAGTGAATACATCTATTACGGGATTAAAAAGTGCGTATCACACATTTTCATTTTCGGGTTCTCTTCTAGAGTCAAAGTTTATCGAAAATTAATTCTTTATATCGAGCCCTAACTGCCAAAAAGACTTAACCGACACGATTTCGGATTTTAATTTTTTGATGAAACCCTATAATTCGCATGTCTAACACAAAATATAGCTTACATATTAAATTTCACTGTAATAGCTATACTAAATGCACAGATATTTAAAAAAACCTTCTGTAAAATTTACTTTTTGTCGGTTAGGGCTCGATATCTTAATTCTTTAAACAAATGTATGTGAAACAATGTTTATAGGTGAAAATGTAAAATTTTTTATATTCAAATTTTTTATAACCTTAAATTCAAATAATGTCATATTTGTGAGCTCTTGAAAAACAAAAACATTTTGCGTTGCTTTAAAATAATAAAATTACATATAAACTATTTTTTTTATTTATTTTAAAATTATTTATACCTTAAGGGTCCGGTATATAGAGGGCGTGCAGCGGTATGTAGAGTGATACATGCACGCGCTGTGTTCAATGCGTAGAGTTGACCAACTTTCAACTTTTTGAACGCATCTATTTTAAAAAGTGAACTAGAAATACTTGGAGGTGGAACAAAATATTTGGATTTTTACAACATGATAGACAATACTCGTAGTTTGAACTAAACGATTTGAGAGAACATAAATTTTACGACCCAATATGTCAATTTATAGAGAGATTAGATCGATTTTAGCAATATAATTAAAGAAAATTTGATTTTATTAAAAACCATTTGGCAACCCTAAAAAATTACTATGTGTTTTTAGATCGAATATATGACTTGTACAAAAGAACTTAAACAAGAAATGCAATTTTGCGAAAAAACGCTGCTGAAAACCCTAATATGGCAACCCTAATTTTTTTTTTTTTTTAAGACCCAATAACTAGGTCAATTTATATAGAGAAAATGGTGGTTTTAGCAATTTATTGAAAAAAAATTCCAAATCGGTGCAATAGTTTCAAAGATATTCAAATTAAAATATAATTGAACTGCGGCGCCATCTGGTGAAAACTACTTGAACACTTCTTTCGATAGGTCGACTTATTAGCAATATAATGGTGAAAACCTCGTTCAAATCGGTGCAGTAGTTTCGAAGATATAACGTGTTAAAATATTTAATCGTTCAAAAGCACTATCTGGTGAAAACTATAAGAACTTTTGATATTTTCGTTCGATGGGTCAACTAATTACCAATGTAATGGTGAAAACCTTGTCCGAATTGGTCCAGTAGTTTCGGAGATATTCAACTGATTTCTGATTGCCGGGTATTTTGTAAAACTAGAGTTCGCCTTGCGGCCGAAATTCGACCACTTTAATTTGACTTTAAAGAGACTATGGAACTATAAATACTAACAATAACTGCATATTTTCTTTTTAGAAGCTTGGAATTTCTCACTATGAAACAAATACTTTTAATATCCGATGGTCATGCTATCGTTCCTTAGTGCTTGGTTTAGCCGTGAGAGCGTTTTTTCCATTTAGGGGCGTGGCGCCGCCCACTTTTAAAAGAAATATAGCCCTATGTACTAGAGCACAACCTTTCCAAAAAAAAAAAATAAAAAATCAAGCAAATCGGTTGGAATTTAGGTATAGAGACAGGGACTGAACCGATTTCGTTTGACTATTTATGTATACAAGTTATTTGACCTAATGTGCAGTGGTTTAACCATGAAAGCGTTTTTAGAGGCGTGGCACCGCCTACTTAAAAATATAATCCTATGCACTGCTCCGTTTCACAACCTTTCTAACAAAAAAAAAAAAAAAAATGAATCAAATCGGTTGGGATTTAGGTATAGAGACTGAACCGATTTCGTTTGCCTATTCATACTTATAAATATATAGATATAGATTTTCTATAATGGGAAAACGCAAAATTTCTCAAAGGCAAAATCAAAACACACAAAATGCTATCATTATGAAACTTGGCATATGGATGTTTATTATATCTACCATTCTCCAGGGGGGGCTTGAATGAGGGGGCGTTGTACGACCCATACAAAAAAAAAAAAATAAACACAAAATGTTACATCTCTGTGCCTATAGCAGCTACCATTATGAAACTTGTTACATGGATGCATATTGTGTCTACCATTTAAAAAATGCTGTATCTTTACGCCTATAGCAGCTATTATTATTCAATTTAGTGTTTGGATGTACTTTGTATCTACCATTGACTAGAGGGCGTATGTATAATAAGGCGCCCATATGCGTAAAAAAATGTAAATCAAGTTGTTGTGCTTAATTACACGTGAGCATTTACTGAATAAAGAAAAAAGTTTTCAAAATCGGTACATCGAATGGTCGAAAAACGGTATTTAAAAAAAATAAAAAAATTCCAAACTAAAACAGATGTATACATCTACAAATATATTTGTTAGAGCTGAAACCGAAATTGCTGTATCGCTTATGGTTTGTGAGATATGCCACCCTAATGTTCAAAAAACACGATTTTTGAGGTTGTATGGAACTCACACGAAATCGTTTGTCTTTTCTATAAATGCATCATTTAGTACTGTTCTTCTTCTTCAAAATGAGCTATAGAGTGGTCTTGTATGATTTTTCTTTAAAATGTTATGATCATTTTAAAATAACATCATAAAAGATATGGCAATTGCTATAGAGAATCCACGCATAAATTTTAACTATCATGATGTCATTTTAAAATTGTCATATCTTTTTAAAGAAAAATTGGACAAACCCATTTCGTAGCTGATTTTGAAGGCAAAAAGCAGTTTAATCATAACTATGTAGCAATACATTTGCTTGCATCCAATAAAGTATAAGAAAAAAATTAAAATACTTCATTTTTTTCCAACTTTGAGACCGACTCAATACCTTAAAACACAATATTTTTAAATACTTTTTTCTATTAAATTAGTCCACATTGCATTCCCTACAACATTAAATTTCCAGAACAAATATTCCGCCCTTTAAAGTTTACAAAACACCAATTTCTAGAAAAAGTCATGAAAGTTTTCTTAAAAAATTTAAATTTTTGTATCGAAATAGCAACAAATTTCATTTATGGACCAAAACTTTCTAAGAAAATAATGTTGGCCTAGACATTATCTACAAAAGTTGAATTAAAAACATCACGAAAAAATCAATAGTTTCGAAGTAATGGGCAGCCAAAGCGATTTGCCTTTTTTTAGTACATTTTTCAACCTTCAATCGAAAACCGGCTATGTTTTTTCCACTACCGATTCCTATTTTTTTTTTTTTTTTTTAAATCTTTTGACCTCTACTTTAAGGAAATGGATGGGGAGCAAACAAATTCACAACTTTGCACATTTCATACATCTCGTGGGCGCTCCAATGTATATTGTATCTACTATTCATCATGTAAAGGGGGGGAGGGGCGACATATAGTCATAATCTTCCCCATTAAATTTTAATTTTCAACTTTTCATGGAGCAATACTTTCCGCATTATCATCAATCGAAGAAAAGGTATTTCTACTCCATACAAGTATAAGTAATTGAATCCATTTAGAGTTATGATACGTTTATTGAAATGTCTGATAACTCAAAAAGGATGCAATTAAATGACCAGTTTCGAAAAGGTCACATCTCCGGATTTCATAAGTTTTCAGGAAACGGAAAAGTAGTACAATATTTATAAAATTTCTTTTTGAGTTACATTCTAGGGAGACGTTTTCGAAATTGATTTTGTTGATTACACAAAATTTAAAGAAAAAAACAGTATAAATTTGGCGAAACTTCTATTTAAGTACTCTAAAATTGAAAGAATAACATAAATTAAAGATAACTAATCGAAATTACTTGTGAGCACTAACCGACTAAGGAAAAAATGTTCTTAAAATATGTTCATTGATTACTTTTTGAAAAGAGGTTGAAAAACGGCTTTTTCTCCCACTTAGAGAACCGATATGAGTACCATCCTTTCACATCACATGTGTCTATATGAGCATATTTGAAAATATTCTCCTCTTATATGACCCAGGTTTTAACAAATTTTTTTTTTTCATGTTCAATAACCAAACATGGTATATATTCCCAGACGTATAAAATAAAATTCCCAATAGTTGAACAAAAAAATTTAGACCCGAGAAGGTGTCAGAAGATCGTTTTATCTAAAAATTTTGGCAAAATCGAGATTTCCGATAATATACGGGAGAGCACATATTTCTGAAGTAGTGGATACAGTGAGAAGCAAAACTGTCAACATGTTTAAAAAAACGAACTTAATTTGAAAAATGGGAAAAACGTGGTTTTTTGCACTTTTAGGTTAGGATGCCTCGAAATCCTGACGAGGTAGAGGGATTCTGTGGATTCTATTGGAATCGTTTTTTTAAACTAGGAAAAATTCGCATTCCAGGTCTGTACGCTCATCAGTTAAAGTGGTGCTAAACTGTCAACATGTTTTCGAAATGGTTTTTTGTTAATTATTTTTTTATGATGTAAAGTTCGGTAAAATTGTTCAAATTCAAGCAATTTTCTTGAGAAAAAATAAATCGATTTTGTTTATGATGTGTTTTTAATTTAAGCGCCCCCTGCTGAGTAAAAATCAAAAAACGCTAAATTTTGGGTAAAAAATGCGATTATTGGCGATATGCGATCGAGCACACCATAGCGACACATAAGGCAAGATAACGGGATACCTAAAAAATATTCTGGAGTAAAATTCAGAAAATGGGTCTAATGAAGTCTAAATCGTTATTTACGGCCTTATAACGGGTCCTAAAATTCTGAAAAAATTCAGGCAAGTTCCTTGATAAACACTAAATCGACTTTGTTTATGATGGTTTTTTTTTTCATTTAAGCCCCCGAGCAAAAAAACGAAAAAACTCTTAATATCGCATTCCGCCGGTTTTTACTCAAAACTTAGCGTTTTTCGTTTTTTTCTTGACATGAGGGGCTTAAATCAAAAAAACATCACAAAGTGGGTTTATTTTTCGTCAAGAAATTTGCTTTAGTTTTTTCAGAATTTTAGGACCTGTTATTTGGGCGTAAAGAGTGATTTAGTCTTTTTAACCCATTCTGTCGCCACGACCCCCATACGATTTTTCTAAATTTTATTCCGGAATATTTGTTAGATATCCCGCTATCTTGCCTTATGTGTAGCTATACGATTTTTCTGAATTGTACTCCAGAATATTTGGAAAGGTGCCTAGTATCATATCTACTACTTCTAAAATATATGCTCTCCCGTATGTTATCGGAAATCTCGATTTTCCCAAAATTTTTAGATAAAACTACCTCCTCACACCCTCTCGGGTCGAAATTTTTTTGTTCACCTATTGGGAATTTCATTTTATACGTCTAGGAATATATTCCATCACATTTGGTTATTAAACATGAAAAAATAAATGTTTTCTTAAGGGGCTGTCCATAAACTCCGTGACGCTAAAATTCGCTATATTGAACCCGCCCCCCCCTATGTGACGGTAGCTTCATATAAAAAATAAATAAAATACACCAAGCGTGACGCTTGCTCGAACCCCCCCCCCCCCCCCCCTAGGAGCGTCACGGAGTTTATGGACAGCCCCTAAGTCCTGGGTCATACAAGAGGAGATTATCCGGCATGTTCCGTAATCCGTGTAATTTCAATTACTTTTAATTTCGAAGACTTGTTGATTACTTTTTATTTTCGATGTGGATGTGAAGCCTATTCAACGACTGTTCAAGACGTTTAACTTTTCACAGTAGAAACGCAAACTTTTTAGCTGTCAGTTAAAAAATACACACAAGAAAACAAGATTTATTAATCAAAATGCTTTTTATTAAATTTACTAGCTGGCCTGGTTGCGACTTCGTTCGCCCATTCCCGATGCCTATACGTACGAAGTCCCATCCATCTCCATCGTCCCTCTCTTCCAATCACCAAGGTTTTTAAAGATCCATGTATCAACTTTTGTAATCATAGCACCCATAGGTACAGAGATATAGCATTTTCTATATTTTTTGTATGAAGGGTGCAACTCCCTCTTCTCACCCCCCGCCCAAGATTTTCATAGTAAATGGTAGATAGAATATTCATGTATGTACCAAGTTTTATAACAATATCTGCGATATGTGAAGAAATATAGCATTTTGTGTATTTTTGAAAATTGGATGCAATTCTACACCCAATATCCCCCAAGTTTTGCATGGTAAATGGTAGATATGTACATTATGCATAAGTTCATCAACTTTCATAATCATAACTTGTATAACTGTAGAGATATAGCATTTTTTGTATTTTTTTCGTATGGGGGGTGCAACCCCCGTTCCCCTCAGTAGCATCCCACCCCCTTAAGAACCTTCTACAGACCATAACAAACAATTTAAAAAAAAAATTATGTAAATCGGCCTTGTAGTTTCCGCGTTCATAAGCTACATACGGACACCATTTCATTTTTATATAATAGATTAACTTTAATTGAGTTTCACTTTAACAACGGCTACTGCAATGCACTTGAAATTATAAATGCTCGCAATTTTGTCTGTCAAAATAGTGTATTAGGCGAGATGCCCAATTATGGGGCTTACTCTGATTTGAGGGAATTTCAGAAAGTTTTTTTTCATGCTCAGTGCAGTTTATTGGGTTAATTAGTTGTTCTATTGCAATTTAAGAAATAAAATCAGGTGGCATCCTGTTTTCGAACTATTTTTACTAACACCATGATATAATAAAATGTCAAATAATTCACACAAACACTGACTTCGAAAATGCCAATTAGCCGACTTTTTACTTTTCATCAGAAAAAATATTTTTTTAGTTAGAGGTTTTTATTTCAGCAATGTTTACAATATTACATTTACAATAAAAATAAGAATTACTCGTTAAAAAAGGGAAAAACTCTGGAGCTTATACGTGTGCATTTTTTTTTTCAATTTGATCGATAAAACAGCTTTAAAAAAGCATAATTAATTGAAAAGTCGTAGCATAATGCCGACTTTTCAAAAAGTTTCGCATTCCACTTCATACCCACTTTCACGTGAAAGTGGAATTGGGAACAGGGCGGTATTTTCGGATATGCCCATATGCGTAGATAGAAAAAACGCGAAAAAGTCAATATCGAAAAAATTCGGAGATGTGACCTTTTTGAAATTGGTCATTCAATTAGAAAAGTTGAAAGGTAAAGCTTAAGGTGGAAGATTATGACTCTCCGATGCTATTCGCAAAAATTAATTACACTGAGTATTGTATACTAATATACAACAAAACAACAGTTTTTGCACATTTAAGCAACGGTATCTTGAGAACTTGTGTCAATTCAAACAAATAAAACATACCTTGGGTACTTAATAACTTTAGTGAATTAGGATTAAACAAAAAACCGTAATTAAAACTTTAAATTTGTATATTTTTTTTACATTACACGATGTACTTTATTTATACTCAAAATTATCTGTCAAATATACAATTGGTGTATAGTATATATATATAGATGTAAATTTATTTTATTACAATGAAAAATTTTAGTTTTTGTGGTGTGTTTTTTATTTTTAGTTTTTTTTTCTTCTTTACATTACATTACAAAATATAAATTTGGTTTAATATTTAGATTTCTTGTTTGTTTTATATTTTCATATATATATATTTATTTTTTTTTACCATTTATTTTCTTCATTAAGTTTTCAAATATACATATTGTATAATGTATATTTTAAGTATGTATATATATTTTTGTTTTTAAGTAGATAATATCAAAAAGATTTAATATTATAAGTTTAATATATGTAAAATTGAAAAAGAATTACAATACAACAAACAATGATAGTTAGCAATTATGTACGATAATAAAAAATATATGTAAATTTGCAAAAAAAAAAAAAACAAACTGAAATTCGGCAGAAAAACAAATTATACAGAGAGAATACATATAACATTTCAATTGTAACTACATATATGAATTTAAAAAAAAAAATTTGATATGAAAAGAATTATATAAGCAAAATATGTTTTTTTTAAAATTTTTTTTTTATTAATTTTCAATGTAAATTTATTTATTTATTTAACTAAATTTTTTATTTATTTAAATTTCTTTTTTCTCTTTTTTTGTATTGCGAAAAAAATTAAGCAGAATATTTATAAGTAACATTGACAAAAATAGTAAAATAAGAGTAAAAAATGCAAAAAGAAATAATTTGTTTTTTAAAAAAGTTTTTTTATGTTTTTAGATTTTCTTGCAATAAATGCATTTTTCAAGATTGTTCACTTTTCCTCGGAAGGTAAATATTTTTGTTAAAGTTTTATTTTCTTTTGTTTTCTTTAGCGAGTTGTTACTCTTTTTTCTTTTGGATATAATGTTGGGAGCAGCAAACAAATTGTTTTAATTTCTTTTTAACATATTTTTGTCTTTTTTTTTTGTTTTATATTTATACAAAAATTTAGGTTTTTTGTTTTTTTGAATTTAAAGCAAAAGGCCACAAAATGTGTTTGGGATGCTTGCTTATTAATTTAAATGAGTGTACTGATGTTATTATTGTGGACGAAAGCTCAGTAAATAATTTATTATTTAAAATTATTATTATGAGAACTTAAAAAAAAACATAAGTTTTTCAATAAAACTTAAGCAATAAACTCGTTTTTTTTTTGGGTTGAATTTTGTAAACGATCTCCAATAGTAAACTTATTACATAGATGGAAAATCAAAAAAACTGCTTTAGAACGGTGTTTTCATAAATTTGTGTTATTTATAAGGAATTTTTGTACTCGATATTTCGACGGCCATCGGCATCTGTAAGAAAGTAAAAATATACTTAACGTGAATGTAGGGATATGTTAAGAAAATGAGGCCATTGTAATGGAAAAAGAAGGCTACGAAAATGTTGCGGACTCTGCTAAGAGATTTAAGATTATGTATATAGTTAAAAAAAATATAATTACAAACTGATTGAAACGGTCCCTTTAACATATTTTATATATAAAGCAATTTAAGACAAAAACAACGATGTTTTTTTAATTTATAATGAAAATAGTTACGGTTATGTATATTTTTTTATAAAATTAAAAATTGCTGTGCGAAAATGTCAACAGTACTCAATCTATAAATATCTGGCATATGCCAAGCATATTTTATTACTTATTGGATCGAACGTACAGAGTATGTTGCTTAAGTCTTTTTGAAAAATTTTGATTTGCAATTTATAATGTGTATATGATTGAAATGAAAAAAGCGATTTTTTGTTCGAACATTTATCTTTAATGTTATATATGTATGTATCTAATAACACTGCGAAACACGAAATTTCGATTGAGATATCGATAAACATTTTTCACTATCAGGACTGTGATCCGAGTTATCCTTGCTCTACATCCAGAAAGTAGTGTAGTTCACTTTTGCCAACGGCATCGAATAGCCCAATCTCTTCTTAAAATCTTGCCTTTGAACCTTACATAGTTATTGGGTTATAACTTTTCGAGTTATCGTTCATTGAAATATATATTTAAGTTCTAAATAAAATTTGTATGGAATTGAAATAACTTCACTTTAAACGACAAGTAATGATCCAATTTGAAAAATTATAAGGTAAGCTTTAATAAGAAGGATTATGGCTATCCAATGCTGTTGACATAACTAATCTACTTTACGTTCTGGATGTACGTCATATGCCTGAAAATAGCGTTTTCTGCACTTTTAAGCAAGCATAACTCAAATCACAGACCTGACAGAGTAAAATCAGCGACTTAAAATTAATTAAAAAAAGTTATCTAGATATCATTCAAATTGTGCAATGTGCAATTCTCAAGTCTAAAAGAACATTTGTGTTTTCATTCAAAACATAAAAATGGTTTTCCACTCCATGTTAAACCTTTTCCACATCATTTTAATTTATCGAAATCAAATTAAACTTTTTCGAAATCGTTTGACCAATCCTGTACATATTTTGGAAGGTTCCTCGGTATGCACAATATTCATTCATATATCAAGTTTCATAACGATAGCTGCTGTAGGTACAGAGACATATAACTTTAAGTGTAATTTTTTCAATGCTTAATTTGATTTAAAAAAAAAGGTTATTTTTGTAGGTCCTAGACATCGATATTTTTTTTATGTTTGGAGTTTAGTATACAGAAACATGAACAAAACACGGCTCTATGGGTTACCGGACATAATCCCGACAGACATACCCACTTCGTAAAAAAATTTTCGGACATAATCCCCATTTTGGTCATGGGGGTTATGTCCGCAAATTTTAATTAAGATTGACCAAAATTTTTGCAATAATCCATTTAAAAAATTTATATAGTGTTGGATGTTATAGACTGATCCGCGAAGCCGGTGTTGGATTTTTGGGAGTTTTAAATCCTGAGCTGCGGCCGCAGGCCGCCCACTTACCCCTACTCTTATGCAAAATTACTGTGGCTAGCAAACTTGGTGTTGAATATATTATACACTGATTCGCGGCTGAAGGCCGCCGCGGAAACGGCATTGGAATTTTTGGGAGTTGTAAATCCTGAGCTGCGGCTGTTGACAATAGCAAAATATCGTTATGGGGATTATGTCCGTTTTTTCCTGGGGATTATGTCCTGAGCACTTGCGGACATAATCCCCATTTTAGAAATGGGGACTATGTCCGAACTATTGGCGGAATGGAGATTATGTCCGTGGGGACTATGTCACGGCACCGGCTCTATGCCCCAGTCCAGTCGTTTTTTTTAAATATAGTCCCCATCCAATTTTATATAAAAAAATAAAGAAGCAGAAAACTTAAAAATCTCATAAAAAACGAATTACATAAAATTTGAAAGCTTTTTTTCTCAAAACATGAAAAATGTAGTTGTAGTTTTAACCCGACTATATGCATAGAAGCGGCTTAGATTGAAGTGGAACACCGGTAGCATATATTTTTGCTTGAAAAATAGAGACGATTCGAAATGATCGAGGCGCAGTCTTTATTTAAATAATAATTTTTACACTTTTTTTTAAACGTTTAATTTTAAATTTAATGCGGTTTCTGTAATATTTTTGTTTGTTTTTTTTTTCTTTTCTTGAAAAGCATTTATTATGTTAATATTTTGCAAAAGAAATTGAATAACAAATGTAAAAGAAAAATAATTAAAATTAAACAAATATATAGTAAGGCGGTTCCTGAAAACGTGTAAAAGCCTCGAAAACCTCGTAAACTCGTAAGACTGTCAAATTTCGTATTGGTTTTGACAACTTTTACGAGTTTACGAGGTTTTCGAGGCTTTTACACGTTTTCAGGAATCGGCTCAGTATGATAAAATCAGTTTTAATAAAATACAAAACTATTACTTATAGCTAAACAGTTATATGTAGGTATTACACATTAAAGTGGAGTAAACAATATGTTAAAATAAAGGCAGTAATTACGTATACTTGCATATCTGAACAAAGGGTATTACCAGTAGTTTTAAATTGCAAACAAAAAAATATCTTAAAATAATTTAAATTCAAAAAACTTATTTTGATAAGCACTGATAGTAAAAAAACTTATGATTTGATTTAACATTTACTCATATTTTTCAACAAATTCAACCAATTTTATGTTTGTCTTGCCATTGTTCCACGACGTACAGTTTTTGAGATATTCTTCTCTAAAGATGCGGTTCATTAACACTATGGAATATCAATGATCTCAATGAATTTATTATTTTGAATGAACGATTACACGGAGATGAAAAAATTTATCGAAACATTGCAAATGGATATTGAAAGCTACAATAATTAGTCGAATTTTTTCACCCAAAGGTTAGGATATCTCAGAAACTGGACGTATTGAAACAATTCTAATATCGAATTCGAATGCAACGCATAACATGCCTTTAGTATCGTCCGGTTTAAAATTGTGTCGGAATGGACTATTGAGAAATCTTATAAATTCTGACAATGGTTAGTCATTACACAAAAATATGCGGACATTGACACTTGCTTCTCGAACCCTCTCCCCATGGGATGGATAATCACGATGTTTTTGTACAGCCTCAAAGATAATTAAGTTTTTGAACATCTTTTGGATTAATGTATGTCTTCCTATTATTATTGATTGAAAAAATTTTTATTTTAATAATAAGAGTATTTCGAAAGCAGTTCACCCCTTAATTTTGTCATAAAATTTGCTTGTGACTTGCTTTTCAGATAGTCATAAATTTCGTATCAATTGATACAGGTTTGATGTGAAGCTTTTTATAAAATTCAAAAATCTGTCAATTGAGACAATTGTATCAACAGAGACTATGTTGAATTTTGTGGCTGTGATAGAATAGGTCTGATAGTTTTCAGAATATTTGAAAACGCTTTCAAAAATGCAATTTCTTTAAGGTATTATATCTCGAAAACGGTATCACTTAGACAAGTGGTACAAAAACATAAAATACAGCGCTTGACCCTGCATGTATTTTTATAAGTTCTATTATTAAGGTCTACTGATTGTGAAAGAAAGTTTTTGAAATTATGCGGTAGTGTACCTTTGATATTTAACATGGGAATTATTTATGAACTGTTGAATGTGAAATTTTGAAAGACAATTTTGGTTGGTTGGATCTTGGACATATTTGTTAAATTAGATGGAAATGGAATTAGCCAGCTTTCAGAAGAAAACTCAAATTTTTTTATAGTTTTTCGACTGCTAAATAAAATGTTGTCGGGTTAAAATCTGATTACTTCAATTGATTCCAACGAATTTTCTATCGTGGACTTAGACATTTTTGATATAAAACGACTCATAACTTATGAATTTCTCAAATTCTTCATATATGGAGGCTATTTGTAAGGTACTGAATATAAAAACGTGCACATTTTCGAAAAAAAATTTTGTATAGATTATTAAAAAAAGCATGTTTTCTATCTATCAATGAATGGTCAAAAGAATATATGTTATTTAAATATCAATATTTTATGTGAGGTAGCAAATTTTACATATTTAAAAAATAATTAAATTTATACGTCTAAGGGCCAATTTCACAATGTTCAGTTAAGCCTTAACTAGAACTTAACTGGAACTTTGACATGAAATTTCATATAAAATTTTTATTTATCTGGAAGTTAAATTTTAACTGAACATTGTGAAAATGGCCCTAAATAAGTAAAGAAAACTTAATGCTATGATATATAAATACACATGTAAGTAAGTATGTGTATTTATTTTGCAAAATATTAGCATATTACTTTTCTTTAAAGAAAATTTACTTCTGTTGAAGTTTTGTATTTAAATTAAAAGCTGTAGATATAAGTGTTTTCAAGTTACCAAAATAAATAAATCCAGTAATTCGATATTTCTGTGATAAAACAAAAAGTAACAGCTTAAGACAATCTGAGCTTCAACCGATTATTCGTTCGTTTTGTGCGAAACTCCTTTTTGTATTTAATTAGGTCTAAGTAACGCCTTAAAAATGAAAGGAAAATTTGGCTTGCAACCTATGAAAAAGTGTCACTTTGGCTTGACATTCAATTACTATGTATCACAAATTAAACAGTATCAAAATCAATTTTTGCTTTCAAAACGTACTATAGCAGCATTTTTGTGATTTTACATTGATATTATCCAAACAAATAAAGCCCTTAGTGGATGTTTACACTGCACATAAGCATAAGCTCATTGCTAGCTTTAAGCAAAGATACTACAACATTTTTGTGCTTTCACACGAATGTAAGCACATGTCAACAAATAAAGTGCTTAGCGTATGTTCTCAAAAGCTTATAATGCGTTGCTAGATTTTCTTACGAGTGAAACTTTAAAGTGAAGAGAGATTTATAGCCTTATCATGTATGACGAACGAATCGTTTAGTGATTTTCAACTGCTTATATCCTCCAAGTTAAAAGATGATTTGAAATTTATGCTTACAAACTTTTTTCATTGAACTAAAATGAACGCTTAGGATATAGTAAGTTCTTAATAAAAAGTTTTAATAAGTTGATATTCGTACGTCATACATGATAAGGCTATTAAGTTCTTCAACATAATTTAATTTGCTTTTTTCTCTGTCATAACAAATTCAAGTTGATGTTTCATTATAACAACTCGAGTTAACACTTGATATTGATACTGGGGGAGTTTTCTATGCTGCAGTGTCAAAAAAAAAAAACCAAAATTTCGAAATAAAAAAAAAAAATATCAACGTTTTTTTTTCATTTTATTACATATAGCTTATACACTAAAAAATTTTGCTTAGGCAGTTGGTTTAGCAAAAACATTAATAAATTTTAAACTTTTTTTTGTTTTTCTCTAAACATTTTACGCTTATATTTGTATGTACATACGATATATACTATATGTATGCATATAGAAAAAATGTCAATTTTTATGTTTTTTTTTTCTAAGACAAAAATTCTGCTATAAATTGCTGTTAAAAATACATTTATTAAGGAATTTTGGTTTTTGCTGCCTTGATTTTTTTGTTGCTGTCATTATCCTTTTTTTATGTCAAAGGATGTTTATTTAATTGTCAATTTTGTATTTCGGTTTACTGCTTTCTTTTAGGTTTTTTATTTTGTTAAATCGCTCATTTTTTCCCACTGTTGCTATACATTTCTGTTGCCAACTTTACTTAACTTTACATTACATGTTCCATCAAAATTTTGCTAATTCAAAAAAAGAGTTTGTTATTTCCTTCGAGTTCTTATTGTTATCTTACTTTTGTGCTATAGTTGTTGTTGCTGTTTTTTTATGCTATTGCTCTTGTTGTTGTTGTTATTTCTGTTGTTGTAGTTTTTGTTGCTGCTGTTGCTGTTGTTTTCATGCTACCATATTCGTCAACATCATACCCTCATCCAGTGACTCGGCTAAACTTCACGCTTTCGCTCCTGGTATCTTTGATAGCACCTTGGATAAATCAACACCAGTTAATGCATTGATAGCTGGTGGCAGTTGTCCAACCAAACGTGCTACATCATTAGTTATATTGTCATTGCCACCAAGGATAACAATTTCATCAGTTTTAGCCAATGGAGCGGATACTTCGGCAGCGATCTATAAAAAAGAAAAAACATAAAAATTTAACATTAATATCAACATCTTAAAGCAACAGATCTGAGCTTGTTAAGCGTTTTGCTAGTATTATTTCGAATTGACGCAAACCAATCGACTCTCTTAACGTCTATAATTTAGTTTTCAACATTTTCCCATGATTCAATATCTGTTTTTTTTTTTGGAAAACTACGCGTTTATTGCAACATACCTTTGGTAGAGCTTCCAAGACAATATTCATGATAGCTGCATCGCCATACTGCTTGTAGACTTGCGCCTTCATGCGCATACGTTCAGCCTCAGCTTTACCAACCAGCTCGATGGCATGTGCTTCAGCAGCACCAATTTTACGTATTTTCTCAGCTTCGGCACGTGCGTTCTCGATAGTTTGTGTCCTTAAAAAGTGAATGAAAGTTAGAAATTTATTAAAAAAAACATTTCCAAAGGTTTTTACGTAATAAAGTTTCTTGCTTAAGTCTTTTTGAAAGATTTTTATTAAAAGAATTTTATTTATTTGTCTGAAAAATAATCAGAAAAGAGTCTCTCATGACTAATATGGTTGGCTGGGTACAACTTGTATTATATTGTGATAACTTTAGTTATCGCAAAGATTTCAAGGAGTAAAGTTTCTGGCTCAAGTCTTTTTTAAAGATTTTTGCTAAGTATGAGAACATTTTGCATGAAACAACCCAGCCAATAATTGTCGGAGCACTCATTATTATGACTCCGAAATGAGGCTACTGTCTTTCTGAGTAAGCTCACAAAAAAGCTTATCTTATGAGTGTATGTGGGAGTCAGAAAAGACTCTTTTATGAACTTTATTAATGATGCACCAGTACAGAAAAAAAAAAAAAAAAAAACGGCTCTATCAGGAGCATTTTTGGATAATTTCAGAGATTTTTATGAACTCTTTAGAAGCGTATAAGTATCGAAAAAACACGGTTGGCTCAGGAAGGAACAAAAAAAAGAGTATTTTATGACTAATAAGGTTTGCTTTGTAGTTTCATGGTTTTTGCTTAGAAAAATGTTTACTAAACGAAAAGACTTAAGAGCGCTCCCTTGCACTCTTTTATGACTTTTATTCAGAGTTTCTAATGTTGCAACAGTATAAGAGAAGAATCGGCTCTTTACAGAACGTTTTTGGTTCATTCCTAAACTTTTTAGAACTGTAAGGGCTACAAAATACTCAGTAAACCATTTTTGGAGCGATCATAACTATGACTCCAAAACGACATATTTTTAGGAAATTTTCTGACTAAGTTCACAATGGGGATTATCGTGAATCAAGATTCCCGCGGATTTTTCTTAAATTGCAATATAGAATGCAAGGCAGTCTGCGAAAATTCCCCGGGAATCTTGATTCACGATAACCCCCAATATATATTGCATCATAGTGAATGTGTGAGTCAGGAAAAATTCTTTTATGGTTTTTTTCTTTATTATGATGGTAATATTTAGAATAAAAAGCAGCTCTTTCCAAAACATTTTCTAATAATTTCTACGCTGTTTATGAACTCTTTATGAGCGTCAGAGATCCAAACAAATAATCAAAAAAAGAGTCTTATGACTCATATGATTTGCTTGGAAAGAATCAGAAAAGAATCTTTTATGACTAATAAAGTTGGCAGGATAATTAGTACTAGAATCGCCAAATGGTCAAAATTTGACCACAAATGTATTGTATTAAATAATTTTGGTACTTTTTGGACAGTTTTAGAACCTTTTTTGCTATTTGGTACAAAATAGAAAAGCTCATTTATCATCCCTGGTACAATGACAAATGTGAAAGGAAAAGAAAACAAAAAACATGAAGTCAATGTCAGTCTGCTTTTGTCTCTTTGTGCTGTATCCTCTTTTCAGCTCTGTATAACCGCGTATTTTGTCGATGTTAATATTGAAAAATTTGCATTTTACTTTACGTAGCTTAATGGCAAAATTTTAAAATAATTTTATTTTTGTGCACCTTTACAAACAAATACATTTCGAATTGTGTATAATTCAAAGTCATGCTCCATTTTTAACATAGTAAAAAAGGTAGGACAAATTTTTGTTTTGCATATTAATATATAAAGATTATACACGTATTGTGCAAGAAAAACAAAACTGAATGATAAGCCATTTAGTACATTCATGTTGTAATAAGAAAGAGTAAGTTCGTTGCTTAAGTCTTTTTTAAAATATAGCTAAGCGTGCTCTTAGACACTGAAAAAATAAATCGCGTTTATTGGGTATAAAAAAAAAATAGATCTAAAAAACATAATTTTGTGCAATAAAATTCACTTCTTCAAACTTCAACGCGAAAAAATGATAAAAAAATTTCGTTGAAAAGTTTAAAAACAATGCAGTATCAATGAAATGAATTCTATAAAATGGTTTTTTACTGATTCCTAAACATTTCGTCTATAACTTTAGTAAGTGGAATATTCATTCACATTTCACCCGGCCACCCCACTTACTGTTTGCCCTGCGCAATGGCCTGTACACGATAACTTTCAGCTTCAGCTGGCAACTTCACGGTGCCCATAAGTTCGCGATCTTTACGATTAACCTCTTGTGTTTCGATTTCGATTTGTTTGCGACGTTCGACAACATCGATCTGAATTTCTTCGTTACGTATCCTTTGGCGAATCTTGGCAGCCTGCAATTCGTAGGCCAATTGGGCCTCAGCTTTCTAAAAAAGGGTATATAGAATATGTTTATGTAACATATATGTATGTATAAAACATATATGTAGCTCGCCACTTACCGCTGTATTGATTTCCTGATCAAAATGCGCCTTCTGTAGCTTATACATTCTTGTATTATCCTCGATTTTCGTATCGGTTGAATATTTAACATCCATTGCGCTCTTTTCGCATTCGGCTTCACGTATGCCAGCATCACGATTGGCTTCGGCCACACCAGCATCGGCATCACGTTTAACAACGGCCGTTTGTGCCTTACCCAATGAGGCGAGATATTGTACATCGTCGTAGACATCCTTGATTGTGAACGAAAGAATTTCGATACCCATGCGACCAACATCAGGTGCGGCTACTTCGCGGACTAGCGCAGCGAATTGATCGCGATCTTTGTACACTTCTTCGACTGTAAGAGTTCCTGTTTTTGGGAAAGAGAGAGAAAGTGCGAAATTAGAAATTAGTGCGAAAAAGAGCGCAAAATATTCTTGAAGACTTTTTTTCAAGTGCTGAAATCCTCTTGCGCAAGCTGCAAAAGTATTTAATGTTTTATTAAAAAATATAAAAGTGTTTTAGTCCTGCTACGCTGCTTGCGGGCTTTGTGAATGATTCTTACCTTGTTATTACAACATAGGTCAATCCCACGATCATCGTTAGTTTAAATGCACCCATCCAAACAAATGACATTTCAATTTTAAGTTGGTTTAGTTTTGTTTTGCTTGGTTTTCTTTAAAATTTTGTCTTTTATATATAATTGCTTTTTAATGAAATAAGAAACCACTTTGCTTAATTATTTGCTAAGCTTTTTGTCAACCGCTACAGTAGTTATTTACTACTAAGTACTAGAGTACGTCTGGACAGTATGATAGACCTATTATTTATAAAATCACGTCTTTACTTTAGCGTCAGCAACGTACCTACGTATCACACAAGTTCTTTGATCGTTTGATAAAATTATATGAACCTACTGATAATTTTATTAAATACTGCAGTGTTTTTGATTGCAAAAACAAATTTTTCTACCTCTGGGTAATGACGTCATTAGGGAGTTTCTTATAGATAAGTGAGGGTTTCGAGGGTATTTACTTTAAAATTGCAACAAAGTCATAAAATATTTGATATCAGTAGTAATATATGTATGTACATTTAACAGGTCATTCAATAAGTCCGTAGGATAAGTAGGAGAAAAACAAAATTTTTACCAAACTCGATTTAATTATTCAACATAGTTGTCTTCGATGGCGATACAACGAGTATAGCGATTTTCCAACATTTCGATTCCACTTTTATAGTACGATTTCTCTTTTTCGTCAAAATAGGCCTCAGCTGACTGTCTTTTGGATTCTGGTGTGTAATAGTGAAGCCATGTTTCATCCATTGTCACATATCGACGATAGAATTCGATTTTATTGCGGTTTAACAGCGCCAAACACTACTCTGAAGCATCAATTCGTTGTTGTTTTTGGTCGACTGTGAGCTCACACCCACTTTGCACAGAGCTTTTACATACCCAAATGTTCGTGTAAAATGGTAAAAATACTACCATCTGATATCTTTACAATGTCAGCTAGCTCGTGCACCTTCAATTTGCAATCGTTCATAACCAATTTGTGGATTTTTTTTATGTTTTCTGGAATAACAGCCTAATTTGGGCGTCCACTGCGCTCTCCATCATTTGTGCTGGTACGACCACATTTAAATTCAGCAATTCATTTGTATCGATGGAGGAGAGCTCGGATATTGTTTATCAATCCATTGTTTGGTTTCCACTGTATTTTTTTCATCAAAAAGCAATGCTTTATCAAAACTCGGAATTCACCTTTTTCCATTTTTTTTTTACTAACAAAAGTTGCTTCATACAAAATGCTATAACTCACGAATCAAAAGTCCGATTGCTGTCAAATTAATACACGTCTCGTTTGAAGGTTAGTTCTGAATAAAAATCATGTGGACAAAATTCTAGTAATGCCATCTATGTGTCATCCTACGGACTTATTGAATGACCTGTTAAAATAAATTGAGTAAACTCGTAAAAGTTGTCAAAATCAATACAAAATTTGACAGTTTTACGAGTCTACGAGGTTTTCGAGGCTTTTACACGTTTTAAGGAATACCCTAATTGTAATTTATTGATTACGCAAAGTAACAAAAAAAAAAAAACATTAAAGATTATTCGTCATAATTTGCTCTTTTTGGCCCCGTTTCTATTGATTTCGGACTTAAAATTATAAAAATAACTTTTCGGGACCATATGGCTACGGTGAATTTCGAGCGGCAAAATTTTTAAAATTTCGTCCTCTGTAAGTACTAGGTGGGGTTAAAAATAACCTCCTTGATCGCCAGAATGTGCTGCATCATGTTGAGTATGGAAATTAATGATTTTCGGGCTCCCGGAAATAACGCCATAGGAAATAACGCCAGAAATTTTTTTGGAAATAACGCCAGAAATTTTCTGGCATTAATTTTTGGAAATAAAGCCAAAAACTGATAAGGAAACAACGCCAGAATTTTTGGAAATAATGCCAAAGGAAATAACGCCATAGGAAATAACGCCAGAAAATTGTTTGGAAATAACGCCAGAAAAATTGGCATAAAAAATTCTGGCGTTATTTCCATTTTGTTTTGGAAATAAAACCAAAAATTAACTAGGAAATAACGCCAGAGAAGTTTTTGGCTTTATTTCCAAAACAAAATGGAAATAACGCCAGAATTTTGTATGCCGATTTTTCTGGCGTTGTTTCCAAACAATTTTCTGGCGTTATTTCCTTTATCTAAACTACATTATTTTTGGAAATAACGCCATAATTTTTGGAAATAAAGCCAGGTAAGTTTTTGGCTTTATTTCCAAAATAAAATGGAAATAACGCCAGAATTTTGTATGAAGATTTTTCTGGCGTTATTTCCAAAAAATTTTCTGGCGCTATTTCCTATGGCGTTGTTTCAGGGAGCCCGATTTTCGTTCTCTCATAAAACATTATTTTTTGAGAAGCAAAACGGCGAAGGACACAAAAGAAAAGTTAGATAAATATTATGGGGCTAGCGCTCCATCACATTACACCGTGAAATATTAGTTTCGTGGTGGCCACAACTTCACTGCCGATGAAGTCCGCAGCAGCAGGCCCACCGATGGGATTGTAATGGCATACTCTTCGTAGACTACCTAGGAAAAAGAAAAACCATCACCAGCGAGCATTACTGTGCATTATTGGAGCGATTGTAGGATCGAAATCGCTGCGAAGCGTCCTCACATGAAGCAAAAGAAATTTTTATTTTTGCAAGGATATGCGCCGGCACACAAGAGCATCGCAACCATGGGTAAAATCAACGATTTAGAGCTCGAATTGCTTCCCCATCCACCTTATTCGCCCGATTTGGCTCCCTCGGACTATTATCTGTTCCCAAACCTCAAAAGATGGCTCATCAATAAGAAATTCAGTTCGCGCGAAAGGATCATCGACGACGCGGAGGAGTATTTTGCAGACCTTCTGGAAAATTACTGTCAAAACAAAACAAATGGCTGTATCGCGCTGAAATTTGACATGTCTGTCCAAATATGAATAGGCTATAAGGAACCATAATCTTTTTTTGCGATCGCAGCGCATTCTGGCGGTCAAGGAGGTTACTTTTCACCCCACCTAGTAGGATATAATTTCGATATCAATGATATTGCATATGTATATCAATGGAAAGATATTTTTTCATGTTGTTACAATTCAAAGTTTGTCCCAATAATAATTTAGTAATAATTATATTTTTATTCATTTAAAAGCACAAATTTCCTCCTAATGTTTAATCAATTTAACTGTTTGTCAACGTTCAATCTCAGTCGACCTTGTGCGTGAATCAGTTCAAATTATTCGATTTATACGACAGTGAAAAAAGAAGAAATTTTAACTTATTTCCACACGATTTAACTTAATAAAATGAAACAATAGCCGTGTTTTTTTTGACGCGTATATACAATTGTGGATACCTTCAAATTGCGATAACTCATGAACAGTAAGTCACACAATAGAACTCTAAGAAACTTTTTTATGGAGAGTCACGTTCTCTTTCATTTTATATTTAAAAAAATTTATTTTTAAGGAGGTATTTTATAAAAACTAGTTTGCGCCGATAAATGGCAAAAAATCACTTTTTTTTAAATAACTTCTAAATAATTATTTTTTTTTTACAAAAGATTAAAATAATTTGTAGAGCATGTGGTTCTCCGTGAAAAAGACCCTTGGACTTTTTATCGTACGACTCACCGTTCATAAGTTATCGCAATTTGAAGGTATCCATAATTGTATATACGCGTCAAAAAAAACACGGCTAATGTGTCTATGAAACATTAAAGATTACATTTCCAACATACGCAACAGTCCCCAACGCTTGTGTAAATACGCAAAAAGGTTCTTGGATTTTGTGTGCGTAATGCGTTATGTTTCCTTTTTACAATTTTTTCATTATGTTGTAAAAATTAAATTGCTTGAAGCTGTCAATTCAAATTATCTGATAGCAATAAACTAACAAATTAAAGGTCAAATAACTAATTTGACCTTTTAGTGTATGCTAAGGCAGCAAGGAAGCACTAGGACTTACAGACACGAGGCATTCGATATATATTTCAAATATTGAATTTTTGTTTTCTGAAACTTTCAAAGAAATTGTTCAACTACACACATCTTTCAATCTTTAGTTGTTTTTTTATACCCTACACCCAGGGTATATTCACTTTGTTCTTTCGTTTGTACCGCAGAGAAGGAGGCGTGGCAGATATAGAAAAGTATATATATTCTTGATCAGCGTCGCCTCCTGAGTCGATATAGCCATGTCCGTCTGTCTGGCTGGCTGTGTGTGGAAATAAATTTTTTGGGAAAACTAAGCAAGATAATTCAATGAAATTTGGTACACAGTCTCCGTCGTCAAAGTTAGCTCGGGGGTTTGAAAATATGCGAAATCGGTCAACGGACACGCCTACCGCCCATACAAAAAATATCTTCAAAATGAAACTTTTGGAGTATTTTTCACGATAATGCAACCAAAATACACATAAATACTAAGAATTGTAAGCGCAAGCTCTAAGCAAAAACTTGGCGAATTCGGACAAGAGGGCGGGGCATCTCTCATATAAACAAAAGCTTCAAAACGCTGCATTGAAAGCGTTATTTGAGATAATCAAACTAAATTTTACTTAGACACTAAAAATTATAAATGCAAGCTTTAAGCAAAAAATGGATAAAATCAGACAAGAGGACGTGGCACCTCCCATATACGCTATACTGAAAACATTTTTTGAGATAATCCAACCAAATTTCACTCAAATACTAAGAACTCTGAGAAAAAACTGGATGAGTTCGGACAAGAGGGCGTGGCACCTCCCATATAAGCAAAATTTTGAAAATACTGTTGTGTAGGGTATTTAATGTTTGGCCAGGCCAAAGGTAACACCCTTACTAGTTTTTCTTGCACAGTTGCTTCATTTAAAAAGTAAAAATTCAGAATTTCATCCCCGTTTAGCTTCTACGCATACTAGCTGGGTAGGACCTTAACTGTATAGTTCATTTAAAATAAGTAAATATTATATTTTTATTACAAATTCACGATGGTAGATTTGTATTTTGATTCACTAAATGAAATCCTGATTCACTGTTTTGAGCTTGATTCACTCTTATTTTAAACACTGGTTTAAACTACGATAGCACATTTAGGTAAAAATAGGAATTGTAAAAGTGTTATTTTGATTTGTAAGAAGTAAAATTTGATTTGGAAAAATATCAATATGATGTGGAAAAGGTATAGTAGAAAACCTATTCTAAGTTTCATAACGATAGCACCTTTAGGTGCAGGGGTATAACATTTTTTTAGGTGTTTTTTTTTTTTTTAAAAGTTAAAAAGCCTTAATTTGATTTGAAAAAAGATCAATATGATATGGAAAAGTTTTAAGTTGGAATGGAAAACCAATTCTAGTTATAATGAACATATCGTCATTATGTAGTAACTATTGGGTCTATAACTTAATTCGTGCGGTTTTTTTTTCAAAATTTGAACGTTTATATAAGATAAACATGTGCAATAGTATTATTCAAAGTATTGTCCATACATTTTTCCATCTTTCTGGTAACTTATGGATTCCGCGCCAAAAGAACTGGTCCGGTTTTGAAGCCAAAAAAGAATCAAGCCAATTTCTGATACCCTGTTCTGAAGTGAAGCGTATCCCGGTGAGAGCATTTTGCATAGACTGAAATAAATGATAGTCGGACGGGGCAAGGTCCGGGTTTCCCATCCAATATTTTCCAAATAGTTTTTAACTGGTCTTCCAACATGTGGCCGAGCGTTGTCATGTTGAAAAATTATGACTTCGTGTCTGGTCGCATATTTCGGTCGTTTTTCGGCTATGGCTCTATTTAAACGGATCAATTGTGTTTGATAGAGGTCACCTGTGAGCATTACAGAGCATTACCTTGGCACCATGGATATTTGCCTTTGGCTGGCAAGGTCCTGGTTGTCCGGGCTTCACATATGAATGCTGCGTTTCGGGTTGTCGCAATGGATTCATTTTTCATCCCCAGTCATGATCCGATGCAAAAATGACTTTCGGCAGCAGTTTTCTTCATATTAAAGTAATGAGGAAGAACTCCCCGCAAAAACACTTTTTCAAGCACAAAGTTCGACATATTTGAGTGAAAAAAAAATATATTGTTGTTTACGCTTCAAATAAATGACATATACTGAAAAAGACGCAGAATGACAGTAGCTTTCCAACGCATGTTCGAAATATTGGAAGCCGCATGAATATAGACACAATAATTACCCTGAAATCTCTCCTTAATTCAACCAGCAGCACTGTAATAGAAAATGGCATTTTACTTTGTGTTCAGTTTTATTGAATTGTGCTATAAACTCAGTTTGAATGTAATTTCCACTTAACATTCAGGAATTTCAATTAATTTTTTGACGTCACGAACGCACAGCTGGGGTATGCAAAATTCGCAAATAATCCAGCTGGAAAATGGTGCATATTTTTTTTTGTATTCTTTGTACTTAAGAATTTATTATCACTGCAACGAACAATGTCTCGTTTTAGTGTGCTAGACGTGATATATTCAAAATCAAAATTTTAAATATGTTTACTTGCCTCCAAAAATTTGTTTTTATGTTCTTTGGTTAACATTTAGTACATATATTTGCACTTCAAAGTTTATATTTTGAATAAAATAAAAAATTGACTCGATGTATAAACTTTCCAAAAATATACATATATCTATACTATTTATATAAAATTGCTTATATGAAAACCCTATGTAACGATTTGGTGCAAAATATACCGAACCGGTTTTAATAATTTTTATTTTAAAACGTTCTACGTGTAATATGGAACAGGATTGTATACTTATTTTTTTGGTTTTTATAAGATAAACCTTTTTTTTTTTAGTATGAAGTTGTTGCAAAAAAAATTCAATGCTTGCATAAAAATTATCGTTTGCATTTCAGTCGCTATAGCTTGCTGCGCCATGAGTTATGTGTTGTTGTTGCCTTTTCTGTCTCTTTCATTTATTGTTTTTTTTTTTATTCTTGATGTTGTGTTGTTGATGAGAGCAAAAATGAGAGTGATGCCAACTCAGTTTTTCAATATTTTTGGACTTTTAACGATGTTTTACATGTTTTTCAATATTTTTCAATTCTTTTTGACTTTTTTCGATAATTTGGATGTTTTTGGAAACACTTGGACTTTTTCGATTTCTTCGATGTACATATTTTACTATTTTTTGAAACTTTTGATTTTGTTTCGATATATTGGATGTTTGTTCTTAGACTTTTACCGATTTCTTCAATGTGTTTCAATATTTTTCAAAACTTTCGGACTTTTACCGATACATAGGATGTTTTTCGACATTTTTGGACTTTAACCGATATTTTGGATATTTTTATGTAAACTTGGATTTGACGATATTTTAGATGTTTTTCGATACATTTGGGCTTTTACCGATGTCTTCGGTGTATTTCGATACTTTTGGACATTTACCGATATTTTGGTCGTTTTTCCATAAACTTGGACTCTTACCGATTCTTTCAATGTATATTTAAATATTTTGCGATACTTTTGGAATTTTACCGATGAAATAAATATATCGGAGCATCTGTCTATGAAATAAAAAAAGTTTTCTTTATTAGCTTTTTAGTGCCATCTGACTTTTTATTAAAACCCGAGCAACGCCGGGTAAGACAGCTAGTTGTTTATATATATCTTACATAGAGCTGCCACAAACAATTTGAACAGAATTGCAATTTTTTCGGCTTTCGAAATTCATATTTTTGTTGTTTATTGAACTAATAAGCTATGAGCAACCGGGTAGAGATGGAAATTTTTAGAAAATATGTAGTTTTTTGTTGATGACACGTGAGGTTTAAATTCTCGTACTTTCTCGCAAAAAATTGTACCAGATTTTCTAATAGCTACACTAGGTGCAAAGGTAAAATATTGCAACTGTTTTTTGTGTGGTGGGTGCAGCGCCCCCTCTTTTAATTTTTCCCATGTTGCTTAGAAGATATCACGTACATCCATGTACCAAATTATATAATAATAAAGGTACATAAGCAGGGTATTTTAAGTATTTTGTGTAGGGGTTCAAAGCCCCCATATTTTAGCCCCCTCTATATTCGTATAGTATTTTGTAAATAAAATATACGTTCGCAATATGAAGTTTTTTTGTAATGACTGCTACAGGTGTAGAGATACGGCAATTGATGTGTTCTTTGTGTATGGGGGTGCGACGCCCCATTGTTCAATTTCCCCCATGTTTTGTGAGGCATTTGGTGAACGTAGTATACTCTTGTCTACAAAGCTTTGTAATAACAACTGCTACAAGTGTAGAAATATATTTATTGAGGTGTGTTTTGTATGGGGAATGCAACGCCCCTTTGTTCAATTTCTTCCAGTTTTTTCAGGGTATTTGGTGAATGCAGTATACTCCTGTTTACAGAGTTTTGTAATAATAGCTACTGCAAGTGCAGAGATATAAAGTTTTGTTCATTTCTTTCGTATGGGGGCTACACCCACACCACCGCCAAAATCACTTCACTTTATTTCGTGAGTACAATGGACATATTTTAACAGTTCTGTATACTTAAAAATGCATTTCGAATTTTTCACTTCTAGATTGTATGAAATATTGTACTGTGCAACGTGTTGACTTTTTAAAGTGAATTATAAAATTTTAATAACTACATCTTAGCTATTTAGTAAATATATTTTCTTAAGCTTAAAGGTCTATAAATTACAAACACAAAGTGCCCAAAGCTGTACATTTTCATGATTTATCGGCAGCATATAAATTAATCAAATTTTTGTTTTTTTCTTTCTTTTAGTTAAGAATGCAGCTCAACTGTGTTAATGACACGTTAAGAATTTTTATTTTTATCGTAATTTGCAAAAGCCTAACGCGCGCTTGGTATCTTGCGAATGCCTTAATCTATGCCCGAGTGGTATTAGAAACTTTTTATACTTCTAACAGTGGCGGTGGTATTTTTTTTTTTTTCAAGAAGTTTTGAGTATGGTTTCTATGAAGCTACATTGTCGGCCAAAACCTAAGCACCCCCTAAAGAAACTTTTTCTTGTATCAAATTTTTTTTGAGAAAACGCCGTTATTGAGTTAGTTTGTGTGTTTATTTTATTTATTTATACGTTTATTATTGACAAACAAAAACTTTAAATATTCAGGGTTTTATAAGTTAAGAGTTAACATTTGATAAGCATTAAAATTTAGAAACTTCATCGGACAAAACTAAAGCACCCCCTCCTTAACATTTAATAAAAACTTTTAAAATTAATATTTAGTTGAAAACACTTTATACTGGGTAACATTAGCACATCTTTAAAGCATAGAGGACATTAAATTATTAATGATGTCCTGCGATATTCCTTCCAAGGCTACTTTCAAAGCTTCAAAGAGATTTTTCTTGGTTTTGCAATTTTAATTGTAGATTTTCGTGTTAACGATCTCCCAGAGGTTCTCAATGGGAATCAAATCTGGGGACTGGCCAGGCCAACCAAGAACTTGTATCCCATTGCTCTGAAACCAGGCTTAACAAACTCAAGTGGTATGTGTTTGGATCGTTGTCCTGTTGGAACCTCCATTTAAGTTGCATTTCTTGATTGGCATTAGGCAGCATCACATCATTTGGTATATCAAAGTGCATAAAACAATTCATAATTCCTTTAGTCTAATGAATTGGCCCACTCCCTTGACCAGAGAAAAAACCGCAGACCATTACAATCCGTCCTCCGTGCCTTACAGAGGCTTTGCAAAACGTTGGTTTCAGTCTTTTTCATTTTGGTCTGCGTACTAGCCTTAATTCATCCGAATCTTTGATATCATGCTACGAACCCAAGTCCTACGAATCCAAGTACTACGAATTCAAGTATATTATGAAAGATTCGGATAGAATAAGGCGAGTAAGCAGACCAAAAGGAAAATGATTGAAACCAAAGTTTTGCAAAGCCTCTGTTAAGCACGGAGGATGGAGTTCAATGGTCTGTGGTTTTTTCTCTGGTCAAGGGAGTGGGTTAATTCACTAGACTAAAGAAATTATGGATTGTTTTATGCACTTTGACATACCAAATGATGTGATGCTGCTTAATGCGGATCAAGAGATGCCACTTAAATGGAGGTTCCAACAGGACAACGATCTAAACACATACCGCTTAAGTTTGTAAAGCCTGGTTTCAGAGCAATGGGATGCAAGGCCTTGGTTGGCCAGGCCAGTACTCAGATTTGAATCAAATTGAAAACCTCTGGGAGATCGTTAACACGTAAATCTGCAAGGAAAATTGCAAAACCAAGAAAAATCTCTTTGAAGCTTTGAAAGTAGCCTTAGGAAGGGATATCGAAGGATATCATTAATAATATAATGTCCTCTATGCTTTAAAGATGTGCTAATGTTACCCAGTATAAAGGGTTTTCAACTAAATATTAATTTTAAAAGTTTTTATTAAATGTTAAGAAGGGGGTGCTTTTGTTTTGTCCGATGAAGTTTCTAAATTTTAATGTTTATGAAATGTTAACTCTTAATTTATAAAACCCTGAATTTTTTAAGTCCTTGTTTGTCAATAATTAACGTATAAATAAACAAAATAAACACATAAACTAACTCAATAACGTCGATTTCTCAAAAAAAATTTGATATAAGAAAAAACTTTTTTAGGGGGTGCTTAGGTTTTGGCCGACACTGTATGTAGCTCTTATATTTATTTACGTTTGAATAATTTCTAAAAAATTAAAATAATTTCCTTAGAAAGCTTAGTAGAATCTTATGTGCTGAACGAAACATACAAAAAGAGAGATTTTGATATCACACTTACAGTGCCTGTCCATTGAATTGCGAACGATAGCATTTTTTCGTAAAATAAAGTATAACACGTAGAGTGTTGCATTAAAAAAAATCAAAAGTGAAGTCAGTTGCATTGCTCTACATTTAAGCTCTGTAGACAACTTTTCAAAAATCAAATCTGACACCCATTTGTGAAAATAATGGGAAGTCCCCCCAGAGGGACGTTCTTCGTTAAGCAGGATAATTTACCTGGAACGACAGTCGCGTCCCCGACGTCCGAACCGAGCGTGGTTGCATTACGCGACCAATAGTTAAACTTATCGTGCTTCCCTCGTCATAGGGGCACACAAAAATCACTTTTTTCATTATCTTTCCTTCTCTCGTTTCGTTGCAGAATGTCTTCTCCCTCTCATTCAATTGTTGGGAACTTGTTGGAAGAGATGGGTTTCCAGACGGAGTCTGAGCTGCTTTTAGCGAACCCAAGACTATGCGAGAAAGTGCTCCGGTTGAGAATGCAGTGAGGAGTGTGGTCGTCCAGGTGATTCATCACGTTAGGTGTCGGCTGTGCTCGTCGGAGCACCGCCATGGAAGCATGCCGGCAGTTCCTCGAAAAGAACTGCGAGGAGCGATTGCATGCAGTTTTGCTTCACCGCAACTGCTCCAATTGCCTTTCCTCGGGGCACTTGAAGAGGGACTGTGGGAGCACTGTAAGGTGTCGCCATTGCAAGGGCGATCATCACACCTTACTGCATTCTCATGCCCGCGTGTGACCTCGCCAGTCTTCTTCCAAGAAGTAACAGAAAAGGGAAACTGGCCGCAAAAATAAATTGCAGCGTGACCAGCAAACTCGTGCATACTTACCATCGGAGGAGAGGGGGTTTGATACCGGGCCTCGATCGTCCGGTAAAAGACCGCAGTCGTCAAGGCCTCAGCTAGGGCCTATTGTCCGAAGCGGTCTTCTCCCTCTCCACCGTCTTCGATGACAACATAACGAGTAATGACGATATTACAAACGGGCATGCTTGCTGACGGACACATAGTGACGGAGCGAGGGTTAATCGACTCAAACTCATCAAAGACCTCCATTTCTAGGGCTTTGGGTAGGAAGTGGCGAATCTGAACCTCTCATATGGATGGAGAAGAGATTTGTACGTTGCAGCTACGTGCGCAGCATCGATGAGCGGATACGCGAGTAGTACACCAACCTAAAACTCGCTGATCCCGCGTTTTACAAAACAGAGCCGGTTCATATCCGACTGGGGATAGATATTTACCACTCAGGTTCCAGGCAGCCGCTTGTGCGGAACTGTTCCTGGTAATCTTCCCTGAAGGGTTTTTCGACGTTGCATTCCCGCAAGTCGGGCGGGATGTTTACGCCAGTAGCAAACGCCCTGTGTTTGCTCTAGTCTTAAGTTTCCCTTTTCCTTTCTGGGTTTTATTGGCAGCACTTTGCTGCCTCTCTTTTGTTTCAAACTAAACTTAAAATGAAAATTCAGTGTTCGAACTATTCTTCAATATTAAAGTTATATTCCGCACAAATCGAATCCCGTGTTTTAATTATTTTCGGAAAATTCGTTTTCAGTTTTTAAATTAATTTCTATCGGGAAAATGTTCAGACTTTTATAATTCTTTATAAATTATAGCTGCTTATTTAAGCACCTAATAATTATATAAGCTTATTTTTAAGCGCTTATCCGCTCATGCCAATAGCATATAAATTAAAACCGCTTAGGTTTAGCGCTTAAGTTTAGTGGTTATCATTTTAAAACTGAATGAATGAATAAATAATAATAATAATAATAATAATAATAAGTGGATACAATTAATACGCGCTTGGCATAAGCGGTTATAATTTATAAAGCCTTTTAAAGTCGCTAAATTCGCTAATTTAAGCGATTATAAATCACATCCGCTTATTTTAAGCGCATTTAAATTATATGCGTTTATTTTAAGCACATATAAATCATATCCACTTATTTTAAGCGCGTATATATTATACCTGATTATGCTTATCGCGTATAAATTGAAACCACTTAGGTTTATTGCTTCAGTTAAGCGGTTATAATTTATATAAGCGGTTGTAATTTATACAAGCGGATATAATTTAAGTATTGTAATTTATCCAATTTTTTGTGGCTTTTTTCTGTATTTTGCAAACTATTTCGACATTCTAATGGTAATTTTTTAGTATTCTTAGAAGCTTTTCAAATTTGAACACTTTTCAAATTTAGACTTTCTCTACAGGGAATTATTCTGGACACCTTTTTCTATTGGCATTTGTCGTGATTCGCAAAACCAACGGAGTAATTAATTTTGAATGTTGGATAGAAAAAGTTGTTTAGAATAACCTCACCAATTTTTCACATATTTTGACACTTTTGATTTTTTATCGGGAATAACATTTGAATGGGTTTTTTTGAAAGTGGAATAAGTCCACTTTTTCATAAACTGAGATATTGAAGGGCTTGCGTACGACTCAATTTAAAAATATTGGCAAGCGCTATTTAACTCGTGTTAAGTGTTTACCACTGTAAATTTACCAAATTTTGTTATGCTGTAAAAATTTTTACAGGTGTAATAGAAAATAGTCGAGTTTTTTTGGTCTGAATGGACTTATTCCACTTTCATTTATAATAAATTTAAAAATTTGTTATACTTTTGTATGACTTATTCCATTTTTACTCACAAAATATTTTGTAAACTAAAGCAAAGGAAAATTAAAACTTAGAAAAATTTTACTTTAAAAACTGTTGTTGTTTTTTTTTCTTTTATTTTTGCCCAAATAGGGCTCTGGGAAGTTATTACAACAAAAACAACAACAAAAAGTTCTTGTCGGACCTACTTTCGGAGATATAGCCATCGGAAGATCGAGATATATCTTTTATAAAAACTATTATAAGTTGGGAACCCCTGAAAGGATTTCAATAATGTTAGTGTCATACGAAAGATATATTAATTTGCTATAAAATCAATCTGAAAAAATTTTTAATGCGAGTGGTGGTTATGGAGATATTTCAAATTTCCAGAAATTTTGATAATTTTTTTTTTTTAAAGCACTATTTTTCCAAAAACTGTATCATTAACGCAAAGTTTTAGTAACATAATATGAAAGCCCAATTTATTTCCTTTCATCTAACATGTAATTTGTACCTGATTTCTTGCACTAGCATACTTTTTTTTATAGGAAAACAAAAAAGTAAACTAAAGAAATTTTCATGAAATTTTGCAAAACATTACAAGAACAACAATAATACCAGCAACAACAACAATAAAAATAACAATAACAACAATAACGATGTTTTTGCATAGTTTTCGATCAATTCCGATTCCTGTAGACTTTTCGATGCTTTTCAATAACTTACTTTTTTGTTTTCCTATAAAAAAAAATTTGTAATGCAAGAAATCAGGTACAAATTACATGTTGAATGAAAAGAAATAAATTGAGCTTTCATTTTATGTCACTAAAACTATGCGTTAATGATACAGATTTTGGAAAAATAGTGCTTTAAAAAAAAAAAATTATCAAAATTTTCGTGAAATTTGCAATATCTCTAAAACCCCCACTCGCATTAAAAATTTTTTCAGGTTGATTTTATAGCAAATTAATATATCTTTCGTATGACACTAACATTATTGAAATCCTTTCAGGGGTTCCCAACTTATAATAGTTTTTATAAAAGATATATCTCGATCTTCCGATGGCTATATCTCCGAAAGTAGGTCCGACAAGAACTTTTTGTTGTTGTTGTTGTTGTAATAATTTTCCAGAGCCCTATTTGGGCAAAAATAAAAGAAAAAAAACAACAACAGTTTTTAAAGTAAAATTTTTCTAAGTTTTAATTTTCCTTTGCTTTAGTTTACAAAATATTTTGTGAGTAAAAATGGAATAAGTCATACAAAAGTATAACAAATTTTTAAATTTATTATAAATGAAAGTGGAATAAGTCCATTCAGACCAAAAAAACTCGACTATTTTCTATTACACCTGTAAAAATTTTTACAGCATAACAAAATTTGGTAAATTTACAGTGGTAAACACTTAACACCAGTTAAATAGCACTTGCCAATATTTTTAAATTGAATTAAAAGCAATATCTTCTGTGTAGCAGTAGATGAAAAAATGGACTTATTCCACTTTCAAAAAAATCATTTTTGTAAAAATGCTTTTCATGAAAAGTTCTTTTGAGTAATTTATGATGAAATCGTGGTCTAACGAGTCTGTAATTTTCAATATAAATAGAGGACATATATACCTAGCTATAACTACCATAAACTCAATTTTTCTGGAATTGGACTTATTCCACTTTCAAATAAACCCATTCATTTATTGAAATTTTCACTGAGTTTAAAAAAAAAATTTTTGCACGTAGAATGCACGCCACTGTAAACAAAATTGTGTACGCGACAAGTGCGTCGTATACACTTCGAAAAACTTTGGTTTAAACACTAAATTGTGGCTAACGAGTATTTTGTAATTTTTTTTTAAAATTTTTATTAAAGATTATTATTACAAGCTCAAGTGAAAATAAGCGGTAGTCGTTTACTACCATTTGTACTCGACATTGCATTACGAGCCTTGTATGTAGCGAGCAGAGTCGACAAGTATGGATCATAAATCACGTGACATTAAAACTTTGCGCAAAACATACATACATACTTATTTATATAGAGACGATAAACACGTGTTACAAACAAAATTTTCAAATGTTCTTGGCATGTCGCCTTAGAGGGTGTGAAATCCTCTGTGGAAACTGTTTACAGTTACTTAAATAATTTCCAAGTTGAGCTATGTACATGAGGTGGCACCTTACAATTGAATCTGGCATTTTTAAAAGGGGATATGTGTCACTCGGCCGAAAATTGTTTTTCTGCTTTTTTGCCGTTGTAGCAATGGCACTGGTTGGTCCATCTTTTTTCCAAGTACGCAGATTACTACTTAAATATCAATGTTAGCTAACCCCTATCACTAAAATCGCATTAAAATAAGATTTACCAAGCTTATCAAGAGTTTTTCTTAAAGTTGCCACAAGTTTAAATTTTGTCACATATCCCCTTTTAAAAATGACCGAGTCAATTGTTAAAAAGTTCCACTCAGGAATTAAAATAAGAAATAATAACACAGTCTCGCATGGGTTTTTCTCTCTGAATTTTAAAAAAGCGATTTCTATAGATTTTAGGGTGCTGATTACGAGAAAAATAGTGAAAAAATTCCAGCACGTCACAATAGTCAGTAATTTAAGTTTTACTTAAGTGCCTTTTTTGTATATACAAGACAACCCCGCCTATACTATTGAACGTATCAAAACCATATTTGCACCAGATGTTTTTTTAGTGCTCTGACACATTTATAAGAAATATGGGATCGATTGGATAAGGGGGTGATGTAACCCTCATACAAAAAAAAAAAAACTCAAAATAATTGAAAATTTTATTTGAGTCGCTCAACGTTCTTTTTTGAATTTCTGTCCGGAACTTTCTGGAATTTAAATGACTTAAGCTCTTCCTCTTTTTTAACTTTCCTAGCAAAGGCCTCAGAGCATTGGACTTTCTCAGCTACTTTTCTTCCCGATAAGTTGGGATTTTTCTTAAAAAGAGCTATCACCTTCTTGGCAGCATTAGGATTATCAAAACCTCTCTTCTTTCCACTTCCTTGCTTTCTACTAATGGTCAGACGTTCCTTATAGTCAGCTACTCACTTAAAAAGCGACTTTAATTTTATAAATTATAACCGCTTAGTTTAAAAAATTTTTAATAATTTTTAAAAATGCCGAAAAGATGAAAAATTTGCGGATATCGAAAAATGGTGTTTGTACATGTAAAATAAGTCAAAAAATTGATACATATTGAAGCAAAGTTATTGTTGAAAGTTTAACTCTGCACCCTATAGTTTCCATAAGCATATGTTAGCAAAAATTAAATTTCAATTTGAAAATGAATGGAATCGCTTTACATGAAGCTTCCAGATAACAAAACGATACGTTAACCCTTAATCATTTTATGTTAATTCACTTGATTTTTTATGAGTCATTGTGGAGTTTTACTGCATCTGTCATGTCCTCTCAAAAGAACCAAAAAGTAAAAAATGATTTTACGATTGTTCTCTGGTTTTAAAACAAAGACATAAACCAACATTGTCATATTCTATAGGGTTTAAAATGTGCTCCACACATATGCATACATACACGTAAAAGAACACATTTCTTTCCCAGGTGTTTTTGACAGAAATTCTTTTTAATGAAAAAATCTAAACTTTGTTTATTCACCCAATAATGCGCCCAACTTTCGAATGACTTAAGCACACATTCTGGAGTTGACATGAAGCAATCGATGACAAGGCACGTGAAAATGTCTTTAGTCAATTGCACATAGCAGCTGTTGACGGCAAACATTCCAAATTTTCATGAAGTACGAAACTTTTTGATGTTCCACTCAGTTCATCATGTAACTTAATAATTTGTATACGAGTTGTGATAACTCAAAGTATTTCATGACTTTTCATTGAAAGTGAGGAAGTTAAATTTAAAATGTTTTAGCATAAATAATTTAATTACACATTGAGTTTGTATACGCAGTAAAGAGGAGTGAGATACTTTTACTCTGCAACTCCATGTGTAATAGACTGATTCAAAAAAACAATTTTTTGGAATTTCTACGATTGCGCCCAAAAATCTGAAAGATGGTGCTAAGAATTCAAACAAAATTTTTTGAAGTTCAACATCGATTTATGCAAAATCTCGGCATAATGCGGTTGTTATTTTATTACGATCTTAAAAATTCTTAAAATGAGTTGTGCGATATATTAAATTTTTCGTCTTGAGTCAAGGTATATAAAAAAATAAAAATTAGAACCTACATGGTGGGGTGAAAAGTAACCTCCTGGGAATGAAAAAATGTTTTTTAGAAAATTTTTTTTTTTATTTTTTTTCAATGTAGCCTCTTTTTAGGTCGATGTACACTTATTCTAGCGATTTTCCAACTTTTTGGTCCCGTCGTGACACAACCACACAAATAAAATTTTTAAAACTCAGTACTGAGAGTGCTATTTGAGATAAACCAACCAAATTTCGTAGAAACACAGTAAAAACTTTAGTTTAATTTTAATACCAAAAAAGTATTTAAATAGAACAATGACAAAAAAGTATTAATTTTAAACTGTTTTGGAATAAATTTCAAACTTCTCTGGAATAAATTTCAAACTTTTTTGGAAAATATTTTGATTTTAGTACCAAAATAAGTTTACATAAAATCAATGCTAAAGGAAATCAAAAGTAAACTATCATTTTTTATTTTGTTGGAATGGTATAATACATATGTAGTCGTGGATACGCGTACAAAAATATCATAAACACACCGCTGAGACTTCGTGTATTTTATGTTAAGGTCGAGTCGGACAAAATTTTGAGAGTGGGGAAGTATGGTGGTGGGGCGTTTACAGTTTAAGCTACCACAAAGTCATGGATTTCAGGCCAGAAAAAAATTTATGAACACAACCTTGGTTTTCATTCAAATCAAAAGTTATCACTAGGTGTACAAATGTGAAACCGGCAATGACATCTAGCGGTCGATAGCCGTATATGTATGAGCTTCCGAACCGTACCAAATGTCTTAATTGTTCATTCTGTCATCTGTCAACAATATTCAGTTCACAATTTGTCCAGTTTCATACAACAACGCATTTTTTCCGCTCGTAAAGATGTCGAATTTTGTGCCTGAAAATTTTCATTTGCGGGAAGCATTGATTTTCTGTTTCCATTTAAAGAAAAACGCTTTTGAATCGCATCGAATGCTTGTCGAAGCTCACGGCGAGCATGCTCTTGGTCGTACACAGTGCAATGAGTGGTTCAATAAATTTAAAAGTGGTGATTTTGATGTGATAAATGAGGAGCGCGGCCGGCCACCGAAAAAGTTCGAAGACACCGAATTGCAAACATTATTGGACGAAGATGATGGTCAAACGCAACAACAGCTTGCTGAACAACTTTATGTGACACAACAAACCGTTTCCTTGCGTTTGAAGGCCATGGGAAAGATTTTAAAGGTCGGTAGATGGGTGCCACATGAACTGACCGACAGGCAGCAAGAAAACCGAAAAACCACTTGTGAATTGCTGCTCGCCAGGCAAAACAGAAAAGGTTTTCTCCATCGAATCATCACTGGCGATGAAAAGTGGATTTATTTCAACAATCTCAAACGAAAAAAATCATATTTGAGCCCCGGCCAACGACCCAAATCAACGCCAATGCTTCCCGCAAATAAGAGTTTTCAGGCACAAAATTCGACATCTTTACGAGCGGAAAAAATGCGTTGTTGTATGAAACTGGACAAATTGTGAACTGAATATTGTTGACAGATGACAGAATGAACAATTAAGACATTTGGTACGGTTCGGAAGCTCATACATATACGGCTATCGACCGCTAGATGTCATTACCGGTTTCATATTTGTACACCTAGTAATATGTTAAAAGTATAAAAAATGCTGTCGGACAAAAATTTTGGGGCGTTTGACGAGTCGGACACGCCGAATATGCCAAAGTTATGACATAAACAAATTTTTTACCACATAGCCAATTTGTGCAGAACTGGTCAATAAAAATATTCAAAATCAAGTGGTAACATTGTCGAACAAAAATATTTAGGCATAACAATAGTCGGACAAAAAATGCCATTTTATTTACCGTAAACAGGGGTGACTTTGATACAAAAAAACAGGTTTTTCAAGTTTAGGAGCATATAATTTCAACAATTTTAATTAAGTTAATGGTTTCATTGCTCTAAATTCTTCGTGGGGGCTTCAGCTTTGATATCATGTTATAAAATTTTTACGAAGTAATTACAGTTATTTTTAAATAATGTTATTGTAAGTGGGTTAAAGTCACCTCAAGGGTGGGGTGACTTTAACCGAAAAATTTCATTCATTGATTTTACATGCTATGCCTTCAAAAATGCAAAATATGAGTATAAGGTTTTGTTAACTTGAGTTCTCTCAATATTTTGGTATATTTGTACAGGCAATCAGTCTAGGTTATGAAATGTTTTCAAGGTCGCGATTAAAAAAAACAAAAATTTTTGATAAATTCGGCTTCAGCCTTTGGTATGTTTTAATTATTTGTACATATGTTACATCAAATAACAATACTGATATTTAGGGCTTAGCAAAACTTAAAAAATCCACAAAAACAAGTTAAAAATCCATTGCAAATTAGAAAATAAAAAATACTCGATTCAAAAAATTTAAAAAAACAAAAGAAATTCTAAGTAGGTAACTTCAAAAATTCCTCTTTTGTTAAAAGGCTTCGGTGGCTTAATTTTTTTGCAAAATTACATAAATAAATAATAACAAATATCCTTTTTGGGTTCTCATTAAACTATTAAATTGTTTTACAAAGATCAAAAGGAAAAAATAATTTCACTATGACGAAAGACTAGACTTTATTTTCACTACAGTTCACCATACCCAGTGTTTTGGGCCCGAGTTTGGTTTTCTTTTGAGCCAGCCTAACAATACAAAGTTTTTTGGGGGTGACTTTCAACCGGTCCAAAGTCACCCCAAAAACGATGTTTTCTAACATACTCCTATATAAAAATGCATTAAAAATACTTAAAGGCAAATATATCCATGAAAGTCGATTGATTAGGGAAGAAAATTAAACAATAATTTTAGTGATATCATTCACCCACTGCCAGCAATTTTCCTTCTAGTCAATAAGTAGTAATTTTCTGAGCGTTAACAAATGCTACATAAGACAAATTTTCGAAAATGCACCAATACATCTGAAAGTTTGCGCTCAAATCAAATATTGAAAACAGACGCTAAAAGCCAATACTTCAAGGTTACACATTGACCAAATACAAATCGATAACTAGTCCTCGTGATAAAAATATTACGATTTTAATCTTTTTTTTCTTGCCGGTCAAAGTCGCCCCCAGATGTCAAAGTCACCCCTGCTTACGGTAACAAAAAAGTGAGTGAACGAGTACTAAAATATTCTTCGTTGCCGGGAGAGGAAAAAAATGTTCAACGACCCCCACTAAGTTTTCTTCCTCAATATTTCTCTCAAACATAATACCCCCTTTTTTCCACCCCTTAAGGAGGCTCCCATGCAAAATATTGATAAAAACATAAAAAAACCCCCATTAATTTTTCCTCTTCAATATTTCTCTCAAACATACTAGCCTCTTTATCCACCCCTTAAGGAGCCTCCCATACAAAGTTGATATTTCTGTCTAAATTTTGTATCGGAGCTCACTTAAGAAGTTGGAAAAAAGAGAATAGTATGCTCGAGAAAAATGTTAAGGAGGAAAAATTAATGGGGGAATAATGGATCACAGTTTTTGATAAAACATGTTGTCCCAAGCCCATAGCAAAATCACATTTTTTTAAAGATATTAACCCATTGTATGCTTTTTTGTGGGTCTGTTTGACCCCTTTTCCAAAAAAAAAACGGGTTATAATGGGTTAAAATATTACACAAAATATTCTATTGATAATTTCATTAGGGGTCACCGAAGTCAAGAAATGCTTGAAACATAAGAATAATACCTAAATAAAAAAAAAACTAACATAAAATGCGTGAGATCTCTTTATTGATATTGACGATTTTTTGGCCTTAGCGGTGAAGTTTAAACTTTTTAATGTTTTGTTTGCTGATGGTACAAATTCTTTTGATTGTTTCTGAAAGTCAATACCATAAGGACCACAGTAAAGATGCATGCTCAATTCGCTTCAATCTTCAAACATGTCCATTGTTTATGGTTTTAATTAAAATTTTTTTGAAAAATTAAGAATTTTATCTAAATGTAACAATTTTTATTTAAATAATTTATATTACGGAATATTCTTCTAACTTCATAGTATTGATGCTATTATTACGAAATATTCGATTCAGAACAAATTTGCAATGAAATCAAAATTAAATTTTCCACCCTGCTTGCAGCCAATTTTATCCGAAACGATATAAGCAAGATCCAGCTACTATGCTGCCTTAATAAGCTTGTAATTGTGTTTCGTAAAATTGCATTTACATGGGCTGCTATATATATTTCTGGCCTAGGCAACACTAATGTCAATAGCTAAAATCTGGCAACACCATAATAAAGTTTGTCATTTTTAAGCATAAACGTACTCACAACGTTTACAGTGAGTTAAGAAAATTAATTTTTCCATTGATAATTTAAGCGATTGATAAATTATGGGGTTTCCAAAGAGAACAAACGTTTTTTACAACTGAGTGTTCAAGCAAAATCGAATGTATTGGAGTGGAACTAATGCCCAAGGATGCCTCTATCTCACGGTATGTCAATGTTCTCTGGCACACTGGCCGTTTTTGGACGACCTTCACGGAATTCGTCTTTGAGCGAGCGTCGGCCACGATTGAAGTCATTAAACCAGTTTTTTACAGTGCTATAGGATGGTGCTTCATCGCCATACAAAGACTTAAGTTCATCGATGCACTCTTGTCGTGATAATCCACGTCGAAAGTTGTGAAAAATGATCGGACGAAAATGTTCACGAGTTAATTCCATTTTTTTGCTAAATTGATTTTTTCAAGTCACTTGGACGTCAAAACGTTCTGAGTACGCTTATGCTAAAAAATGTCAAACTTTATTATGGTGTTGCCAGATTTAAGCTATTGATATTAGTGTTGCCTAGGTCAGAAATATATATAGCAGCCTACGTAGATGCACTAGATAGTCTATTTTCTAGTATAGGTGGTTTTTAGATAATTTTTAGACAATACTTTTAAGACCTTTATGTTAAAGAGCAAATAAATAAAGCTCTAAAATTTAAAAAATTTTAGAATCTATTAAATCGTTTTAGTTTAATTTTAAGGTGCAGGAACATTTCATTCAAATTGTTTAATTTAAAAATTTTCTTTTAAACTTAAGAATCGCTGAATATTGCACATTTTGAAAAAACAACACCTGTCATATGAAAAACAACTCAAAGCTTTCGTGTAAACAAAATGCCACAGTAAAAGTCGGGAAAGATGCACGTGGGAAAATGAATACGTCACTGATAACATGATACCTTTTACAGAGAGATATAGCGTAACAACTGAAAGTATTATGTAGTTTTGTAGCAGTTGACAATAAGTAGAAGCTGAAATTTATCACACAGCAATTATTTATAAGCTTTAAGTCATCATTTAAATTTATTTAATTTTTTACGAAAAATTCACATTTCTATTTCATTTAATTTTTAATTATTTTTTTTTTTTTTTTTATAGAAAAAATGTTGTATTTTTATTTTCAATACAAAATCGCACAAAATGTTAGCACTTTAACCCGAAAAAAACCCCAAATTCCATATCATTATTTATAAAAAAAAAAATTCATTTCACTAAGGGCTTTCTAACCGTTAAACAAGACACAAATACGTCAAAACACGTGAGCAAACGCTAGAGGGCGCTAATACGTAAACAAAAAACCGTTGTTGACAAAACCGTTGCACGGCAAATACTGAACGATGAGCCAAATAAATGTTGAGCTCGACATTTCCGCTGCTATTTTCTGTTGTCAGAATCGTTGTTGTATTTGTCGTTGCTGTTGTAGTTGTTGTCGTCTGTAAGCATGATTTGTGAATGAATAAAAGTTACCCATTTGGAATTAAAGTCATCGAAGTGCAAGATGAGGCAAAAATAATGTTATAATGAGATTGTCCACAATGTTTGCAAATTACGTCGAATTAAAAGTTAAAGTATGAGTTGGCAATAAGCTAAACAATTTGGAGCCAGATATTTTGACAGCAATATGTAATTCAAAATACCGTAAAACGAGCACAAATGTTCATCAATTCAGGAGGTGGTCATTTGAGGGACAACTATTTTTTAACTCAGTGCCATAAATTTTACATCTTCGCTAAGCTTTGCATGAAAACAGTGCTCTATTTTTTAATCTCCAACAAAATGCCAGTCAAAGCACATTATAACATTACTTTTGCTCCCCACCTTGTATTATATCGTCGGGTTAAAACTACAACTAGACATCTACATATACGTGGGCTGCTATATATATATTTTTGGCCTAGGCAACACTAATATCAAAAACTAAAATCTGGCAACACCATGATAAAGTTTGACATTTTTTAGCATAAACGTACTCACAACGTTTTCATGTACAAGTGCTATTTATTTTGTTTACATTGAGTTAAGAAAATTAATTTTTCCATTGATAATTTAAGCGATTAATAAATTATGGGGTTTCCAACGAGAACAAACGTTTTTTACAACTAAGTGTTCATGCAAAATCGAATGTATTGAAGTGGAACTAATGCCCAAAGATGCCTCTATCTCACGGTATGTCACATGACGATCTTGCATTATCAGTTCACGCACGGCATCAATGTTCTCTGGCACAACGATCGTTTTTGGACGACCTTCACGGAATTCGTCTTTGAGCAAGCGTCGGCAACGATTGAATTCATTAAACCAGTTTTTCACAGTGCTATAGGATGGTGCTTCATTGCCATACAAAGATTAAAGTTCATCGATGCACTCTTGTCATGATAATCCACGTCGAAAGTTGTGAAAAATGATCGCACGAAAATGTTCACGAGGTAATTACATTTTTTTGCCAAATTGATTTTTTCAAGTCACTGTAAACAACACAAATGATGGTCGTACGTCAAAACGTTCTGAGTACGTTTATGCTAAAAAATGTCAAACTTTATTATGGTGTTACCGGATTTTAGCTTTTGACATTAGTGTTGCCGAGGCCAGAAATATATATAGCAGCCTACGTATTGATGTTTTGAGTTAAGTATACAGAAACATGCCTTAGTCCAGTCGGTTTTTTGAAATGTAGTCCATATCCAATTTCATATTTAGAATAAAAAGCAGAAAACTGCAATATTCCATATAAAAAACCAATTTCAAAAAACTTAAAATGCTTTTTTCTCAAAACATGAAAAATGTAGATGTCTAGTTGTAGTTTTAACCCGACGATATTGTAAAAACTAATAATATTTTGTACTATTTGAAAAAATTTGATTTTTCTTAATTTCTTTGACACTACTCTCATTAAGAACTATATAATTTGATAAGTATTTGTCGGCGATGTGCCCTCGACACTTTTCTGTGAAATCTTTAATGGTATTATGTACTTTTAACTTTTTTCGATTTTTTGGTGTTCGATATTTATTGGCAGCTTTCGATATTTTTCAACTTTTAATGGCAATATCAACAGCAAAAGGTTTGGTTTTAATTAGTTCATATTATCGCGAGCGCACTGTATTATTTTTTTTCAGAATTTTTATGACATAAAAAAATATGTGATAAAATCGTCAGACAGACGACGTTTTTTGTGAAGATAACACCATAAGAAGTGATAAAAACCATTACTGCAATTCCGATAGCGCTGCAAAAAATAATTTTGTAAAAATATAAAAAAAATCACTTTAGTCATTGCATCGTGCCTGTCGGTAATCATAATAGTTCTCTCGAACGCTCCTGAGCATAAAAATGTGACAGACGCTCTGCAGACTGATTTTTTAAAGACAGACGCTTTTTGTATATGGTCATAGGCCGGAGTATACTCAGCGAAACTTAGCTTGAATTAGGATGTCTCCTTAACTAAGGACTGCGATCGATAAAATTGCCTGATACATTTTATCCAAGAACTTGCGTTCAAATTACTCAATTTAAATATTTTTTTCGCAGAAGCCTTTGCTTGAATGTACCAAAATTATTGTTTTCAGATTTTTTTCCCTACCCCTTCATATTTACTTAAAAATGTCAATCGAGTTAGAAGTTCGAAAGGCAATAATAAAAATTTTGCAAGACCACCCGCAGTGGACTATCAATAGAATTGCTCGGAATAGCAAAGTTAATGTGAAACTGGTATCAAGAGTTCTGAAAAAATTTAAGAAAGACTTGGTTCCGGAAGAAAAAAGGCGTCCGTGTCCAAAACAAAAAGAAGAAAATTTTCACAATTTTAAAGAAGAAAACTGGCACAGACGGTAGAGTGTTCTGAGTTTTTAGTTCGCAAGGTCAAAAAAAGGCTGGTTTGAAAACGTTAAATGTACAAAAAGTTCCTGACAGAAATGTAGTGAAGAATACGGAGGCAAAACAGCGCGCCTTAAAATTAAAAATTAATTTTTTTTTCGAAAATTCCAATGCTGGATCATGGACGAGGAAACGTGTGTTTTATACGTTTTTATGCAGCTTCCAGGCCAAGAGGTTTGTACTGCAGACTCGCGGGGGAATGTGGACGAACAGTTAAAGTCAAAAAAGCAGTTAAAATTTCCTGGTTTGGCAAGCAATCTGCAGTTGTGGCAAAAGGAGCAATTCTTTTGTAACCACTGGAACAATAAACTCCGAACTCTACATTAAGGAATGCTTGGAAAAAAGACTTAAGCCTTTCCTACGAGAGCATGAGGTTTTCACTTTCTTTTGGCCAGACCTATCATCTTGTCATTACAGTAAAATGACGTTTATAAGGCTACGAAATTGGCCTAAGAAATTTTGCCAAAAAATTAATCACTAACAAGATATGTATTTGCAAAAAACTGTTTTTTATGATCTTCGATATCTTAGCATAGAAACAGGATATTAAATGGGGGGCTTACAGCGATTTTTTTTGTGATACTATCTAGTAGACACCTCCATTTTACTTTATTTGCAAGAACCACGCGTAAGAACGGTTTTTTATGGCCTATGGTCTTGTTTTTCTCATTTAAGAGACCCTAAACAAAACGTAATCATAATGACGATGTTATGACATATTGTAGCATTTTTTTCTTACATTTTCTTAATTTGATTAAAAAAAGAAAAAAATCAGCATCCTGGACGTCTCGATATTATTTTTCGTTAGGGATAACTCTAATGCAATACATCAATCACAGACGCGATGTTTATTCATATGATAGCATATTATTTTTACAATATTAAGAGCAATATCAAGTGACCATTTATTTTTTCTTAATCACAAGGATGGGAACTACACACCATATAAGTATCAACGACGATGTTATCACATACCGAAACGGCTACTAGCTCCCTAACTATCCGTAATATTTGGTATTGCTGGGCACTTTTGATTTTTCTCGATTATTTTGATGCTTTTCGGCATAATTTACAACTTTCCAATATAAGTACTTTTTAGGCTCTCCTTATAGTACAAGTACTTTTCGACTTCTTCGATACTTTTCGAAATTACCGAAACTTTTTGATAATTTCGAAATTGATTTGAATCCCAAATTTTTAGTCAGTATTGAAACTTTTATTGTAGTTATTATTTTTACATCATTACATAATTTTTCCAACTGGGTTATTGTTCATTTATTTGGTATTTTTTTCGCGTTGCGCTATTGTTGTGCATGCTATAAATTGTTATGAACTACTTCGGTATAGCAATACATATAGATACTTATGATAGATACTGACACTCACTCGTGTGCCATTTTTTTTCTCGGCTAGCTCCCCCACCCACCCACGTTGTAAGGGCGCACAATGCCACTCCCACATTCCCTTGGCCATTTCTATATCACTTTGACTATTGAAGAGCGCATTCAAATGATGTCTGAATAGAATAGAGCAGTAGTAGCAGCAGCGTAAAGTTTAAAAGCTTTATTGTTGCTATAAACTGAAACGTTTTTCTAATAGCATTTTTCTTTAGCTAGAAAAGTGGGCTTGGCTGTGGACGAGGGGGGTTGGGTGGTGCAAGCGAAGGCGATAAAAGGGCGCTTTTGGCGTGATTTAGTTTTGTGGTTTACTCGCATATGGGGCTTTGTTTTGTTGGAAAAATCATAGCGATTTGTTTTTTTTTTTTTTTTTCTATAAAAAATTACTTATTTTACACAGCTTCGCACAAAGGGATACACTCAGATAAAATTAATAGTAGAAATTAGGGAAGAAGACTCCTCAGAAGCATACAATTTTCTTTGATTTCAGTTTTTATACCGCAATTTTAGATGAGCAAAGAAATGGTACGTTACTTAGTATTCGAATCTATTTTTGCCATCTCCTAAAAAGCCATTTCCCTCTTGGGAGTGGTGTCACCCGGAGCGATTTCCACCTTCGCCAACCTAGCTAGGCTACTGAATTTTAAACAATTTCGTACATTCTCAACTAAGCGAGAGTGTTGTTCCTAAGGGATAGACAAACGAATATGGATTTATAGTATACTAATTTAGGACGTGATGCCTACAAACAATTAATACATTTTTATACCCTACACCCAGGGTATATTCACTTTGTCCTTCCGTTTGTAACGCAGAGAAGGAGGCGTGGCAGGTATAGAAAAGTATATATATTCTTGATCAGCGTCACCTCCTGAGTCGATATAGCCATGTCCAGTGCTGGATTAACCATTAGGCCAGACTAGGCATGGCCTAGGGCCCCCGACGAGCAGGGGCCCCCACGAAAATCTAAGCGCTAAAATATTTAATCGGCTGATTAAAAGAACTAGCTCACAAAATTTGGCAAATTTAAGTCCAAGCATGCTTTGACAACAACAAATCAATAACAAAATTAGAATTCCCAATGCTCGATCGCAACGAAAAAGGCTTCAACACACTTGAGTTAAGCTGCATGAAACTGTTGTTGTTGTTTTAAACGTCACAAAACCATTTGATGCTTGGCCGTTTTGCAAAACTCATTTGGTCGGTTTTCTTGATAAAAAAAGAACGTTTTTTTAATTAGTGACAAATCGAGATGTTGTTTTATGTGAAACCTTTTTAAAAGATGAACGTCGCACAGTGCGTTGAGCCCATACAAGCAATGGTCAAAAATAGAAGGAGTAGTTGGATATCGATGAAATTTGGTACTATAAGTAATTTGTGGTCGCTGAGCTCAAAAATGATCTCAGATTCGTTGTAAACTTTATAGTTTTGCTAAAAACCAGGTATTTAGGACGATTTTCTTAAGGTCCATATATAACGATGATGAAAAAGTAATGTTTTATGTTAACAAATGAAATGTACGTAGTAGGAATAATGTTTTTTGTACTTGTGAGACCATTTGTGTTCATAATAACAAAAAAAAAATTTTCAACATAAATTTTATATTTCATACAAATTTTTCGTTTTAACCATTTTTTAAAAAAAGAAAAAAAATAATTGTAGGACGAAGTAGGAAAAGTTATTTGCAGTTCTTGATTATATAGAATCCGTACTAGTAGATTAAGAAAAAAAACTGCACTTATTTTTATAAGATTTGTTTTTTTTTTTTCATCGAAATTTGTCAATTTCTGAAGTTTTTCATTTGATAATATCGTGTATCAAAATCACTACAATATACATCAAAATATATATTTTCCAAAATTGTTTGGTTTTATTTATTTACTCAAATATTATTTATAATAAAAAACTTTAATTTGCTTAGTTTAATCAAAAGACAAATTTTTGATAATTATTTGTTTAAGAGAACACAAAACGAAGTGAATAAAACATGATTTTTTTTTGAAAAATATCTCAACTTTGAAGTGTCACAGCGTAGCCAAAACTGAGTTTTTCCCCTAAATATTTTGTTTTTATTTTATTGATACAATTACCTGTCGATTGATACCAATATTATTAGGTTTCGAGTCACAAAAAATTTTGATTTTTGCCCACTAGCCAACGCAGTGTGCGTCGTTGTAATATTTAAAAGAGATGTCGAAAGATTATTTTATAAATTACTATACTGTTAATTTTGTAAAGTCAAAAAAAATATTTGTCAGAAAAAAAAATATTTTGATTGTTTTATTGTGTTTACAACCTTCATATGATATCAATAAGCTGGTTATGGGGTTTGAACACTGTAAACGTTTCAGGTGGTTTATATTTTATTAATTAAGAAAAATTGGCTTGACATATAAATATAAAACTTTGTATAAGGACTGCGTTCGACAAAATTGTCCGACACATTTTATCCAATAACTTGTTTTCAAATTACTCAATTTAAAATTTTTTTTTCGCAATAGGCTTTGAATTGAATGTACCAAAACTATGGTTTTCAAATTTGGTCCCTAGTCAGTCATATTTACTTCAAAATGGTAAACGAGCTATAAGTTCGAAAGTCCATAATAAAAATTTTTGAAGACCACCCGCGGTAAACTACTAATAGAATTGATCGGAATAGCAAAATTGATGTGAAATTGGTATCAAGAGTTTTTAAAAAATTTAAGGAAGACTTGGATGTCTTTCGAAAGCCAGGTTCCGCGAAAGAAAAGGGCATTCGCGACCAAAACAAAACGAAGAACTTCGTCACAATTTTAAAGAGAAACCCAACATTTCATGCAGAAAACTGGCACAGAAGGTAAAGTGTTCCGAGTTTTTAGATCGCAAGGCCAAAAAGGAGGTTTGTTTGAAGACGTTTAAGGTACAAAAAGTTTTTGACAGAAATGCTATGAAGAACACGAAAGCAAAAACAGCACGGCATAAAATTAAAAATTAATTTTTTCCCAAAATTTTGAATGCTGCATCATGGACGACGAAACGTATGTTTTAGCCGATTTTGCGCTGCTTCCTGGCCTAAAATTTTACACTGTAGACACGCGGGGGAATGTGGGCGAAAACCTTAAGTCAAAAAAGCAGTCGAAATTTCCTCGTAAGTTTTTGGTTTGGCAAGCAAACTACAGTTGTGGCAAAAGGAGCAATTCTTTTTTAACCACTGGAACATTAAACTCCGAATTCTATATTAAGGAATGCTTGGAAAAAAGACTTTAGCCTTTCCCACGAAAGCATGAAGTTTCCACTTTCCTTTGGCCAGACTTAGCATCTTGTCATTATAGTAAAATAGCCTTGCAGGGGTACTCAAGAAATAATGTGATTTTGGTGCCTCGTGAAGTAAGTCATGCAAACTGTCCAGAAATCTGGTCAATTGAAAAATTCTGGGCTTTGGTCAAAAAGAAGATAAAGGCTACAAAAAAAGTTGCCAAGGATGCTACAAATTTTTGCATGTAGTACTAACTTCAATTAATACATATGCAAAGTTTTATATTTATATGTCAAGCGTATTTTTTTTAATTAATAAAATAAAAACCACCTGAAATTAAAACGTTTACAGTGTTCAAAATCCTTAAATTCTTTAAGTGCATAAACAAAGATTAATTTTACAATTATTAAAAAGAGAGGGCCCCAAAATTTGAATGGCCTAGGGCCCCCATTTGTCTTAATCCGGCACTGGCCATGTCCGTCTGTCTGGCTGGGTGGCTGGCTGGCTGGGTGATGTGTGTGGAAATACACTTTTTGGGAAAACTGAGCAAGATAATTCAATGAAATTTGGTACACTGCCTCCGTCGTCAAAGTTAGCTCGGGGGATTGAAAATGAGCAAAATCGGTCAACGGACACGCCTACCGCCCATACAAAAATTATATTCAAAATGCAATTTTAGGAGTATTTTTCACGACAATGCAACCACAATACATATAAGTACTACGAATTGTAAGCGCAAGCTCTGATAAAAATTTGAGCGAATTCGGACAAGAGGGCGTGGCACCTCCCATGTAAGCAAAAGCTTCAAAACGCTATACTGAAATCGTTTTTTGAGATATTCGAACCAAATTTGACTCAGACACTAAGAATTATAAATGAAAGCTCTCAGCAAAAATTGGGTGAAATCAGACAAGGGGGCGTGGCACCTCCCATATAAGCAAAAGATTCAAAATGCTATACTGAAAGAGTTTTTTGAGATAATCCAACTAAATTTCACTCTGACACTAAAAACTATAAATGCAAGCTCTGAACAAAAACTGAGTGTACTCGGACAAGAGGGCGTGGCACCTCCCATATAAGCAAACTTTTCAAAATACTGCAGTGTAGGGTATTTATTTTTTGGCCAGGCCAAAATTTACACCCTTACTAGTTGTATAATTACCAAGCCCTCTTTTATATGCAACAGTTCCTTAAATATTCTATGTACCGTAAAGCATATTTTTAAACGCAAAAATATTTCAAACCGAAAAATATGACCTAAATTTTAAATTTTGATCAGTTTGTCCTAACATGTTTCGAATGTACAAGTTTGCCTTAGGAAAAACTAGTTTGGCCTAGGAGAAAATAGTTTAGTCTAGAAAAAAAAAAATATAGTTTGAACTAGGAAAAACTTATTTATCTAGAAAAAAACTCTTTGGTCTACTAGTTTTTCCTAGGCTTAACTAGTTTTGATTAGATTTACCTTTGATCGGTAAGACGTAATTGTTTCAGCTGTGTAATTTCCCCAAGTTCAACTATTGTTTTCATTATGGTGTGAGTGTATACTCAGTCAATGTGCCACATCATCATGTAAAACATCAAAAATTGTTTTTTTTTTGTGCTAAAATCTCAGCTGCAAGTGAGGGTTGGTCGATCTGCGTAGCGTACATAATTTTCTAGAGTTACTGCTGTAGTGGCAGATGAATGAACTGACACAAATAAACTTACAGATTGAATGACACTTTCTTGTGTCATTTGTTGTTAACTCAAAGCAAAAAAGTACTTTCTCGCAGCATTTTATAGAACAAACATTTTTGGGTTATGTCAATAAAAATGAACTAAAGATACCAACATTTATCGCAGTGATAAAAATCAATTGAGTAAAAATTTTAAAGCACTTTTTAGATAAAATAAAGACATTTCAATGTAAATGAACTCTTACATGAGCAAAAAATTTGAATAGTGTTAGCGTTGAAAATTCCGGAATAGGGGTGTCCACTCTTTAGAATCAAATAAAGATATTACAATGCAAATCAAGCAAAAATTTTGAATTGTGTTAGTATTGCTTAACTGTTTGGAAAAGGCCTAGTTAAAGTTACGACCAGACTGTTCTTTCATTAAGATAAAATAAATAAATTTTAATGCAAATCAAATCTGACACATATGAGCATACATTTTGAATTGTGTCAGTGTTGCACTTTGCTGATGTGTTCAAAGTGGCGCTATTTGAAGTTGCGATCAGAGTGCGATTTTAAATAAAAAATTCAGTACACATGCTAAAAGATAACCGATTTTACTTAACGTCCTTAAACTTTTTATATGCTAAGGATGCAATCAGAGTGTTGAAAGACTCTGGTTGTGCCCTTAAGAAATATTATTCAAATGAAATTCAGCATTTCTGTAGGAGGTTAGGTCGTTGACTTAAAAAAAAGTTGCAAACTCTTCGTCGTTATCATCATCATTGTATGCAAAATCAAAATGATTACGGTTACCGCTACATTAATTGACAATTAACTGACAGAAGGTCATAGTATTAACTTACAGTCCAGAGCAATAAAAATTTGTCTGTTGTAAATTTAGCAATTTATTCTCTATTACTCAACCTTGAATATCAATTTAAGCTCACAGCTTAAGTTTTTTTTTGTCATTTGATGCGCATTTGAAAAATTTTATTTTCCATCCAATTTTCAATGGTTGGCATCAATAAACTAATTGACTGCTAAATTTTTTAATGAATTAATTAAACTTTGTGGCTCTTTTGGATGATTTTGATCGTTTAAAAAAGAAATTGTTTATAAGGAGTAAATTTAAAAATATTTGAGTAAATAATACCCTCGTAATAATATACTTCTTTTTTAAGAGAATATTTACTGAAAAAGAAGGATAAGGGTTGCAGTTAAAGAGAAACAAACAAACAACTTAAAGTCTCTTTTTCTTGTTTTCATCGATGACCTTTTGTCATCGACCATTAATTCAATCCACTCCTTTGCAGATGACAGCAGTATTTGTCAATCATATTGCTTCAAAAAGCGTTCAAGCACTGAGAAGATTGAGAGAAAAAGACGGTATATGAATGACACACTCACAAATGACCTCAAAACAATCTCCGAGTTAAGTCGAGCTAATCGGGGCAAATTCAACGCTAGCAAAACCCAATGCTTTATTTAGCTACCAACAATGAAAAAACCTTGATGGTTGGAGCTTACTGTTGAGTATGTTTGTGTAAAAACACCAATAAAAACACAAAAACAGAGAAAAACGCATGAAAAGAAAAAACTAGTAAGGGTGTAAATTTTGGCCTGGCCAAAAAATAAATACCCTACACTGCAGTATTTTGAAAAGTTTGCTTATATGGGAGGTGCCACGCCCTCTTGTCCGAGTACACCCAGTTTTTGTTCAGAGCTTGCATTTATAGTTTTTAGTGTCAGAGTGAAATTTAGTTGGATTATCTCAAAAAACTCTTTCAGTATAGCATTTTGAATCTTTTGCTTATATGGGAGGTGCCACGCCCCCTTGTCTGATTTCACCCAATTTTTGCTGAGAGCTTTCATTTATAATTCTTAGTATCTGAGTCAAATTTGGTTCGAATATCTCAAAAAACGCTTTCAGTATAGCGTTTTGAAGCTTTTGCTTATATGGGAGGTGCCACGCCCTCTTGTCTGAATTCGCTCAAATTTTTATCAGAGCTTGCGCTTACAATTCGTAGTACTTATATGTATTGTGGTTACATTGTCGTGAAAAATACTCCTAAAATTGCATTTTGAATATAATTTTTGTATGGGCGGTAGGCGTGTCCGTTGACCGATTTTGTTCATTTTCAATCCCCCGAGCTAACTTTGACGACGGAGGCAGTGTACCAAATTTCATTGAATTATCTTGCTCAGTTTTCCCAAAAAGTGTATTTCAACACACAGCCAGCCACCCAGCCAGCCAGCCAGCCAGCCACCCAGCCAGCCAGCCAGACAGACGGACATGGCTATATCGACTCAGGAGGTGACGCTGATCAAGAATATATATACTTTTCTATACCTGCCACGCCTCCTTCTCTGCGTTACAAACGGAAGGACAAAGTGAATATACCCTGGGTGTAGGGTATAAAAAGCCAAAAACAAAACGTTTTTTTATCGGAAGGCTGGTTTGCGTTACTAGTTTCGGGACCCACCATAGGTCAAAATTGAATAAAAGTCAATACCTCATCAGACGCATTCTCCGATAAAAAAGAAGTTTTTCAACTGTTATCTCCCTCCACCCCTCAATATGGACTGCGTGGACATTGACTCTTAACGTTCTGGGCATATTGAATCAAGCTGATCTGAGGTAGACAGATCATGTATTCGATGTGTCGAAAAAAGCGGCTAAGTGTTTAGATTATCTAAAACGGTGTAAGAAATTCTTCACTCCTGTTGATCTTCGGACTGTCTATTTATATTAGACCTAAGCACATCTGGGCTGGGGCTCCAAAAACTACTTTGGAGCTGCTAGACACAGAGTTAAACGTCGTATGATGAAGTTGATTCGGGATACAGTTGTATCCTCTATAGACTCTCTTGAACACCGTCGTTATGTTGGGTATGTTACCTTTTTTTATAGGTATTATCATGGGATGTGCCGTAGAGAAATTTATGACATGACGAACTTAAATCTTTGTATGGCGATGAAGCACCTTCCTATAGCTCTGTGAAAAATTGGTTTAATGAATTCAATCGTGGCCGACGCTCGCTCAAAGAGGAATTCCGTGAAGGTCGTCCAAAAATGTCTGTTGTGACAGAGAACATTGATGCCGTGCGTGAACTAATAATAAAAGATCGTCATGTGACATACCGTGAGATAGAGGCATCCTTGGGCATTAGTTCCACTCCCATACATTCGATTTTGCATGAACACTTAGTTGTAAAAAACTTTTGTTCTCGTTGGAAACCCCATAATTTATCAATTGCTTAAATTTTCAATGGAAAAATTGATTTTCTTAACTCACTGTAAACAAAACAAATAGCACTTGTACATCAAAACGTTGTGAGTACGTTTATGCTAAAAAATGTCAAACTTTATTATGGCGTTGCCAGATTTTAGCTATTGTCATTAGTGTTGCCTAGGCCAGAAATATATCGAGCAGCCCACGTATAATGTGAATACATTTATGTTGTAGACATGACAGAGAATTAGTTAACAGTAAGCAGACTGATTTAACCCACAATTGGACAAAAATTTAAAAATATTATACATAGAACGCTGAACTCAGACCTCAAGACTCTTCCTTTTTTTTCTCCATTTTCTTATTGGGTACTTTCAATATTCTCCTGTAAATATTCAATGCTTTTTTATAAAATTATTCTCACTCAATCAAAAAATTCCCATACTACGGTAAAAAATTCCCAAATTGATAACTACACTGATTTATATAAACAAATAATTCAATTGAATGATTTATGCCTTTCCAACTTGTCCATCTTGAAGTTATTTTCCGCATCTTTTATCATATAGCCATATAAAGTAAACAGAACCAATTTTATAGTCTTTTGAGTAGCAACCAGCTAAACAGTTAAGAAATATGAACTATAAAGCTATTTAGCTAAATAGCGCGCACGCTTAGTAGCCCATTAATTTTCGCCATTAACACTTAAGTGCTCATTAATCGTAGCCACCCATTCAAATGGCTCAAATGTAACAATTACAAGCGGTCAAAGAAAAAAAAGTGATTAAATACCAACGTCAAGGTTTTTAATAATCCACGAAACGTTTGTAAGGATTCTTTTTTTTTTTTTAATGTTACGCTTGTTTTACTCAAGTCCTTCAATAAACATTTGCTTTTAATATTCAAAGGAACAATGCTTTGGCATTGAATGTTACATTGCAGTTAATTGAAATATTATTTAATTCAAGGAATATATAGAAATATTTAAAGTAATTTCTTATATAAATACCAATGAAATACTAAAATTTTGTTTATAACAAGCTCATTAAAGAAATGTTTCTAAAAGTATGCAAAGCTAGATAATTTCTCCCTTCATTTTCGCCCGATGTTGTCACATATCTTGCACATATCACTAGTAGTGATGATCGAACCCAGATCAATCTTGGTTTCGATATTGAGACTAGGTCTTGATCTTGGATAATTTTTAAAGAGCGTTGTGTATGCAAAATTATTTCACCTTATACTAGTCTTGGTCTTGGAAATTTTTCGAAACCAAAGCCATAGTTGACCTTTTAGTTGCGACTTTGCTGAATCGGCCATCTAGTGTAAAATAAATAAAGCATAGTACAGAAACACAATTTCTGAAGAACATGAATTGAATTTGCTATATGGTAAAAAGAACTGGCTAAAAGTATGCCAACCCTTTAAGAAACAAACCATCAATGCAAAATAAGTGCAGGAATAAACAAAAGGAACTATCGTAAACGACAAGAAGGTTATTGTCATAAGGCAAATGAGTTCTAAGTTTAGTAGTTTGGAAGCGCATGAAAATTAGTGTCGAGCGAGTGACTCAAAGTGCACGAAACAAGTTTCTTTTAGTGTCTTTTATCTATTCTTGGAAAAATTACTTCAAATAGTTTTTATGAAATACAAGCACTTGTTCTAAGTAGGCTGCTATATATATCTGGTCTAGGCAACAGTAAGTGTTGCCAGGTGCAATCTGACATTTCCATTGGAAAGTTTGAAATTTTTTAGCATAAACGTACTCAGAACGTTTTGACGTACGACCATCATTTGTGTTGTTTACAGTGACTTGATAAAATCAATTTGGCAAAAAAAAAAAAATGGAATTAACTCGTGAACATTTTCGTGCGATCATTTTTCACAACTTTCGACGTGGATTATCACGACAAGAGTGCATCGATGACCATCCTATAGCACTGTGAAAAATTGGTTTAATGAATTCAATCGTGGCCGACGCTCGCTCAAAGACGAATTCCGTGAAGGTCGTCAAAAAACGGCCGTTGTGCCAGAGAACATTGATGCCGTGCGTGAACTGATAATGCAAGATCGTCATGTGACATACCGTGAGATAGAGGCATCCTTGGGCATTTCTCCCACCAGCATATATTCGATATTGCATGAACACCTGGCCGTAAAAAAGGTTTGTTCTCGTTAGATCCCGCACAATTTGACAATCGCTTAAAAAAAAGGCTCGTGTCGATTTGTGCAAAGAAATGTTGGAAAAATACGATCGCGGTGCTTCAAAAGACTTTTATAGGATCGTCATAGTGACGAATCATGGATCTATGCGTATGAGCCCGAAACAAAACATCAATCGACCGTGTGGGTCTTCGAAGACGAGCCAAATCTAACGAAAGTTGTTCGTGGAAGAAGCACTTCGAAGCAAATGGTCGCCTGTTTCTTCGGCAAAACTGGTCATGTGGCGACTGTTCCGCTTGAGCAACATAGGACGGTCAATTCTGAGTGGTACACCACAATTTGTTTAGCTGAAGTCTTCGGAGAAATTCGAAAAACGAACAAGAGAAGACGAATCATTGTTCACCATGACAATGCAAGCTCTCACACATCGGCTCAAACCAGCGCCTTTTTGACCGGCCAAAACGTTGAATTGATGGGTCATCCGCCGTACAGCCCTGACTTGGCACCCAATGACTTCTTTTTATTCCCGATTTTCGTTGCCAGAAGATGCTGTTGAAGCGTTCAAAAACCATGTTTTGGAGGTGTCTCAATCGGAGTGGAAAAAGTGCTTCGACAATTGGTTTGAGCGCATGCAAGTGTATAAATCATGCTAGAGAATACTTTGAAAAACAATAAAACCATTTTTGATGATAAATATTTGCATTTTCATTATTAGGCCAGAAATATATATAGCAGCCCACGTATGTTCTATCAAAGGCAGCGAGACTAGTTCATGCAATGATGAATTTGAAAATACTGGAGTATTTTAGTTGTGCTTTAATTCTTATCTACATGTCAACACTGTTTTATTAATGGTTTGTGCCTCTGCTAGTTAAGTAAAGGTATTAGGAAACACCATATTCGAGAACATCGAAACTATCGCAGGAAAATGTTTGGGAGCATTGAACGTACTAGTTAGTCATCCAGTACGATGAAAAAGTTCTGTGGAGACTCAATGTCCCCAGAGGAAATAAAACATGCGAGAGAGAGAAACGGCGAGAGTTCAATATCTATGCAATTTAATTTTAGAATTGGAGTTGAAAGACAAAATTTAATTGTATATTTAAATTGCTGAGACATAAACCATCTGACTTAACAGAAGAAAGTATTTCACTTAGATATGGCCATCATGAAATAAGTAGCATAAAAATCAATATATATCACTATTTCATTTATTGACCTGTAATTTAAAAATCTTTGAAGTACGCTATATTTAGATAGAAAGTTTTCTTAAAAACCCCAATGAATGTTACTTTTCTAAAAATACGCATTTAATACGCGTCATTTTACATCAACCCACTCAGGCATACAATATGAGTATGAGTTTTTAAGTACCCCATTATTGAAGGGTACCATTTGCATGTCATTATTTTTAAATAGCGCCCTGATTTCTGTGCATACACTCAACACAATAGTTGAAAACAATTCAATGTAACGATAGATAAGTGCAGTAAAGATAAAAAAAAAAACAACAATATGAATATGTATGGAAAATATGGAATGCAAAAGGCATGTAAATTCCTACATTTCGCTACAGAAGAAACATTTTAGTTATTATTTTTCGCAAAAAATCATTAACAATTTTATTAATTATACTATTTTTGCAATATCTTCTCAACTGATATATCAATTAAAACGACTGGCAGTTACTTTAATTAAACCTCATAATAATGGCAAATAAATGTTGTATCTCATAAAACACCATTCGCACTGAAACCTTAATCATTAACTGACAATCAACTTGTGGTTTAACCAGTGCCATTTAAACTGAAAGCAATTTGCCAGTAATTCGTTTAATAAATTAATTTAATGGGAAAACAACAGCTGGTTGGACTAACTAGGTGCCATTATATGCAAAAATGCACAATTGTTGGAGCTAAATATTATAACTTTTATCGACATGGGCTCGAATTGGTAATGAAAAACTGATTTGGCATAGACCAAGTTTCTACTTTAGTGAAAACTTTAAAACATTTTTTCCCAGTTTCAATATTTTCCCAGAAGCTTCTTCTTCAAAACAATATTTCTAGAAAGAAACTTGAGGCATTTAATACTTATCAGTTACATTGTACTGTATACTCTTGTGTAATATTGAATCCCACCTATACCACAACTCCTTAACAAGAACCTCAAGTTATTTCTTTGTTAGAGATTCGCAGTAGCCGATTCCATGCACATTCTCGTCAATTGAAAAAATACTGAAAGGGATCTAAGCAGTGAAAACTCCTGTAAATCCATGTTAGAGAATCGCAGTAGTCGAACTCGTACACAACCCCATCACTTACAGAAATACTGATAGCTATCCCACCTCTATTAAAACTCTTTAATAAGAATCTACAGTTTTTTCTCTTGTAGAGTTTTCCAGTTGTCAATTTCGAGCACACCCTAGTCAATTGAAGAAATACTGAAAGTGCTCCAAGAACTGAATGAGAGAGATTCGTAGTATTCGCATTCGTGCACACCTCCTTCACTTGAAGATATATTGATATCGATCCAAGCACTGAAGAACTCCAAGTCGCTTTCTCAAATACCACCTCTACATAAACTCTTTAATAAGAATTTACAGTTATTTCTGTTGAGTTTCACAGTAGTCGATTTCGTGCACACCCTCGTCAATTGAAGATATGTGGATAGCGATCCAAGCACTAAAAGATTCGAAGTTGCAATCTCAAATGCTATCATTACTACAACTCCTTAACTAAAATATCCAGTTAATTCCATGATAGAGATTCGCAGTAGTCGAATTCGTGCACACATCCGTCAATTTAAGAAATATTGATGGCGATCCAAGCTCAAATTGAAATTGAACTGCGTAAATGGCGAAGATGTTATGTAAAGGGTTTTTCAATAGGGACGCTACAAAAGTAGGCCGATAGGGACAGCAAACGACGCCGTATTTTTTCCCGCTCTCTTGACATTGCTCTTCAGTAAGGTTTGTATTTCATCATGGAAAGGTGTACGAGCCAACAACGAGTAGAAACTGTTAAAATTTACTACAGAAATTCGGAGTCTGTGGCCTCAACTTTAAGAGAGCTACGTCCATTTTATGGTCGTCATAATAGTCCTACCAGATCAACAATTGAGCGTCTAGTGGAAAAATTTAAATCCGCAGGCACAGTACAAAATTTTCCCGTGCCAGTGAGACAAAGAAGTGCCCGTAGTATCGAGAATATTGCTGCCGCTGAGGCTAAAGTTCAAGGAAGCCCAAATGTGTCTCTCACACGTCGTTCTCAAGCGTTGGGCATGTCTGTGACGTCGTTGTGGCGAATTTTGCGAAAAGATCTTGGCCTACATCCTTACAAGATCAAATTGACACAAGAACTGAAGCCGCTTGACCACCAGAAGCGTCGTATGTTCGTGAATTGGGCTGAGCAACAACTTGAAATTTATTCGGATTTTCATCGAAAAATCATCTTCAGCGATAAGGCTAATTTCTGACTGAATGGCTTCGTCAATAACCAAAATATGCGTTATTGGTCAGGCAGCAATCCACACGTACTCCATGAGTCACCATTGCATCCCGAAAAAATTACGGTTTGGTGCGGTTTATGGGCCGGCGGCGTCATTGGGCCGTACTTCTTCCGTGATGATCAAGACCGGCACGTTACTATGAATGGGAATCGCTACCGTTCAATGATAACCGAATGTTTTTGGCCCGAATTGGATGATATGGACTTGGACAATATGTGGTTTCAACAGGACGGCGCCACAAGCCGCACAGCGAATGTCACAATCAATTTATTGAAAACCAAGTTTGGCCCAGTCGATTGGTCGCCTCGGTCGTGCTATTTGACTCCGTTAGACTATTTCCTGTAGGGCTACGTCAAGTCTATGGTCTATGCCAACAAGCCAGCGACGATTGATGAACTTCGTACCCATATCGATCGTGAAATTGCAGCAGTATCGGCCGATTTATGCTTGAAAACTGTCGAAAATTGGGTTCAGCGTCTGGACTTCTGCAAGCGTGCCCGGGGTGGCCATGCAAAAGAAATCGAATTTCATACATAATGGCATCGAATGTACTTTCACAGAAATAAAGAATTTCATTGATATCTAAAACCGTTTTTGTTTTATTTAAAAAAACTTTTGTAGCGATCTTATTGAAAAACCCTTTATAACTTTTATCACAATATTGCTTTTCTAGTTTCATAAAGTAATTTTTCTTCGCTCAGTGTATTTTTCTTTTATCTTTTTTAAAGAAATATATAAAAGTTATTTTTTAAGTTTTTATTTATGGTTCTGTAGATTATTTTCATGCCTTTTAATTTCTTTACATTTTCTTATCTTCATTAATAGCACCCTTTTCTAATTAAAGTTGTTCATTCGTTATCTATACTTCTTACTACATTGTAAACGTTTAAGTTTTTCTATTAAATTTCATTCAACTTCATTAATTGCATATCCTTTGTGTAGCCTCTTTTTGTGTATCTTTATCCAAAGTTTGCGGTTTCATTCATAACATTGGGAATAGTCTTCGCTCTTCATTTCAACAATGAAAACTTTTTGCCTTTTTGTATCGCTTTCGTATTCAACTTGGCTTACCAAAGTTAACCATGTTTTTATTCTTTCAACAATGCTAACATTTCCGGAAAGCATTTATATCAAAGTATGTAGATGTATTACAAAAGGATGCGCAAAGGATATTTTGCTTTATTCATTTTCAATTATAATTCAGTTCTTGTGATATTAACATATCATTACTTTGATTCAAGGTCCAATTGCAATCTTTTAGAGCAAAACATATCCATTGTTCGTGATTATACCCTACACTGTCCTATCATTTTGAATTCATTGAATTTGGCGTTTTTAGTATAGAAAAGTATAAACATTGTCGTTTGTCTGAGAAAATATCAATTTCTTTGATATACATTATTATTTAAAAGGCTCTGGATTGTGCTGCGACCTGAAAGATCTTTTGTACAGCTTTGATATACATGCTAAACTTACCAAAATCAATGTGTTTCACATGTATTTTGTATTGGGAAAAACATCATCAGCAAAAAAAACCTCATAGTGACGATTCATTTTGGCCATATATTTATTCTTGGAATTATATGAATCAGGAAGAATTTACCTACTGTTTTGATATCTACAATATTTGTTCCTAATGGACTCAGAAACTAATTGAGTTCAATAAAATTTTCACAGTATGTTCGCAACGGAAACTGCTAGGTCATAGGCGAGAAAAATGGGCGGTGTCATGCCCTCCAACAAATTAGTTCGTTATATCTGTGGATGAAATTTGGTACTTGTAAAAAAAGCATCAGGACAAATAATTTTTACTGGAAAACAGACCCTGATATAAACTTTTTTAAAAGTTTTTTTTAAGTTTATTTAGACTAAAAACTTTTAAATCATCTATATAAAAGTTTTTAAAAACTTTAAACTTATTGAAATAATAGTTTTAAAAAACTTTTATCCTTAAAGAGTTCCCAGTGTGCCAGACGATTCATATCTTCGCTTTTTTACCCGTTACGGATCCGTTACTGATCCGTTTGCGGGAGAAATTCCAAAAAAAAAAACGATTCGCCTTTTTTTTGGGAATCTCTCCCGCCAACGGATCAGTAACGGATCCGTAACGGATAAAAAAGCGAAGATTTGAACCGTCTGGCACACTGGGTTTTTTATAAAAGTTTTTAAAAACTTTTAAGGAAGAAGTTTTTTATGAAAGTTTTTGATAAAATCTTGTCACATAAAAGTTTTTTTTTGGGAAAAAAATACCTTGAAAAAAGTCCCTGTGACTGGAGTAAAATTACGGCCCAATTTTGTAAAAAAATTTTATTGCACCTATCGATGGGGAAAGGTTGAAAATACATTTTGGACATGACCAGGGGTGTCCCCGAACCCTCTAAGTGACCGATTTCAGCCCATTTTAGTGAAAAAATTTTATTGCACCAATCGATTGGGAAAGGTCGAAAATAGATTTTGGACATGACCAGACGTGTCCCCGACCCCTCTGAGTGACAGATTTGGGCCCATTTTGGTGAAAAAATTTTATTGCACCAATCGATAGGGAAACGAAAATAGATATTGGACATGATCAGGGGTGTCCCCGACCACTCTAAATGACCGATTTGGGCTCATTTTGGTGACCTTTCCCCATCGATTGGTGCAATAAAATTTTTTCACCGAAATGGGCCCAAAATGGTCGTTTTTTATCTTCCAGCTCTATAGATAAGCGTGTACATAATTTGTTATACTTCAGTCACTGGTTTTTTTCAATGTTTTTTTTTTTTTGCCATGTTTTTTCCAAAAAAAACTTTTATATGAGAAGTTTTTATAAACTTTCATACAATAAAAGTTTTCAAAAACTTGCATTTGCAAAACTTTTTGAATAAAAGTTTAAAAATTTCAAGGTCTGCTGGAAAATCTTATTACTTCACGTGGAAAAAGTAGACGTGATGGACTTAGAAAAGATCGTCGAGAAACAAAATTTGGCACTTTGCTCCCCTAAAAGTTGTTCGAATATATACATTAGAAATCCAGTTTCACTCCTTTGATTATTCCAATTGTATTCCTAACTAATGACCAATTTTCCTAGTGGGTAGCTAAATTTTACCCTCATATATGATTCATTATAAAAAGAACACTCAAAGTAGATGACAATAATTGAAATATTTCTAATGTGGCTTCTGTAACCCTTTTCAAAGCAATCCTTGAAATTGATACTTATAAATTGGGTCTTCTTTAATTATTCTTGCCCCCATGTCACATTGACAGTTGCGCTTAGTGGCTGCTTTCTAAATCTTTATTTATTTCGGTTATTGGCATTGGAATTGAACTGCTTTTGGAATCGATAAGACTTTTATTACAAATTATTTACGCACGGCAATCGATTGTCATTTGTGTGTGTGCTAAAGGCAAACAAAACTTTCGTACCACACAGTACAATTTATTTTGACATTGACACTTGACATTGCACTACATACGTAACTTGGTTTGACACATGTAAGTATCATACGTCAAGACGTAAGTCAATTACACACAAGCATGTGAATTCTCATATATTTTCTACATAAATTGTAGAACTTTTGTGTTTTGGAGTTTTCCAATCCAACAATGATACTCGAAATAAATATAATGTCATTATATTTGACAGTTAACATAGTCAGCTATGAGTTTTACTTGGCAAAAACTTTCAACGTAACATTCCTTACGTGGGCAGTAGAAGACGCTCAATCAAGTGAATGTTTTGCTATTTTGCGGTTACTTATATTGAATATTTAACCTTTCCTGTGGTTTGAGTAATTTTCACATAAATTATGCTCAATTGTTGCCTGCAGCATTAGAGGAATTGGGTAGTAGCACCAAATGTTGATTTTGCATTTTCTGCTTTACGTAATTAATGGTCACCATTGCTTTACTTACGGTTTAATGTAACAACACACAGGAAGTCGGCATAAAAGCCGGAAGGAAGGGGTGATGTACTGTTGCAAACATTAAGCAATCATTTGTTGCTTTTGGAAAGGATATTGCTGCAAAAGGGTGATTACTTTTACTGTTATTGCCATTTAAAAAACTTTGCGGTCACTAACTTGTAGCAATTTGGACGAAGAAAATGTAAAACAAAAATATATTCATAAAGTACTGTTCGAGAAAAAAAACTAGTAAGGGTGTAACGTTTGGCCTGGCAAAAAATTAAATACCCTACACTGAAGTATTTTGAAAATTTTTCTTGTATTGCGGTGCCTTCATGTTCGGATTAGTTTAGTTTTTGCTCAGAGCTTGCGTTAGCATTCCAAGTTTATACGCGAAATTTGCTTGCATCAGTACAAATAACGCTTGCACAGCATTTTGAAAATGTTTCTTGTATGGAAAGTGCCACGTGCCCTTGTCTGAGTTCGCCTAGTTTTTGCTCAGAGCTTCCACTAATTACTTCTAGTATCTGAGCGAAATTTTGTCACATTACATGAAATAACTCTTGCATTACAGCATTTTGAAAATTTTTAGTGTATGGGTGGTGCCACGCCCTCTTGTCCGAATCAACCAAATTCCTGATTAGAGTTTGCATTTACTGCTATTAGTATCTGTGTTAAAATTTGTTGGATAGTCTCAAAAAACGCTTTCAGAATAGCATTTTGAATACTTATATGGGAAGTGCCACGCCCTCTAGTCCGAGTTCACACAATATTTTCACACACAGACAGACACCAATCCAGCCAGACAGACAGACGGACATAGCTATATCGACTCAGGGGATCACGCTGATCAAAAAATATATACTTTTCTTTACCTGCCACGTCTCCTCTGCGTTACAAACGGAAGGACAAAGAGAATATAATCTCCTCTAATATGATCCAGGTTTTAAGAAATTTTGTTTTTCATATTCAAAACCCAAATTCATATTCAAAGACGTATAAAATGAAATTCCCAATAGGTGAACAAAAAAAATTCAACCCTAGAGGGTGTCAGGAGGTCGTTTTATCTAAAAATTTTGGGAAAATCGAGATTTCCGATAAAATACGGGAGAGCACACATTTCAGTAGTAGTAGATATGTTACGGGGCACCTTGTCAAATATTCTGGATTAAAATTCAGAAAAATCGTATGTGAGTCGTGGCGAAAGAATGGGTTAAAAAGTCTAAATCGCTCATTACGGCCACATAACAGGTCCTAAAATTCTGAAAAAATTCAAGCGAGTTCCCTGATTAAAGACAAAACGATGTTGTCTATGACATTTTTTAATGTAAGCGCCCCCTGCCGAGTAAAAAACAAAAAACGCTAAATTTTGGGTAAAAATGCGAGCACACCATAACAAATATTCCAGAGTAAAATTCAGAAAAATCGTATGTGGGTCGTGGCGACAGAATGGGTTAAAAAGTCTGAATCGCTCTTTACGCCCACATAACAGGTTTTGAAAAATTCAAGCGAATTCCTTAATGAAAAATAAATCAACTTTGTTTATGATGTTTTTTGATTTAAGAACCCCATGTGGAGCAAAAAACGAAAAACTCAAAATTTCGCATTCCGCCAAACTTACCGTTTTTCGTTTTTTACCCGGCATAAGGGGCTTAAATCCAAAAAAACATCATCAAAAAAGTCCACTTATTTTTGATCAAGGAATTCGCTTGAATTTTTTCAGAATTTTAGGACCTTTTATGTGGGCGTAAAGACCGATTTAGAATTTTTAAGCCATTCAGTCGCCACGGCCCACATATTTTTCTGAACTTTACTCTGGAATATTTATTAGATATACCGCTATTTTGCCTTATGTGTCGCTATGGTGTGCTTGATCGCATATCGCCAATAATCGCATTTTTTTACCAAAATTTAGCGTTTTTTGTTTTTTACTCGGCAGGGGGCGCTTAAATTAAAAAAATATCATAGACAAAATCGATTAATCTTTTATCAGGGAATTTGATTGAATTTTTTCAGAATTTTAGGACCTGTTATGTGGCCGTAATGAGCAATTTAGACTTTTTAACCATTCTTTCGCCACGACCCATATACGATTTTTCTAAATTTTAATCCAGAATATTTGAAAAGGTGCACCGTAACATATCTACTACTTCTGAAATTTGTGCTCTCCCGTATATTATCGGAAATCTCGATTTTCCCAAAATTTTTAGATAAAACGACCTCTTGACACCCTCTCGGGTCGAGTTTTTTTTTTTGTTCACCCATTGGGAATTTCATTTTATACGTCTAGGAATATATTCCACTACATTTGGATATTGAACATGAAACAAAAATTCCTTAAAACCTGGGTCATATAAGAGGAGATTATTTTTGGATATGCCCATATACACTGGATGTAGGGTATAATGAGCACTTTGTTTGTTTTTCAGTAATTAAAAAGTACTCAATTAGTAGTTTTTTTATTATTATTAAGAAGTGTACAATGAATGTATGTATTGTCCTTCGTATGGCAAGGGGTGTCCCATAATTCAGGCATTATTTGAATTTGCCGTCATTTGTGCGGTAAAGTGTTGCCAACCAAAAAAAAAAAAACAGTTTGACAGCTGACAGTTTAAGGTTAGTAAAAATAGAGTACTACACGAAAGAACAACGCGTTTTCATTATTGAAAAATTTTTCAAAACTAATGATAGTTTGGCTCCTACAGTTGACAAAATTTCGTACAAAATATGGTCAGAATATTGATATAACTTTATCAAGAGAGTAATTGAAAAATTTATTGATGCTCTTTTAACATTTTTGGTTTTTGCTATGTACGAATGTCCCCTACGGCTCTAGTTCAGTGATGTTCAAAGCCTAAGCCCGTGGGCACTTGAGCTTTTGTGCTGAAAAGCTTTCCATATACGTATTCACTCACAGATAAGCGTTCAACTGTGCCTGTAGTTGTACAGATCTACGTCACTTGCTTGCAGCTTATGCAAAATATAAAAGCTTTCATAGTACAGTAAAAATTACCTAAAATGTATGATCCCCTAGAAAAAATTTGGCACTGGAAATTCACAACAACTTTTTCGAAAATCAGCACCCAGTGGGTCAAAATGGAAAAAAAACCTGTTTTTGGTAACTTTGGCGCCCTTTACCACTCGTAATATCAACTAGTGAATACCGCATTTGAGATCAAATATAGGTAAAATTTTATTGGGAGTAAGTTTTGTTCCATATTTTTTTCAGTGCGACCAATAGGAAACGAGATAAATCGAATCAAAATTACTTCAAGATGGCGGCTGAAGTGCAGAGGGAGAGAGGTCACCTTTTTGGTTTTAGGCCTCTACAGTGGTCTAAAAAACATTGAGCAAAAGTGAGCTTTGTTTGCATATCTGCCTTTTGTTTTGTACAGTACTGTATTAATTTGGTTAATATTTCGTTAAACCCTTATGGACAACTTAAATATACTCTATGTATATAGGCTATCAAAGGTTATGGTACCGAAACATAAGGGAATTCATATGATACTTTGAAAACTTCTACTTTTTGCCAACTCATTAATTTAATTGCCGCTCAAATATTTAACTTGCTTTACAATAAAAAATTTTAAGCAATTTTTTTTCTTTTTACTCTGATTTCTGCTCCCCAAAAAGTGCATACAAATCTTAAAATTATTAAAATTTTTTAATCGAACCCAAAAAAGCAATAAAACAATGATTACCATTTCTTATGCTTTTAGAGCCTGTCAATTGAATGCCTCGCAAGCCCAAACACCAACATTCACAGTTGAAAACCAACCACCCCAAAAAAAAGCATTAAATTAATTCACTTACCCAATATGGCACGCAAATGACCCTCAAGTGTTTGCAATATCGTCATCTTGATTTCCTTAACGGTCTTGCCCAGAAACTGCTCACTGGCGGTCCCAAGTAATTCGTCAGCCTGATGGTGAAAATAATACACGTTCATCATCTAAAAGTAGAGGGGAGAGAGAGAAAAAAGAACGGAAAAACCGAAAAGCGGGGCATCAGAAATCAGCATCCTTCGTTTATTTGTTGACATGATTTGGTTTTTTTTTTTAAATTTTTTTTCTATTTTTTTAGCTAAGCAATTGACATTTGTGAATTTTGGTGTTTTTTATACTTTTGCGTATTTGACATTTTTGGATAAAAACGTTTTACAAGTGGTGATTGGTGAATAGGGGGTGTGATAAAAAATGCCATAAATTATAAGGAATGAAAAAATTAAAAATGAAAACAAAAACGAACTGTTTGTGCAAAAGTATTTTTGGCAAATTTTGGTGGGTACCGAGGCAATTCTAAGGGGTGTTTTAAGAATAGGGAAATACATTCTCTTTTTTTGGAGTTTGGTATTTATAAGTATATACACATACTATAGGGGCTATTTAATTATTTCACTGTGCTTGAAAAGAACAAATTTCAAACTGAAAGTCATAACAGGTTTCATTCACAGCCATGTCGCAATCATCAGTGGGCCGCTAAGCCAATGCAGCAAAAACTGCCTTTGTTCGCATGGCTTTCAGATACTTCACATTTTTTGTAGGATTTTTGTCGTTAGCATCCATTTTAACTTTTTCGCTGTACTGTACCAAGGCCCGCTGATGATACCATGTGGCTATACATGAAACTTGCTCAGCAACCGTTTTTTGTGCAGTTGTTTGTCATTGCTTTTCTTTGTTCTTTCCTCTCGCCTATAATGAACATTAAGCATCGCTTAGTAATTATACTGTGTGTATCTCCATGATATCCAAAAGCAATTATCACTTAGAAGTTTCGCTACTTTAGATCAAAAAAACGGATTCCTGAGGTCAAAGCTTATAAATCAAATTTACTTGTAACAACTTCTACTTGAAAAAGAACCAACTTTCAGGTCAACCATCACCGATTGGATTAAAATTTTATGAAACCCTTTTACCGATTTGACTGGATATACCAATATATTTTTTTTATATTGCTTGAAACCAATTTTTCTGACTTGTTGCGTTGTTTTGTGTTTTCGAATGAGAAGTGAGATGGCATATTTTTGCTTTTTGAACCTCAACTTTTAACTCCACTTTTGGTGACTTATCACCAAGAACGTCAAAACAAAGTTTTGAGCGAAAATTGTAAAGTTTACCTTTTTGACTTAGTTTTAACTTTTTCAATTTCTTCTGACTTTGATTTTTAGACTTCTTCAACATTTCTCAACTTCTTCAATATTTTTCAACCTCTTCACTATTTATCAACTTTCGACCACATTTATTGACTTTTTTTACATTTTTTCCACAACATCGGTTACACCGTGAAATATTGGTTTTGAGTTTCGTGGTGACCTAAACTCCACTGCCGATGAAGTCCGCAGCGGTAGGTCATGGCGTCGATTTTCTGGGATTGTCATGGCATACTCTTCGTGGACTACCTCGAAAAAGGAAAAACCATCAACAGCGAGTATTACTGTGCATTATTGGAGCGATAGAAGGCCGAAATTGCTGCGAAATGACCTCACATGAAGCGACAAGACAATGCGCCGCACACAAAATCCTAAAAAGCTGGCCAAAAGTCGAAAAAAAAGTTTTTTTAAACTAAATTTTAATGGACCGTATTCTCTGACAGACATTCATAGGCCTCAAAAAATTTATAAGAAAGATCCAGGTATTCCTAAAATGCTCTTGGGATCTCTCCAAAAGTACGCTCTCAGACGAAAAATTCTGTGAGTTAAAAGTAAAAATTTAATGTTCACTGTAAAATTTGTATAGTTACTGTAAAACTGAACTGATTTTAATGTTAGAATGTGGAATCTCTTTGTAAAAGAAAATACTATCGATCCTCTTTATTGAAAACTTGCGATAATTTATACTTTTGCATTAATTGTGATTAACTTAAAATCAAATTATTTCACAAAATCAGTTTGCAATGGTTATGAAAAAAGCCCAGAACTAATTTATACCACTTCATACCACCAAGATTTTTCGGATTTAAGAAGATTGAAGCCTTTTCTAACACATATAAAAAAATCGAGGTGCCTTTTTTTGCCCTTTTTGTTTGACGCGGTTTTTTCTGAAGCAACCAGAGGAAAATTTAGCTCATATTGCTGGCCAAGTGTCAATATGTGATGCTCGCCCGAAATTTTAAAATTTTTATATAATTATACAGCTTATACACCATGATAAAGGAATCTAAAACCCATTCTTATGTAGATCAATTTAACAAGTAAAAGTTTTGAAATAAATTTTTAAATTACATATAAAAATTGTGCAAGTGTTGTTTTTTGCCATTTCGAATCCGCAATTTTGTTTTTTAAAAATCTAATATCAGATTCGGAATCAGTGACCCAAAAAACACCCGAGTAAATTTTTTTGTTAGATTTGGTTGAATGTTTATGCAAATCGTCCGCCATTTTGAATCCGCCATTTTCTTTTTTAAAAATCTAACATCAAATTCGCAATCAGCGACCTCAAAAACCCCCAGGTAAAAAATTTCGTCTCGAAACTTTAAATGATTTCGACAACCTAAAATCAAAGATTTAGGGCTCGAATTGCTTCCCCATTCACCTTATTCGCCCGATTTGGCTCCCACGGACAATAATCTGTTACCAAACCTCAAAAGATGGCTCATCAATAAAAAATTCAGTTCGCGCGAGGAGATCATCGACGCCGCGGAGGAATATTTTGCAGACCTTACGGATATCGGCTGTCAAAACAAAAGGCTGTATCACGCTGAAATTTGCCATGTCTGGCTAAATATGAATGGACTATAAGGCACCATAATCTTTTTTTGCGATCGCAGCGCATTCTGGCGGTCAAGGAGGTTACTTTTCACCCCATCTAGTATGTATCTCAATATTATCTAATCTACTTCCACATTTTTTGAATTTTTCAAAGATGAGTTTATTTTTAAGGGTAATATCTTGGAGAGTTAGGGCACAATTGTAAGAGTTTGAAGTTGTAGTGTGATAAGGAAAATCATGACTAATCGGTAACAGTTTTCGACAGTTCAATTCTTCGGCAATTTTCATAATTTTTCATTAGTTAATAAATCACTTGCAACATTCTTCAATCTAACTACCTATACTTGGCATAATATTTATTTATAGAATATACCTACAAGTTTTTAATTCCTCCATATTTTTAATATCATTTCTATGATTTTTTCAACACATTTCGTTTTTTTCAAAACTTTTTAACATTTCTCAATATTCTAAATTATTCAATGTTTTTATTTTTTTCAGCATTTTTTTTTTTACTTAATCAACACTTATTTGTCTTTTTTAACATATTCTGACTTTCGAACTTTTTTGAAAATTTTCGCATCCATCGATTTCTTTTTCTACAACTTTTGATTTTTTAAAAGTAATCCAACATTTTGCGATATTTCTCGTTTAAGCTTTATATTTCTCTATTTTGCTATGAAATTTTTTATTTTAAATGTATACCATAAATTTGCCAAAAACTTTTTATTTATATTTTTTTGCTAATTCTAATCAAAATTTAATTTTTAGTAAGTAAAGTGACTATACGCACGCACACACAAAATGCATTTAAATGAAAAAGGTGCAAAATTAAAAAATTATTTTCTGCAATGATGATAATGATATTTTATAAGATTAAAAGAAATTATTTAAAAAAAAAAAAATCAAATCATTTCAACTAAATATAATTATAAAAGAAATTACAAACTAAAACATACCTTTTAATAATTTGTAAATTTGAAAGAAAGACTTTTACAGACAAGGACAACAAAACTCCGATATTTGTTGGATTTTGAAATGAAAAATAAAAAAAAATCGAAATTAAAAATGGCAATAAAACGCTAGAGAAAATATAAAAAAAATAAATATATAAAAATATAATAATATGTATAAAAATAATAGATAAATAAATAGAAATTAGTTTTTAAAAAATTAAAAATCTTATATACATAAATAATAAATTAATAAATTGAAACAAGTTAGAAAAAAACCATTGTTAATTAGCTCCAAGAAAAATGTAAACTAAATAAAATATATATACTGAACATAAATGTTAAAATATAAAAGTCAAATAGATGATTTATGAGAAAATCATAATTAGAAAATTTATATTTATATGAATGTACGTATGCTACCGGGCTAAAGTAGTGCTTCGAAAAAAAAACTATTCCTAGCCAAAACTAAGCAGTCAGTCTGAAGCGTGTTAGAACAAACTGGCTTTAAGACAATCTTTTAAAAAAGATCTTTTCAGTATGAAAATATGTTTTAGCCCAAATTAATATGGCTAAAGATATCTATCAAAATTATTTGAGTTTACATAAATAATAACGAACAAAAATCTTTAAGACATAATTTTAGGCTAAAAATCAAATATTCTTATTACAATCACTTTGGCCTAACGCAATCCACTTTAACTAAGTATTTTGGCCTAACAAAAATAGTTTTTCTTAAAGATTACTTTGTCCGGGATAACATATATATCAGCAATTTATCAATTTTAATATCATTTTCAATATATACATATATTAGTTATTATGATTGTTGTATATGATGAGACTCAGGGTTTGCCTGGCCATCAAAATAATTGAATTTAGTTTTATGAAAAAACTTTGCATCCGTTGTTAACTATTCAAAACGTTATTTCTTTTATTATTTATTTCTGAAAGCATTTGCGTTAGAAAATTATGCGAATTTATTATTTAGTCTGGTTTTTATTGCAATTTTTTATTTATTCGAAAATTAGGTCTCGCTAGCATAAAGCTTTTAACGTGTTAAAAAAAAAAATATAGTATATTGACCCTAAATCGGTCATTTTATTAAAATCTGCAGCAATTAAAAAAAAAAAAAAATATTAAAAAACAAAACTTTTAAATCAAAAGAAAAAAAAAATTAATTTAAAAAGTAAAAAATTTTGATAAAAAAAATATTAAAAATTAAAAAAAAAAAAAAAAATATGTAGTTCATAAGTAATTTATTAAAACAAATTCACAATTAAGTAAACACGTTTAAATTAAATAACTAGACGTACCTCCGTTGGATTATAGGACTTGCCAGGGGTTAATTGCTGAAAAATAAAATAACAAAAAGGAAAAAAAAAATAACATAAATGTAAATAAAAATCAATTTAGACCCCAAAAACCAATCACAAACAAAAAACATTAACTTAAATATAAAATATCGTATAGTATTTAATTTTATTAAAAATTATTGTATACGTAATTTTTCATTTTTCATTTAAAACAGAAGTTAACAAAGCTATGATTTTTAAAAACAATCAATTATATGGAAAAAATGGTTTAATCCAAAATACGACATGAATATTAAGAAGTAGTCCTTTTTATAAGTTTGTTGACATTGATTTTGCAAAAAAAAAATAGTTTTCACATTTTTTTATAATTCAATTAATTATACAGGACCACAAAAAAAAAAGTCCTGTAGTAGAAAGTTGAGGTACCATACGGTATGGTTTTCAATGTGCTAAAAACGAATCCGAGGACAGAATTTAGCCATCACCCTGAGATTTTGAGATATCCTTGCTTAAAGTTGCAGGAAGCACTGTTTTCAGGCTTATGGTGCAGTTCCAGGAAACGAAGTAGTTCCATATTTTCAATGGAATCGAATAGCCCTTATCTTCCTTATAAAACTATACATTCTAATTTTTTCGATTGGACTTTTACTTCCCGAGATATCACCGTTTGAAGTAAACGTATCTCAACCCCCATACAAAGCACTACATTATATTTGTAGCGTAAAATCCATTTAACATATAAAAATGATAACCCTTTACTTCAAAGTAAGATAACTCTGAAAGTAAAAGTCCAATCGGAAAAGTTTGAAGGCATAGTTTTATAAGGAAGATTGTGGCTATTCGATGTCATTGAAAAAATGGAACTACCACATTTCCTGGAACTGCACCGTAAGCCTGAAAACAGCGCTTTCTGCAACTTAAAGCAGGGATATCTCAAAATCTGAGGGTGATGGCTGAATTCTGACCTCGAATTCGTTTTTAGCACATTGAAAACCATACCGTATGGTACCTCAACTTTCTACTACAGGCGTTTTTTTTTTTTGTAGTCCTGTGTTATCTGAAGATTATACTATCATTTTTGCAATATATTTAATAGTTTCTGAGCAGGACACAGTATAAAAAGAGTGTTTTCCCAGAGTATGAAACTTTAAAAAATCATAGCTTTCTCAATTTCGACCAAAATGGGTAATTAAAAACTAGTAAGGGTGTAGCTTTTGGTCTGGCCAAAAAATAAATACCCTACACTGCAGTATTTTGAAAAGTTTGCTTATATGGTGCAACGCCCTCTTGTCCGAGTTCACCCAGTTTTTGCTCAGAGCTTGCATTAGTAGTCAATAGTGTCTGAGTGAAATTTGGTTGGATTATCTCAAAAAACGTTTTCAGTATAGCGTTTTGAAGCTTTTGCTTATATAGGAGGTGCCACGCCCTCTTGTCCGAGTTAGTCTAGTTTTAGCTTAGAGCTTGCATTTACAGTCTTTAGTATTTGAGTGAAATTGAGTTGGATTATCTCTAAAAACTCTTTCAATATAGAATTTTGAAGCTTTTTCTTATATGGGAGGTGCCACGCCCCCTTGTCCGAATTTGCCCAGTTTTTTCTCAGGGCTTGCGCTTGCAATTCGTTGTATTTATGTGTATTTTGGTTGCAGTGTTGTGAAAAATACTCCTAAAGTTGCATTTGGAATATATTTTTTGTATGGGCGGTAGGCGTGGCCGTTGACTTATTTTGCTCATTTTCAATCCCACGAGCTAACTTTGACGACGGAGGCAGTGTACCAAATTCCATTGAATTAGCTTGCTCAGTTATCCCATAAAATGTATTTCCACACACAGCCAGCCAGACAGACAGACGGACATGGCTATAGGTGACGTTCAGGAGGTGACGCTGATCAAGAATATATATACTTTTCTATATCTGCCACGCCTCCTTCTCTGCAGTACAAACGGATGGACAAAGTGAAAATACCGTGGGTGTAGGGTATAAAAATACGTATTTTTAAAAAAGAATCATTAAAAAATTATCGAAAATAAAATCTAATATTTAAACATAAGTCTTTCGTTAAAAACCCCATACTTTAAGACAGACCGTGGTCCAGGTCCGAACCGCAGAACGCCAAAAACTGTACCGCCACAATATGTTTTTTAAAGTATAAATTACTAAAATAAATTCTTAAAAAATTTCTTTTTGATTGTCATATTCATTTTTCTATTTCATTGAGAGAACCATACGAAAAAAGAGAGCAACTTTGTAAACCACAAATATTTACTGAGCGAATCGTATGAAAAAAGAGCATAGGGCTCTATACTTAGATATGTACTCGAATAATATAATTTCTTTGTAAATGCAATGTAGCTGAAAAGAAGAAAGGAACAAACGACTGAAGGAGAAAGGAACAGGAGACGAAGCCGATTAAGAGGAGGAAGGTTCAAGCTTGGACCTCTTTTTCACAGCAATATGACTGAAAAATGTAGCTGTCGTGAATAAAGGAATGGATTGCGTAATTGATCGATGACATAAGTCGAACGACAATGATAGGGAAAAGGAATGGGGATAGGACAGAGCGCTGGAAATCTTGGGGAAAGCATTTGCGCCATCTTGTATTTTGAACACTATGAAAAAGACGCATAGATGAAAAATATACTAATTGTACTGCCCTGTACTGCTAACGAGACCTAATTTAGTGTTTAACGTAAAAACCAGACTATTTTTAAGTATTTTTTTCCTATGCAAAGTAAGTGAAAATTAAAACAAAAGGCAATTACCTTCATACCTATGCTTATTATGAATATTTTTTTTTAAAATACATATTGTCAAAATAACGTTTCACGGATTAATTTATTTAGTTTTTTTCGAGATTTTTTTTTTTAAAGGATGATGATTTCAATATTGTTTTTTTTTTTATTTAATAAAAAAATTTTGCCCAAACTTTGCTTTTTCTGTTGATTTTTTTCAAACTTAGTTACATAAAGAGAGAGTTCCCACGCTGGGGAAAAGCAACATAACTCGAAAATAAACTGAAACTTAGCTTAGTTAACATGTATATAGTAACGAAATGATTCTTTTAAAAACTCTTATATTTTTTAATTAAAAAAAAAAAAAAAAACCAAAGGTAAAACATCTAAAGTAAAAAATGCTATGTTAAGAAAAGCATAATATAACGTTAGTTTGGTAATCAACTAAAGAACCTATAAATTTAGAAAACCTAAAAAAAAAAAAAATACAGTGTTTGAAAATGTACAGCGCTTTTGAATTTGTTGTGTCCGAAAGTAAGTGGTGGGGAAATAAGAATAATTTTGAAAAATATCAATTTTGAAAAAATCAATTTTAGACTGATTCCATTTCAATTCAACCGGTGAGTGTGCACTTAGGTTTGCAAATCAACTTCAAACTAGCAAAATATTTTTCTACAATCAAAATAAGGAAATACGTATTTTTTTTTTTTTTTGGTTTGGACCAAAATTGGGGATTTTATGGCGTTTTGTAGGAATTTTGCCGAAAATTTAATTTTGAAAAATTCGTGGTGTTTAATCGGTTTTTTCAACCGCATTTCTTTATTTATCAACTGATTTACATGAATCAAAATTTATTTAGTGCACAATGAAATTTTTTTAAGTAATACTTAAAAAAAAATTTTCTTTAACCCTTACTTTCCTTAAAATTGATGTTTATATTTTAAATAAAAATGCTAATTTTCTCAAAAACACCATCTTTTTTTTTCTCGAAAATTTGCACAGTGATAGTAAAGCACGTCCTCTTTATTCCAGTAATGGCGGTTTTCTTGCTTTTTTTGTTATAAGTGTAAAATTTGCAATTTTTAACGTTGATATTGAGTTCTTCTATACAAAATGAATAAAAAAAATTGCACAGTTCAATTTTCACTTTCCTAGACGGTTTTGCGATACTGATTCCGAAAATGGCACTGACATTCTTCTACCATTTTTGGTTTTCAAGATATCTTGAAAAACTTGAATAAAACCAATAAATTTGAAAAAAACCGAATTATTTATTTTTGAGACACAAAATTCATTTATAGTAAGTTAGATGGATTTTAAATATACTCACGGTATAGAAAACCAAGCATTGTTTGTGTTTTTTGCGATTTGACCGTACCTTGGCTTTTGTTTTTCTTCGAAAGTTCTCGGAATTTTTATTAGTTTTTTTTTCGATTACTTTCGTGTAATTGTGTTGTACTGTTCTGGCTATGTAACAAGAAGTTAACCCTCTGGTTCCCTCACTCTTCCAAACATGGCACTTTTGAATACTTTTGCATTTCTTTGCATTTTTCCACTGTTCAATTTTGTTTATTCTAAAGGAATAAAGTTCATCAACAGCAAAATTTTTAATTGAATAGCTGGTGTCAGTTTTAGCACTTGAGTTAGAAACTCACAAGCAGTCTGGATAGCAGCCGTGTGGTCATTTCACAGACTATGATGTGTCGCGAAATTACATGAAGCAATCGAAAAAGAAACTAATAAAAATCCCGATAACTTTCTAAGAAAAACAAAAGCCAAGGTACGGTCAAATCGCAAAAAACAAAACAATGCTTGGTTTTCTATACCGTGAGTATATTTAAGTTCCATCTAACTTACTATAAATGAATTTTGTGTCTCAAAAATAAATAATTCGGTTTTTTTCAAATTTATGGGTTTTATTCAAGTTTTTCAAGATATCTTGAAAACCAAAAATGGTAGAAGAATGTAAGTGCCATTTTCGGAATCAGTATCGCAAAACCGTCTAGGAAAGTGAAAATCGAACTGTGCAATTTTTTTTATTCATTTTGTATAGAAGAACTCAATATCAACGTTAAAAATTGCAAATTTTACACTTATAACAAAAAAAGCAAGAAAACCGCCATTACTGGAATAAAGAGGACGTGCTTTACTATCACTGTGCAAATTTTCGAGAAAAAAAAAGATGGTGTTTTTGAGAAAATTAGCATTTTTATTTAAAATATAAACATCAATTTTAAGGAAAGTAAGGGTTAAAGAAAATTGTTTTTAAGTATTACTTAAAAAAATTTCATTGTGCACTAAATAAATTTTGATTCATGTAAATCAGTTGATAAATAAAGAAATGCGGTTGAAAAAACCGATTAAACACCATGAATTTTTCAAAATTAAATTTTCGGCAAAATTCCTACAAAACGCCATAAAATCCCCAATTTTGGTCCAAACAAAAAAAAAAAAAATACGTATTTCCTTATTTTGATTGTAGAAAAATATTTTGCTAGTTTGAAGTTGATTTGCAAACCTAAGTGCACACTCACCGGTTGAATTGAAATGGAATCAGTCTTTAATAAAATGGTTAATCGAATTGTGCAACCCAAAAGCAGAGGGATATAAAAATTTTTATAAAAACTTAAATTTCGAAAATTTTTTTTTGTTATTATGGTATAGGTAGCTCAAACGAAGAGAAGAAATAAATTTTCTATAAATTTTTTCAAGAAAAAGTTGTTACGAATCGTACAGCTCATAAAGAAAAAGAAAAAAAAATTCCGGAAAAAGTAGTTACGAATTATGCAGCAACTCAAAAGTTATAGTTAAATATTGAAAATATTGAAAAAGTCACATTGAATTGTCGTACTCAAAATTCAGGGTGCGCCATCTTTCATGTCGGTATGTAAACATTTAACCCTTTTTGTAGCAAGATAGAAATAGCAGGGTTCTCTACAATGAGAATATTGGTTGCAAGTTAGTAGTACGAGAAATTTGATGCGCTCAACTGCCAATTTCATAAGATGAAATACCATCTGAAGACGGTCTTGCCGAAGACAAACTGATCAAGTGACAACGTTCAAACTGCAAACCTTTGATGCGAACTTTCAATCTAAAAAAAACATTTGCCCTCATGAGCGGAGACAATTTTTAATGAAGACTTTCTGTAGATGGTCTTACTGGTCTAAATATTAACACAACGCGCCAAAAATAGTCATTCAGTGATGTTAACTCAACGTGCATATCGTCGAAAATATCGTGGCCAAAAAGGACCGTCTATCAACACTATTCGTCATTTAGTGATCGAATTTTGTTAAGCACAGGACAGTGGGAGATCGTCCAAATGCCGTTCATCAACACCTAAAACGTTTCAATAAAGTGCTAGAAGCTGTAAGAGAGAGTGTTGCGCATAACTCAAATGTGTCGTATCGTTACCGCGCTTATTATTTTGGTGTCAGTGGAACCACTTTGCGCCGAATTTTAAAATATGATTTGCATTTGTTTCCGTATCGGCTACGTCGCTTAGAATACTGCAAAAACTGATTCTTGGAGAATCCACACGAGGACCAAATCAATTAAAAAATATCTTAGCATGGAAAAATCAATTGTTTTTTTTATGTAGTTTATTCAATATTTACATACCGATATGTATAAAAGATTACGCGCCCTGTATTTAAGAAAAGGTTGTTTCGAATTGTACAGGTTAGAAAACAAAACAAAAATTTATAAAAATGTAATTGCTTCGAATTAAGTAGTCGAAAAAAAATGTGTATAAAAACTTTATTTTTTGACCAAACTAAGAAAGTAGTAACGGGTGATCCAATAAGAGCTTCCTACTTTGTTTTCCTCATAAAATGGCAACAAAAATTCATTGTTCATTGCTCTGTAGCGAGCACCATTGACCGTAACACGGGCTCCATCCGCATTTTTTAAGAAATACGGTCCAATGATGCCTCCTGCCCATAAACCACACCAAACAGTACATTTATCGGGAAACAGAAGCACTTGGATTCCTTTTGGTTGTTCATCGGCCCAAATACGGCAATTTTGCTTGTTAACGTAGCCGAAATGAGCTTTGTCGCTAAATAAAATAATGGATCATAAGGCCCATAAACCGAAATTAAAACGTACACTAAGATCAAACGGCTCCAATTCTTGTACGAGTTGTATTTTATAGGACTTCAGACCAAGATCACGCCCCAAGATGCGCCACAATGATCCATAAGAGATGCCCAAAGCCTGAGATCGGCGACAAATGGATTGTTCACTGTTTTCACTAACACTCTCTGCTACTGCAGCAACATTCTCTAAATCACGGGCTCTCTGGTTAATGATGAATGTTCAATAGTGTAAAATTGCTTCGAATCTGGTGATGGTGTTACGAATAGTGCGCTCAGTTGGACGCTCATAACGACCAAAATTATGTTGAAGAACTTTATAACATTCTCTAACTGATGACTGATTTTGGTAGTAAGTTTCCACAATTAATAAATGTTGTTCAGGAGTAAGTCTATTCATGATTGAGTCGTATTGAATACTGAACACAAACGTCATATGGACAAGTCATTTGACACATAACAGCTGTCAAAACAACCCAGTTGGAAAAGGGACCTCGTATTGGATCAGCCTTTACATTTTTTAAAGCCCCAGGAAAAGAAAATGAAAAGGTTTGCTTATTTGGTTGAGATATATGCAAAAGATCGTAACTTTGAATTAACACCTGCCATTAGGCTCTGCACATCTCTTTGGTGACCTGGGGTGATACCTTAATCCAGTTTTGTTTTAGTTCCTTTTCATTTTTGACAACTTTCTTCGTTTTAAACAATTTTCTCTTCATTTTAGCTCAATATTTTTCAATCGGCCGAAGCTCAGGGCAATTCGGAGTATTTGCATTTTTCGGTACAACATTAACCCATAGTGCCATAGTGACAACTCGCCAAATCTGGCCAAAATAATACAGGGTTTTCGTAAAGGCGTATTATAGGCAACAGACGTTTCTGGAAGCACTCTTTCACATAAATTTGTTGGTTAATTGTACCAGTTGTGACAAATACTGAACTCTTCAAACAGCATTTATAAATTGCTTTCTGTACGTATGCGTGCGACATATGTACTTTTGTATCTCTAATGGAGAGTCCAGGATGAAATCTCGCAGAATTAATTTCGATGAACTCATTTTGAAAACTATTCAAAATTCTAGAGAAAACAATGATGAAGAAATGTAAGACAAAGAATTCTATGATGATTACACTCGTTACAATCTCTTTCAATAGGGACGCTACAAAAGTAGACCGATAGGTACAGTAAACGTCGCCATATTTTTTCCCGTTCTCTTAACATTTCTCTTCAGTGAAGTTTGCCATTTCATCATGGAAAGATATACGAGCCAAAAACGAGTAGAAATTATTAAAATTTACTACCGAAGTTCGGAGTCAGTGGCCTCAACTTTAAGAGAGCTACGTCCAATTTATGGTCGTCATAACCGTCCTACCAGATCAACAATTGAGCGTCTAGTGGAAAAATTTGAATCCACAGGCACAGTACAAAATTTTCCCGTGCCAGTGAGACAAAGAAGTGCCCGTAGTGTCGAGAATATTGCTGCCGCTGAGGCTTCAGTTCAAGAAAGCCCAAATGTGTCTCTCACACGTCGTTCTCAAACGTTGGGCATCTCTGTGACGTCGTTGTGGCGAATTTTGCGAAAAGATCTTGGCCTACATCCTTACAAGATCAAATTGACGCAAGAACTGAAGCCGCTTGACCACCAATGATAACCGACTTGGACAATATGTGGTTTCAACAGGACGGCGCCACAAGCCACACAGCGAATGTCACAATCAATTTATTGAAAACCAAGTTTGGTGAACGTGTTATCTCACGAAATGGCCTAGTCGATTGGCTGCTTCGGTCGTGCGATTTGACTCCGTTAGACTATTTTCTGTGGGGCTACGTCAAGTCTATGGCCTATGCCAACATGCCAGCGAAGATTGATGAAATTCGTATGAATATCGATCGTGAAATTGCAGCAGTATCGGTCGATTTATGCTTGAAAACTAACGAAAATTGGGTTCAGTGTCTGGACTTCTGCAAGCGTGCCCATGGTGGCCATGCAAAAGAAATCGAGTTCCATACATAATGCCATCGAATGAACTTTCACAGGAATAAAGAATTTCATTGATATCCAAAATCGTTTTTGTTTCATTTAAAAAAACTTTTGTAGCGCTCTTATTGAAAAACCCTTTACTATAATATTTAACGCGACACTCTTTGTTTACTGTGATTACTTTTTTACGTGAACATATCTTATCTAACTTAAAAAGCAAATAAAAATTTTGAAAACTTAGATTTTGGAAAAAGTTCTATTGAACTGTACAGCATCTTCAAATGAGGAAAACATTTTTGAAATTCGAAGCTTTACGAAGTGTGCATCTCAAAACAGAAAAACGATTTCAGAAAGAATGGTTTGAAAAGACAAGAAAACAATTTTTAAAAAGTCAATTCCGCAAAAAGTTGTGTCGAATTATGTAGTAACTCAAAAGAAGAAAAGAAAAACTTTTTTAAGACTTTGGAAAAAACTATTATGAACTGTGCAGCTTAAAAGCAGTAGGAAAAGAAAAGCAATTTCGAAAAATTCGATATCGGAAAATAAAAATTTCGAATATAACAAAAAAAAAATTTGAAAAATTGAATTCCGGAAAAAGTTGTGTCGAATTGTGTGTGCAGCGGCTCAAACGATGAATTAAAGAGAAAAACAATTTTGGTTAAAGTGTTTTCGAATTGTGCAGTACATTTGTAGCGCAAAAAAAAATAAAGTAATAAATTTTTGGAAAATTAAATTTCGGAATTAGTTGTTTCGAATTGTGCAGCTTTAAAACAAACCAATTAAAACAGAGTCAAAAAACCAAACAACTTTTCTCAAGCAGCTGCAAAGTATATTGTTTGAGAGAGCGACAGAGAGATATCGTCAGCGGGCAAGAGAAAAGTGTGTGTGATATATACATATACGAATATGTAGGATTGTATGTATGTATGCATTTTGATAAAGCATTTTGACAATTTTTGACATGACGACATTTAACAATGATGCCAAAGAGCTTTTACAAAGCTTTTTTTTTTTTTTAATAGAAATATATGTAGTTAAAATAGTAAGAAAGTTTTGTGTAAACTTACTCTTTTATTATTATTTTGTCTAGGTTTTTTTATCTACGCGTTTCATTTAAATTTTGTTAATTTTTTGTGTTTTCAATAATAATAATAAATAAAAGAAATTTTTATTAATAAATTGTTAAAGAAATTTGTCTATTTTTTTTTTTTGTTTTAGTCAAATGAAGAAAATTAATAAAAATTATAAGTAGTTTGCATGCAAAAGAGCACAAAAATGGGTAAGTAAAGTATTTTTGTAGTAGGTATTTCCAAAGAAAAAACTATGATGTATTCTGTAAATTTTGTATATTTTACAAACAAATCTTGTCAGGTCTCGTTAAAATACGAAGAAGAAGCAACATGCCATACATTATCATTCCTGGTTCAACTAAGTAGAAGAATCATTATTATATATTATAGAAAACAAAACAATAATTTATACCGAATTAAATTTTTTCGGGTTAAAATTTTATAAAAGAAAAGGTTTTTTTTTTTTAAATTTGTAAAATGTAAAAAAAATAAATAAAATATACAACTTAAAATTTGCTACAAAATAATTATTATTTACTTTTTTTTAAACTTAAAATAATAAAATATAGAAATAATATCTGTTAAATAAATAAATTAAATATTTTTTTTTTTTTCAACACATCATGCAACATTTACTAAATTCGCTTTACCTTCATAATTTTACATTGTGCAACACCAGTTACAGTCAATGGTACACCCTGTGCAGTTTCAACCCCTTCACACATCGGATTGAGCGTCATCACTTCGAGCGAGAGACGTTGTACATCGGTAACGAGCCACCATGCCCATGCCCAGCCGCCAACAATGGTGCGCTTTTTGGTTGAACCACAGCAGCCACCTGAAAGAAGAAGAAAAAGAGAAGGTAATTTAGAAAGTAAATAAAAATAAATTAACATTTTTAAATTAAATTAATACAACATTATTCTGGTAGTAAGTATATACGGTTTTTAATTAAGTAATTGATGAAGTTTGTTGACTTTACTTTTTACTTCAATGAGCAAGCACGGTCTACTCAATTATCAATTCATTAACTTTATTGCACTGAAGTCAAACCAATACTGAACTGCATTACTGCATGTGGGCCTTTTAAAAGCCATCTGTTGCTGATAATTAGCTCTTTTCCGCAAAATTTTATGTCATTTTACATATACTAGAGTCCGCTTTGTGCCCGAAATGCGACCATTTCGATTTGACTATAAAACACAAAAAGCTTTTAACATTCTTCCTTATGGTTCTAGTTATCTGCATTCATAAAAATCGGTGCAGCAGCTTAGTTGAAACAGCGTGCTTGGCATTTAGAGGCGTGTTACTCCTACTAAAAAACAAAAACTTTTTTATATCTTTCCGTCCTGCTCATTCTATCCCCATTCCAAAATTCACAAAAAACAATGCCATGAGCGCGTGACACCGTCCACTTAAAAATATAAAGGTCATATTCTCATTCCTTAGTGTTAGTCATATATCTACATTAGGGTGGGCCGATTTGAAAACTGATCTCAGCTACCCCCCTATGTGAAAGATCATTCAATTCTATGAATATTTGCCCAAGCAACTATACCTCTGCGTTCAACTTTAGTTCGGCGCATTTTTGATCGAAAATTGTACCATTCATCAATATTTTTTTTTATTTTCATACTAAATTTTAAAAATTTTTATAAAGACAAAAGTAATGTCATTATATGATTTGGCTGGTATTCTATTAGTAATCAATTAAATTGGGTTCTGTTTACATAAAAAGTTCATTTGGTGGTGTGGAATTGATGCTATATATTTATTTAAAAGAGTGATATGGGTCAAATAGCCGATAATTATGACCGACTTTCAAAATAAACGATTCATATTTTTGGATGAATTTTTTCAAACAAAACATCAACCTAGGCTGAAAGCTCATTTAATTCTATGAATAATTGCCCAAGGAACTATGCCTATGCGTTCAACTTTGGTTCGGCGCATTAGGGGGGTAGCCGAGGTCGATAAAATTTCCTCCATACAATTTGGCCCACCCTAATCTACATACCCAATTTTAAAAAAATCAATGTAGTGACATAGCACAGAAAGCGTTTTTTCTTTTAGGGGCGTGGTACGCCCTCTGAAAAGCATAACGGTCATGTTATCATTCCTTAGCGTTAATTCTATCTCCATATCCAATTTCATAAAAATTGATGAAGTGGTTTAGCCGTGACAGCGTTTTTTCCATTTGGGGGCGTGGCACCGCCCACTGAAAAACAAAATGGTCATGTTATCGTTTCTTAGTGCCTACTTTATCTCCATACTAAATTTCGTAAGAACTGATGCAGTGGTTTAGCCGTGAGGCCGTTTTTTCCATTTAGGGGCGTGGCACCGCCAACTTTAAAAAAAATATAGTCCTATGCATTGCTCCTTCTCACAACCTTTCCAACAAAAAAAGAATCAGACAAAACGGTTGAGATTTAGCTATAGAAACAGGGACTGAATCGATTTCACGCAAATCGGTTTAGATTTAGGTATAGATTTCGTTTGCCTATTTATATATAGATTTTCATCACAAGAATTTCTATTGCGGTAGGTTGTGGTCATTGTGGTCATTTCTTTTAAATAGTGTTACTGCATTGTTTTGCGTTGACGTCAGTGAATTATCCAACAAAGTTAATGAACATGGGTTATTTGTGTCTTATGTGTAATATTTCTATAGACTTTTGTAGCAAACTTCGGTTACTCCGAGTTTTAACCTATCCCACATAGTCCTGGCCAATCCAACATTAAAGGTCTTTAAAAGAAAGAAGAGAGAAAGTTGTCGTTTTCAATTCCGTTTTAGATAGACATATAAGATTGACAGAACTGCAAAATCGATCCTATTATGTCAAATCTCTTGTTCCAGGACATAACTTTGAATTTCACCGATTAAGATTGTTTTCTTGTATCGGAGTTATGACTATAGAGACTAGAATTCAAATATTATGATTGTCGGGATTAGGATTTCAAAGATCTGACAGCCATGGCTAGCCAGAAAAATTTGTAGGTTTTAATGAAGGTGGATATTAATTAAGGTTACAAATATTATGAGTTTTATTGGATTGAGATTATGATTTAAGTGATAAGGATTACGAGTACGTATGACTTGATATTTTAGGATTTTAGAGATTATGGTTTCAGCGTTTAGGCAGCTAGTAAAGTTATTTTGATCAAAACAAAAGGGAATATTAAATGGAATTTTTGTGACTTAGATTTCGAGATTAAAATCTAAGAGTTTATTACTTCACTGAACAAGAAGATACCAAGATTATGTTGTTCCTTAAAAGAACGGATACGGTTTCGGAGATTAAGATTTTTGAATTTGAAATTCAATGATTGGGACTTCGAGGTTATGAGTTCTGAGAGAAGGCATTTAGCAATGGTATGTAGCTTCAAATCAAGATGAAAACTAAGATTTTAGAGGATATTATTAAGTCTGAGAGATGGCAACTAGTACAGATACGTAGCTCCCAATGAAGGCGGACACTTATCACGATTTCGAGAATTGGATTTCAGAGCCAAAGACTTGATGAATGAACCAGCAAGCAAAGTTATAAGGATCCTAAAGAAATGGAGTTAAATTAGCATTTCAATGAAAAAGATTTTGAGACTGGGATTCCAATGGTTTGATTTCCGAAGATTATAGCTTGAGATTACTTGCAAAAAACGTAGCTTCTAACGAAGTCAGCGGTTTATTAAGGTTTTAGAGAATGATATTCAAAAGTTAGGGTTCAACAGATTGTGGGTTTAGAGGTTAGATTAGATTTTTTTTCCAATATTTTGAGAACCAAAGCTTGTTCTAATTATAAAAACATGATCCGCTCAGACGATCGAAGTTTAAAGGTGAACCTATCATAAACTATATGAGTCAATGAACATTCATACAATAAAAGCTGTAGCCGTCAAAACAAAACTAAATAACATACATATTTAGATCATAACTAAGAAAAGCGTAAAAAGAGATTGACATTTTACAAATCTGTGACAGTGACATTGATCTTGAATTCATTGTAATAGGGGCCAAAGATACAATAACAAAAATTCACCGTCAGTTGAGAAACTACGCACGAGAGCTAATTTTAATAGATTTATACATAACTTGAAAGCTGTCATCCATATGCTCATGTCGTCGTGGTGCAGATTCTCGCAATAATACTATACGTTCAAATAAAAGGGAAATCAAGCGAGCATAAATTTAATATGCAAGCTACCTACGTGATGTACTACTCGTAGATTATGGGTACAATTGTTACAAGACAAATGAAAAGTAAACAGAGAGAAATTGAATTGTAAGCAAAATTTGCAGTATAAATGGTGAAGAAATCACTAAGCATTGAAGCCAAATGCATAGGGAATCTTGAGAATATAAAAAAATCGCAGTTCAAAGAATCGACCCACGAATTGGTGCAACTTAATTTGAACTTTTTAAAAGAAAAAATAATCAGCTAAGAAAACCATACCGCTCATTTGCTGCACCAACATTTGATCAACAAAGCCTCTAGGCCGGATGGCATATCAGCCCATGTATTAAGAAATTGTGCCTCAACATTGGCTCGGCCTTTACGCAATCTTTTTCACCTATCCTACTCTAGTGGGATATTTCCATCTTGTTGGAAGGTTGCTAACGTCCAGCCAGTTCCGAAGAAAGGCGAAGTCACCAACCCAAATAATTACCGACCCATATCAATATGCTCTGCGCTTTCCAAAGTAATGGAAAGCGTTATTAACTTCCACCTTGTGAATTATTTAGAGCATAACAATTTGCTTAGCGATCGCCAATATGGTTTCCGCAGAGGACGCTCTTTTGGTGATTTGATGGCGTTCCTCACTGAAAAATGGAACCAATGCATTCACCTTTTTGGCGAAAGTACGGTTATCGCTTTGGATATTTCAAAGGCTTTTGATCGAGTGTGGCATCGCGCCCTTATATCTAAACTAATTGCATATGGTGTCGGTGATTCTTTTGCTCTTTGGATCACGAGCTTCTGTAGTAACCGTTTGATCCGTGTTGTAGTTGATGGTTTCACTTCTATTGAACACTCCATTAACGCTGGAGTTCCCCAGGGTTCTGTGCTTTCTCCAACACTTTTCATTATTTTTATCGATGACCTTCTGTCTTTGACTACAAGCCCAATCCATTCCTTTGCGGATGATAGTAACATTTGTTATTCATATGGCTTTAAAAAGCGCCCCAGTTCTACGGAAGTTGAGATTAAAAGGCGCCATATGTATAATACACTCACAAATGATCTCAAAAAAATCTCTGAGTGGGGTCTTGCTAATCGGGTCGATTTCAATGATAGCAAGACCCAATGCTGTCTGTTATCTCACAGACGAATGAATTGCTCTTCTACTCACCTTAATATGGCTGGCGTAGATATTACAAGATCATCATCTCTTGACGTTGTGGGCATATCGATTCAATCGGATTTGAGGTGGACTGATCATGTGTTTCATGTGTCGAAAGAAGCAGCCAAGTGTATAGGTTTTTTTGAAACGTTGTAAGAAATACTTCACTCCTGTTGATCTTCGTAATGTCTACTTCACCTATAGTTGTCCGAAACTAGAATACAATTCACACATTTGGGCCGGGGCTTCAAAAACAACTTTAGAGCTGCTAGATCGAGTTCAGCGACGTGTGTTTAAACTAATTGGTGACATAAATATTATATCACCAATTGACACCCTTGAGCACCGACGTAACGTAGGATGTATAACTCTTTTTTAAAGATATTATAAAAAGATGTGCTCTAGAGAAATATGCGACCTGGTTCTCTCAGTACATATCTTCTCTCGAAGCACTCGGGCGTCTAATTCGGCCCATACTTTTTGCGTCACACCGGCGCCAAGCAGAACATCTCACTATCGTGATAATTCGTTCTTCAGTCGTACTATTAAGTTGTGGAACAATCTCCCAGTCACTGTTTTCCCTGTAGGATACGACATCCAAAAATTCAAGAAAAACGTTCACCAACACTACTCCATCTTTCCCCCCTCGATCTAACCTATCTCCTTTCTCCAAACCAACACAGTGCTATGCATTTATAGGGGCCATCCCCTAAGCGCTGGTTTCAATTTAAAAAAAAAAAAAAATTGTCAGAACTCTAAATACTCAAAAATCTCGATAAAAACCTTAGCTTTTAAGGATAACAAGTTACAATTATTTCTTTATTTAATTTCCAATGGAAAATTAATCAAGAGGGCATTGTACTCATCATACCAAAAACCCACAAAATAATGAGTGTTTGCGGCATTACGCCTAAGCTACTGGACATATTGAAAATGTGGTCACGCTATATCTGTGTATAATCTTCGAACAGCTTTATATAGTAAATAGGGCGAATCTAATAAAGGCATTTTGCAAGCCGAATAAAAAAACACAAACAATAAGATGTAACTTGATACATGGATGAACATTGTATACTCCAAGTACCTTGCAAAAAATAGGGGGAGGGGAAATACACCAGCTATACAAAAAACTATACATATCCGCACCATGGCGGCTATCAATTTAAACTTGATATCTGGATGAATATAACCATGAGGAAAATAGGGGTATTGGGCCAGAGGGCGTTGCACCCCACATGAAAAAAAAAAAAAACACTGAACCGGGTGTAATTCTTAACATATAGCAGTTACTGCAACTTGGTACATGGACGTATATTTTATTTATAAAACATCTTGCAAAAGTAAGGGGGTTACGAAAAGGGAGTGTTGTACCCCCAAAGATACAAAAGACACACACAGAGACTTAAGACCCCATTGAACATAGAAAATAATATACTCCATATTTAAAGAAAAAACAAATGAGGTAATCAAGAGCTTTCGAACAAGTTCTTTAGATGCACCCTTATAAACATATGTTCTTGCATACATGACTTCTAAGAAAATCAAATTTCATCACTTGCACCATTGTAGCCCTGATCATGATAAGCAACAAAAGAGAGTGAGAGAATGATAGCAATTTCACCAAAGAGCGAGCAAAAAATTTAGTTACGAGAAGCCAGTTACTTTCTTCAGAAATTTACCACACTAAGAGCCGAGGTTGACGATTGGAACTACCAGTTACCATGGCTAATGAAAGAGTTAAGTTAAAAACCTTGAGAGGAAGACCACAAGCCAGAGTCAACACGATCAATAGTTGAAGTTTAAGCGTCGAACGTGCCAGTAATAGTGGAATACAAGTGGAAAATAGAAAGTTATAGGAGAAATAAAAATAGTTAAAAATAGAAGATACATACATACATATAGTTAAAGGGTTAAAAGTGAAAAAAAAAAGAAAAAGTTGGAAAAAAAAAACGTTTGTTGTGCTTGAGATTAAGTAAGAAAGATCGTGTACTAATAAGTTTGCGCTTCAACAACGTAGTGTTAATTATTACAGTGATACAGCAAAAGTTCAAACAAACAATAGTGATGATTTGAAGTCTCAAGTTTCACTTAAGTTTTTAAAAAGAAAGATGATGAAAATTTCATGTTAAAAATAAAGTGAGTAAAATTAAATATTGTCCAAAAAAGAAACAAAAAAAAAAATCAGTTAAGACCAAATAAAGGAAAAAAATATGTCACATACAGAATACGCTGCAAAAAGCTATAGGTATGATGTGATTCTTGCCAAACTTCTTCAAAAAAGCCACAAGCGGTAAAACAGCGGAAGCATGTGACCCACAAAAATACGAAAAAAAAACACAAAGGAATAAAGAAAAGAATGAACGACAACAAAAACGTAAAAAGAATAGTAAAAAAAAAATATTGTATATTGTGGCCTAAAGAAAGAACTTGACGCTTGAACGATGGATGAATGGTTTTGGCTTACAACAAATGTTGGCTCCCACTATTGATTGAGTGATGATATATTGACAATCTTTTTCATTTTGGCATGTGGATTAGTGTGACAAATAACGGTTTGATTTAGTAAAAGTGTTTATAGAGCGTAGGTAAAGACATTTGAAAATACGTTAAAAAAAAGAAGTAAAAAGTTGGCAATAGCAGCTTGAGAGCTTATTAGATATTTCCTTGGGCAAAGTTTATTTCGCAAGCAACAGGCATGTTTGTAAGGTTTCTCAAGAAGTTTGCAAAGCTAAACGGCCATATTGTTGTTGATTTGTAATGCATACAACTTAGGGGACACATATTGCCGAAAAATATCGTGAAATAAACATTTTGTAAAATTCCAAAAATTTGTCAAACAACACGCCTACATTCCATAAAAAATTAACGTTCTTTTGTTGAAAAAGAAAACTAAGGAGTGCTTCTATGACAATGCAATTTTGCTTGCTTAATAAGTTATAGTTGCCTAAGAAAAATTCCAAAAATGGGCGCGATGCGTCAAAGGACACGCCCATTGAAATGAACTTTAAATTTTTAACCCTAATGATGTGACAACCGAGGCCATAGTGGTCGAAACACATCTTGGAGAGCGCCGCGACATGGTCACGTTCACCTTGCTACCACACGCTACAGATGCTATTGTTCTTGGCTTCGATTATCTCGGCCTCATTGGAGCCACAATCACCTGTGGGAGCTCGACTATTTAGTTCCCCGCATAACAGAACCACCAGTCCGCAACGGATCTTGGGAATACGCAGGGGGAGGCCCCACGGACACACGAGTTCAACCAGATCCAGCAGACGTTTCCTGCCACGGAGCAGCTACGCATCGAGAAATTCTTAGACGCAGAACTACCTACTTTTGAAAGGATAGCGGGGGTAAGTCATATCACTGAGCATAGGATAGTAATGGCCGACGACAGGCCGATAAAACAACGCTACAACCCAAAGAACCCCGCCATGCAAGCCATCACCGTCGAGGAGATCAATAAACTGCTGACAAAGGGATGTATCGAGCTTTCGCATAGCGCGTTTAGTGCACCGATCGTGCTGTTAAAAAAAAAAAAACAGGGACATGACGCCTATTTATCGACTACAGGCAACTGAACAGTAAGTCCATACCAGATGCCTACCCGTTGCCTCGCATCAACCACATCCTCGACCGCCTACGCAATGCGAAATACGTTAGCAGCCTAGACCTGAAGGACGGTTACTGGCAAATACCCAAGGCCGAGATCAGTAAAAAGTACACGGCTTTTACCGTACCAGGAAGGGGACTGTACCAGTGGCGTGTTCTTCCAATTGGTTTGCGCTCGGCCCCGGCGACGTTTCAACATGCACTGGACCAAGTTATCGGACCGGACTTGGAGCCCTATGCGTTCGCATATCTGGACGATATAATCGTCATTGGATCCACCTTGGACGAACGCTTGAAGAATCTGCGAGATGTCTTCCGCAGGCTGTGAGAGGCAAACTTCAAGATTATTCCGGATAAGTGCGCATTCATGAAAACCGAAACAATAACTTACATTGATAGCTCGCATTGAAAATCACAAGGCTTTTCTAGAAAACTAATGAATTTTTCAATTGGCGCAAATATGCAAACATTTTTTGACTTAAATTGAAAGAGTAGATTCTCAGCTTTAATTTTTTTATAGTTAGGAGACGTAGCTAGACGATGCTAACTTTGTATTTTTTCCAGAAAATTTATAAGATACATTTTTTAGTTATTTGCACATACCTTTTAAACCATCCCAGTGTGCCAGACGGTTCATATCTTCGCTTTTTTACCCGTTACGGATCCGTTACTGATCCGTTTGCGGGAGAAATTCCAAAAAAAAAAACGATTCGCTTTTTTTTTGGGAATCTCTCCCGCCAACGGATCAGTAACGGATCCGTAACGGATAAAAAAGCGGAGATTTGAACCGTCTGGCACACTGGGATTTATGTAATCCAAATATTTTTTTTATTTTAAATTAATCTGAGTTATAAGCTGTAGCGCTGTGGGAGATTTCCTGCATTTAGCTGGCTAAGGAATAGAAAGAGTTCAGCTGTGCTTATTAAATTATAAGTAGTAGTTACAGCTACTTAGTTTAGAAAAATTCGGAAAATGGGCGTATTGACTCAATGGACATGTCTTCAAATGGAATCTTCTTTTTTATGTGTAGAGAAAAAGTGTTATCGAACCGATATTTTGCTCCGATGGATAAATGCCTACATATCTGTGGACTTTCGACAAAACAATCTAAGTCGAGATAAGACAATTCTCCAGGATTTTAGTCCTAAATATAAAATTTTAATACGCTTCTATTGGTATAATCGCCATGTCTCGATAATTTCTTGTTCCAGAGGTATACAGGTGTTCCATAGTACACGCAAGATTTGAACTTAGCGCCATTCGTGCGGTGAAGAGTTATGAACCAAAAGAAAAACATAATTTGGCAGCTGACACTTTAAGATTAGTAAAAATGTATGGAAAGAGGAGATTCAACTCTGCATCAACGAAATTGAGCCACATTATTGAAAAGTAGTTAATCAGTTTTTAGGCTCTCCTGAAAAGTTGCCAATTTCGAGTTAGGTTGTTTTGTCAAAAGTCCACAGATATAATTGGGTTACTTATACAAAATTTAATTGAAAAGAACATAATCAAACTTGATGTAAATAGGACTGCTGAAAGGCCAGCTCACATCTAAATGATTTTTTCATTGCAAATGGTAACTTTTGCTTAATTTTTCCTGTTTTTCGGTCACAAAGTGATGGACACGTTATGACTGATTGAAACCTGTCTTTTTGAATTGTTTGGTTTTTTTATTTCAAATTCAATTGAGTTAACATATTTATGTTATACTATATATATACCAACCCCAACTCATTAACCACTACTATCATGTCACATGTGTGTTCCACTTTTTGAGCGCATAAAATTTCCTTAAATCGTTATAAAATGTTGGCTTTATGCCAGATGTTTCGTAACATTTTATATCCATTGGAAACTTTAATTATTCTTCGCACATATGATAGTTGGTAGTTTATTGGTAGTCTTGCCCCCAATGGAGCTTCCGTCGTGTCTCTTTTAATACGAATTGCATTTGTTATTTTTCTTGTGATTTTATTGAACATTGACCACCAGAGTTTGCAATGGCATTTATTTCGTTTACTTCAAATTGAAAGAAATTTTGAATTCAAAAAGAAAATACAAAATATTGTAAATCAACTACTGCTGTCTAAATTATTATGCACTGCACTCGCTTATGTTGTGTGTGACATGTCAAGTATTTTGAGTATCATTACTCGAATTATTTATTTATCTCACTAGTAACCTAATAGGAAATGCTTAAAATCATCATATTTAAATCTGTGACCCATGAGATTTTTTCTGACATTGTCTTTATCCACTTATTTATTAATTGAGTATATAATGATTATTGGCATTTGATTCACTTTGTATTACATCTACCGTTCATACTTGAATTTTCTTGATGATTCTTGCCACAGTAGCAAAGCCTCGTCTTAGAAACAAATCTGCTTGCCAGTAGCTTTACTCGCAGTATTTGTTTTATATTATTTTGTATTATACTCAAAAATTCTCGTTGTTTCCGTTTATTGCTTTTGTTTATTTCTGTGCCTTTTTAATGTTGAGTGTTTATTTCTTTATACCGCTAAACTTTTAGACGGTTCTTTTTAATGATACGCTGAACTCATTTTTAACTAAATATCGCTGATTGTTGTAACTTACTGGTCATAATTCAATGGTGTTGTTAACAACAGGGTGCAATATCACAATACCTATATAAAGGGTAATCCAATAGCAGGTCCCTTTTCCAACTGGGTTTTATTGACAGCTGTTATGTGTCAAATGGCTTGTCCATATGACGTTTGTGTTCAGTATTCAATACGACTCAATTATGAATAGACTTACTCTTGAACAACGTTTATTAATGGAAACTTACTACCAAAATCAGTCATCAGTTAGAGAATGTTATATAGAGTTCTTCAACATCATTTTGGTCGTTATGAGCGTCCAACTGAGCGCACTATTCGTAACACCATCACCAGATTTCGAAGCAATTTTACACTATAAGCCATTCAGCATTCAACCAGACTGCATAGAGCCCGTAATTTAGAGAATATTGCTGCAGTAGCAGAGAGTGTTCGTGGCAACCTTGAACAATCCATTCGTCGCCGATCACAGGCTTTGGGCATCCCTTATGGATGATTGTGGCTTATCTTGAGGCGTGATCTTGGTCTGAAGGCCTATAAAATACAGCTCGTACACAGAATTGAAGCCGGCTGACCTTAGTGTACGTTTTAATTTCGGTTTATGGGTCTCACAACTTCAAATTGATCCATTATTTTATCGAAAAATTGTGTTTAGCGACGAACAACCAGAAGCAGTCCAAGAGCTTCTAATGTATCCCGATAAATGTACTGTTTTGTGTGGTTTATGAGCAGGAGGCATCATCGGACCGTATTTTTTCAAAAATGCGGATGGAGCCTGTGTTACGGTCAATGGTGCTCGCTACAGAGCAATGATCAATGAATTTTTGTTGCCAAAAATGCAGGCTATTAGTGTACCCGACCTTTGGTTGCAACAGGATGGTGCAGCGTGCTATACAGCTTGAGAAACAATCGCTTTATTGAGGGAAACGTTCGATGAAAACATCATCTCAAGAAATTCTCCTGTTAATTGTCCACCAAGATCATGTGATTCGACGCCACTGGATTACTTTCTTTGGGAACATGTTAAATCACTTGTTTATGTCGACAAACCCGAAACTATTGAAGCTTTGGAAACCAACATAATTCGTGTTATTCAAGAAATACCGGCCGATATGCTCGAAAGAGTTGTGGAAAATTGAACCCCGTTATGCTCGAAAGAGTTGTGGAAAATTGAACCCAAAGAATGAACCATTTAAGTGCTAGTCGTGGGCAACATTTTGAACGAAATAATTTTTAAACATTGAGTTGTAAGAACCGAACTATCATTCCAAATAAAGATTTGTATCAATACATTGATTTTTATGTATTTTATTTAGAAAACAAAGTAGGAAGCTCTTATTGGATCACCTGTTAAGGACTGCGTTCGATAAAATTGTCCCTCACATTTTATCCAATAACTTGTTTTCAAATTGCTCAATTTAAAAATTTTTTTCGCAGTAGGCTTTGAATTGAATGTACCAAAACTATGGTTTTCAAATTTTGTCCCAAGTCAGTCATATTTACTTAAAAATCGCAAACGAGCTATAAGTTCGAAAGTCTATAATATAAATTTTTGAAGACCACCCGCGGTAGACTACCAATAGAATTGCTCGGAATAGCAAAGTTAATGTGAAATTGGTATCAAGAGTTCTGAAAAAATTTAAGGAAGACTTGGGTGTCTTTCAAAAGCCAGGTTCCGCGAGAGAAAATTTCATTCGTGACCAAAACCAAAAGAAGAACTTCGTCACAATTTTATTTCATGCATAAAACTGGCACCGAAGGTGAAGTGTTCCGAGTTTTTAGTTCGCAAGGCCAAAAAGGAGGTTTGTTTGAAGACGTTTAAGGTACAAAAAGTTTTTGACAGAAATGCTATGAAGAACACGAAAGCAAAACAGCACGCCATAAAATTAAAAATTAATTTTTTTCCAAAAATTCGAATGCTGCATTATGGACGACGAAACATATGTTGTAGCCGATTTTACGCAGTTTCCAGGAAAAAATTTTACACTGTAGACCCGCGGGGGAATATGGACGAAAAGCTTAAGTCAAAAAAGCAGTCAAAAACTCTTCGTAAGTTCTTGGTTTGTCAAGTAATCTGCAGTTGTGGCAAAAGGAGCAATTATTTTGTAACCGAATTCTGTATTAAGGAATGCTTGGAAAAAAAACTTAAGCCTTTCCTACGAAAGCATAAAGTTTCCACTTTCTTTTGGCCAGACCTAGCATCTTGTCATTATAGTAAATTGGCCTTGGAGGGGTACTCAAGAAATAATGTGATTTTGGTGCCTCGTGAAGCAAATCCTCAAAACTGTCCAGAAGTCTTGCCAATTGAAAGATACTGGGATTTGGTCAAAAAAGAGACAAAGGCAATAAAAGAAGTTGCCAGAGATGCTAAAAATTTTCGAGAAAAGTTGTGTTCAGCAGCTCGAAAGTTATCAAATAAAATCCTTAATGGAAGGAGTGTCAGAAAAGTTACAAAAAAATTGTAAAAAAAAAATATTATTAAAATTCTAGATACGTTATAAAAATTGTAATAAAATGGCGGTTCAAGAAGGAGTCTAACTTTTAAAATCGGACTACTAGTTCCAGAGATTTTTTTGAATTTTGTATGGGACAATTTTATCGAACGCAGTCCTTATAACATCGACATTTCCATCGGAGATTTATGCGGCAATTTACGACTGTTTCGTGATAAAACTCTAAGTCCTGCTTTAAATCTTTACTTTAAATCTTTGTATAAATCTCAACCAAGTGGCAGCACTTTTGATAATTGACATTAACTGTCATTTAAAAAAGTAAATGAAAGACAAATATTAGGAAGAAAAGGAAGGATAACTTTCACTTTCTCGCTTATGACATTTACTGTCAAAAAATAATCTCTTACGGCCGGTGGAAACTGGTAAGATTTAACGACTAGACTTGTAAATTTCGTCCCAGCTTAATCTTTGGTGTAAACGTAGCATAAGACCCAAAAAAGAATTAAAAATAAGTCTTAAAGTAATGACAAATTCAAATTAAAAAACCGGTTAAGTTTTAGAAGATTATTTTTAACGACAAAATTGCATCTCTAGTGCAGACAGAACTTTTATTGGCCGTTTTCTGTCATTGTTATATGTATTTTATTTATTTAAAGAGTCTATTGTGATTGCAAAAAATCAAAAATAAACTGCGATAATCTTTATCATACAATTTTTAAAACACCCTTTAAACCAAACAAAGCAAACTCTTGCCTTAAGCGCTTAAAAATTTTGCTTTGCTATGCGCTTAAACCCCAATCAAATTGCTACACAAATGCATTTAGCGAGATTAAATGCAGATTAAGTTAATAAGCGGAAAATTTAACTAAAAGCAGTGTAAACTGGAAACTCGTGCTGGATACTGCATGCTGTAAGCATGGCTACCGCATTTACTGCTGTCGTGCCGTGCGTCATGCAAACAACAAGCAAAGCATCAAACAAGTTTGACAACACATAAAGAAGACAGGTTTTACCTCAAACTCAAGCTAAACACCGGTACAAGTTGCGAGTATTTCTATTTTCATCTATCTTTTCTTTCTCTCTTTCTCGCATTTTTTCTTTCTTTCGTATTACAACAATTAAAGTTAGTTGTCTTCTTCCATGTTGTTGTGCATAGTTCAAGTGCAATTGTAATTAATGACTTGCAATCATGTTTTTGTTGTTATACTTTTAAATTCCGACAACAACAATAGGTACGAGTATACGTAGTAGGGATCAATGTTTTCTTGGGTATGATGTTGATGGTGATGTTGTTGTTTGATGATCACCAACAAACAGGTGGAGCAATGATAATTGTAATAAGACCATAGAAATGCACCATATGAGTCAGACATTAAAATTCCTCAAGGTATTTGTAGCAGAAAAAAATCATTGAGCAATTGACTAAAAAGTGAAATTTTCCATTGTATTTTTATTTTCCTGTTTACTTAGACATGTTATTATTTTAAGCAATTGTAGAGCAACCCAGTAGGAAATTTGTATTCGTGGTGTCTCGATTAGTAAAAGCATTTCAAAACCTTCTAAACGCTGCGCTGTGGAAGGTTTCATAAATCGAAGTAATTAAATTCGAATTAAATTTCAATGCCAAATGGAATAAATTGCATGCTTTACTGGAAAAATTTCAACTTTTTTGGAAAAAAATCGGAATTTACATAATACCAAAAAAGATTAAAATCAATACCAAAGGGAATCAAAACTAAGAAAAGTGAACTATCATAATTGAGTGTGTAGACAAGATTCTCAAGTGTAGAAACTTCGTTCGCCATCTAATGCCGTCGTCAATTGTATTTTATTAAATTAGTGCCTCTTATGTGATTCCCAGAAATATGAGCTGCGATAACCTTCGACAACTGTTTTTTTACAAGTTTTTTGACATAAAGCTTGTTTCCAGGCTCAAATTTTTTGCAGTTTAATATATAGGTGTCTCTGTTGTCCTATTTACACCAAGTTTGATTATGTTCTCTTCAATAAAGTTATTTAAACGTAGCTCAAATTTCAAGTTGATATCTTTATCCAATGCTATGAAGTTGCTAGCGTAAGGCTATGATCAGACACCGCGCTATGAGCAAAGTTGCGCTCAAAGCAAAGCGTGGCGAAGATCAAGTTGTGTATAGCGACCACAGTGAACGCTTGGAAAAAAGCGTGAAGCGACGATTCGAATACATCTTTCTTTTTTGCATTCATTGCACAGAAAAATTAATTTGGTTTTTATGCCCTACAACCAGCGTATATTCACTTTGTTCTGGCGTGGCAGGTATAGAAAAGTATATATATTCTTGATCAGCGTCACCTCCTGAGTCGATATAGCCATGTCCGTCTGTCTGGCTGGCTGGCAGGCTGTCTGTCTGTGGAAATATTTTTTACGGGAAAACTAAGCAAAGTTATCTCGAGGGATTGAAACGGACACGCCTACCGTCCATACAAAAAATATTCAAAATGCAATACCAGAAGCAAAATAAATACTGAGGATAGTAAGTTTAAGCTCTGAGCTAAAACTAGGCGAATTCGAACTAGAGGGCGTGGCACCTCCCATATAAGGAAAAGTTTCAAAATGCTGTATAGAAAGAGTTTTTTGATATAACCCAACCAAATTTCGTTCAAACACTAAGAACATTATTTGCAAGCTCGGAAAAAAAACTAGGTGAAGTCGGACTAGAGGGCGTGATAACTCCCATATAAGCAAATGATTCAAAATGCTGTACTGAAAATGTTTTTCAAGATAATGAAACCTAATTTCGCACAGATACTTGGAATAGTTAGTGTGATATCTGAGCAAAAACTATGTGAATTAAGTCAAAGGGCAAAATTTTCAAAATACTTTATACATTTATTTTTTGGCCAGGCCTTACTAGTTTTTAATTATCTTTATTTTGTTTTGTACTAGGAAATAAAATGAAATATCACATATTGAAATTACTACATCCATATGCAATTTTTCATTTCATGACATGTCGCACAGTTTGCGATTCGTACAGATTAGTACTCAAGTTGGTCGGTCGCACTTGAAAACATATCCAACCAAATAAATAGCATAAAAACGCCACAGTACATACCTAATTTGTTTCAAGGTTTTTGACGCTTTTGCTCGACGTTATTCTGCTGCACAAAAGACTTTTTCTGAACTTGATCTGCAAAATAATATGAAGCCTATGTCATTGGAAAAGCGTCACTACTGACATTGGACAGTTATAACATGTCATACGTGGGCTGCTTTATATATATTTCTGGCCTAGGCAACAATTTATGATATTTGGATATGATTTCAAATATAATATCAATAATAGAGTTTAAATATTGGACAGTTAGGCAACACTAATGTCAATAGCTAAACGATCTTGCATTATCAGTTCACGCACGGCATCAATGTTCTCTGGCACAACGGCCGTTTTTGGACGATCTTCACGGAATTCGTCTTTGAGCGAGCGTCGGCCACGATTGAATTCATTAAACCAGTTTTTCACAGTGCTATAGGATGGTGCTTCATCGCCATGCAAAGATTTAGGTTCATCGATGCACTCTTGTCGTGATAATCCACGTAGAAAGTTGTGAAAAATGATCGCACGAAAATGTTCACGAGTTAATTCCATTCTTTTGCCAAATTGAATTTTTCAAGTCACTGTAAACAACACAAATGATGGTCGTACGTCAAAACGTTCTGAGTACGTTTATGCTAAATAATGTCAAACTTTATTATGGTGTTGCCAGATTTAAACTATTGACATTAGTGTTGCCTAACTATCCAATATTTACACTCTATTATTGATATTGGGTGTACAACTTAAAAACCGGAATTTGACAGTGGATGTCCGTACTAACAAATATCGTGAAAGCTCGAACTTTATATATATGTCATTTTGAAGGTACATTTGACAGCTGTCAAAATCAGTCAACAAAACAATTTTATTTTGTGTGCATCATTATTATTTTTCACGATGAATAACTTCGAAAATTGGAGAAAAAGACAGCATTTGCGGGAGGTTCTGTTGGGTCATTTTTTTGCAAAGAAAACTGCTGCCAAAAGTCTTTTTTTTAATCGGATCGTGACTGGGGATGAAAAATGGATCCATTACGACAACCCGAAACGCAAACATTCATATATGAAGCCCGGACAAATAGGACGTTCTCGGCCAAAGGCAAATATCCATGGTGCCAAGGTAATGCTCTGTAATGCTCACAGGTGACCTCTATCGAACACAATTAATACGTTTGAAGCGTGCCATCATCGAAAAACGCCCGGAAAATGCGACCAGACACGAAGCAATAATTTTTCATCATGACAACGCTCGGCCACATATTGCTGCCCCAGTCAAAAATTACCTGGAAAACAACGGAAAACAACGGATGGGAAATTTTGCCTCACCCGCTTTATAGCCCAGACCTTGCACCATCAGACTACCATTTGTTCCGATCGATGCAGAATGCCCTATCAGGAATACGCTTCACTTAAGTTCAAGATATCGAAAGTTGGATAGATTAATTTTTGGCCGCCAAGCCGGCGCAATTTTTTTGGGATGGAATTCGTAAATTGCCTGAAAGATGGGGAAATGTTTTAGCTTCCAATGGAAAATACTTTGAATAAAATATATTGTAACATTTTTCCACAATAAAGCATCAAATTTCGCTAAAAAATTCCGGTTTTTAAGTTGTACACCCAATATTATATTTGAAATTATATCCAAATATCGTAAAAATGCCACGTGTGTATCTAGTTTGTTTCAAAATTTGTGTACATGTTTTGATATTCAATTATCTTGAAATCATTGCTGAATTGCAATTAAGGACATTAAAGATCACAAAATACTTTTTCTGAACTTGTAGTATGAAGCCTTTGGCATTGAAAAAGTGACAGGGACAGTAAATACATGTACAAAGCGGTGTTATTGGTATTCTAGCACTCTTGTCGCGCAAAGATGTTGAGTATATAGTTAGTTTCGATAGACGTGAATATTTCAAAAATTATTCAAAACGTACTTTAAGAATGTTTGTAGTAGTTGAAAGTTTATACTTTTTTGCTCTTAAATGGTTATTTTTTAGATAACGTGTTTGTTTCGAAGTTAACATATTTTTCTTTATTTTTTCAGTCATTTCGACCGCAATGATTTTTCTAAAAGCAGCAAATTTTAGTACAATTTTAAGTAAAAAATTGTAATATAAGTATTATACTCGTACGCAACGAATAACGAATTCGAATACAAAGTTTTTGAACATCAAAGATTTTGAATCATGAGCGCTATAGTTGGCGCCGCAACAGCCATAGGTGGTGCTGTTACAGCAGCGACAAGCACCAGCTGGTTTATACCTATGCTTGTGGCAGCCATTGCTTACTTTCAATACGAAGAGATTATGGATCCCGAATCGAAACCAACAGATTTACCAAGTGATGAAATACGCGATCATTATGATTTTATAGTGATAGGCGCTGGTTCAGCCGGTTCTGTTATTGCTAATCGTCTGACAGAAGTGGAGAATTGGAATGTACTGCTGTTGGAGGCGGGTAGTGATGAAACAGAAATATCTGATGTACCATTAATGGCTGGATATTTGCAGCTTAGTAAAATGGATTGGAAATACAAAACAGAACCATCGGGGAAAACATGCTTGGGTGAGTAGATTGAACAAATAAAACCTTTTAGAAGCATTCTCATAAATTACACTTTCTTTTTTTCCAGCGATGAACAATGGACGCTGCAATTGGCCACGCGGCAAAGTGCTTGGCGGCTCGAGTGTTCTCAACTACATGCTCTATTTGCGTGGCAGCAAAATCGACTATGACAACTGGGAAGCTATGGGCAATCCAGGTTGGGGTTACCGTGATGCACTTTATTATTTCAAAAAATCCGAAGACAATACAAATCCCTATTTGGCCAGCACACCCTATCACTCCACGGGTGGTTATTTGACAGTAGGTGAGGCACCATATCATACACCACTTGCTGCAAGTTTCGTTGAGGCTGGCGTTGAAATGGGCTATGATAATCGTGATTTGAATGGTGAGAAACAGACGGGATTTATGATTGCACAAGGGACCACAAGACGCGGCAGCCGTTGCAGCACAGCAAAGGCGTTTTTGCGTCCAGCACGTTTACGTCCCAATTTGCACATCTCGATGCATTCGCATGTTACGCGCATAATGATCGATCCGGTTACAAAATTGGCATTCGGCGTTGAATTTGTCAAAGACCAGAAGATGTATCACGTACGCGCAACAAAGGAAGTTGTGCTCTCTGGCGGTTCGGTGAACTCACCGCAGTTGCTGATGCTCTCCGGCATTGGACCACGTAAAGAGTTGACCAAACATCGTATACCCATTGTTAAAGAGCTGAATGTGGGTGAAAATTTGCAGGATCACATTGGACTTGGTGGTCTAACGTTTTTGGTTAATCAACCTGTCTCAATTGTTGAGTCACGTTTTCACTCCATGTCCACGGTGCTGCAATATGCGGTCTTTGGACAGGGTCCACTCACCATATTGGGCGGCGTCGAAGGTCTGGCGTATGTGAATACCAAATATGCCAATAGTAGCATTGATTGGCCCGATATTGAGTTTCATTTCATTTCCGGTTCGACACAGTCGGATGGTGGCTCACAGCTGCGTTTGGCGCATGGCTTGACAGATGGTTTCTATCGTGCGGTCTTCGAAAAGATCAATAATCGTGATTCATGGAGCATAATACCAATGTTGCTACGTCCACGTAGCGTGGGTTCAATTAAATTGCGTAGTGGCAATCCATTTGATTACCCTTTCATAATACCCAATTATTTGGCAGACGATTTTGATACGCGCACTCTGGTGGAGGGCGTTAAAATTGCTGTCGCTTTATCACGTACCAAAGCGATGCAACGTTTTGGTTCACGTCTATCAACAATAAAATGGCCAGGTTGTCAACATTTTCAAATGTTCACAGATCCATACTGGGAATGTATGATACGTCAATATACGGCGACAATATATCATCCAGTGGGCACATGTAAAATGGGTCCATATTGGGATCCAGAAGCGGTGGTGGATCCACAACTGCGTGTCTACGGCATACGTGGTTTGCGTGTCATTGATGCGAGCATTATGCCAAAGTTGGTGAGCGCGAATACAAATGCGCCGGTGATAATGATAGCAGAGAAGGGTTCCGATATGATTAAGGAATTTTGGATTAAAAATACAGTTATTTAGTCGGAGCGGCGTAGTGTTGGAGGGAAGTTTAGTTATGTAGTTGAGTTGTAATGCTTGAAAAAACCAGGGGGGGACTTATTGTGAGGGGGAATTTTATTTAGTTTAAGGGATTTTTTTGTCAATTTAGCTAATAAGAGATATTGTTTAAGTGCCTATTAAATAGTTTGTAAATTATTTTATTTATAATTGAATAAAGAACTGTATTTTAAGCTAAAAAATCATAGTTTTATAGAATTAAAAAGAGAATTGAAAATACTTAGCACACACATTAAACATTGTGCTTAAAAGTATCGAAAAAGTCAATGATGGTAAAAGTACCCAAAAGAACTAAGAATTATCAATAAAATTAAAAGAAGTAGCGAAACGTACTGAAAAAGTCGTAGTAAATAAGTCGATGAGAAATGAATAATAGAATCGAAGAAGTCCAAATAACACAAAAAGTTTGGTAACGAATCAATCGATAGTATTTGAAAGTTATTGAAAAATATCGAAAAGTATCGAATAGAATATTCAATATTCAATTAATTTGTTCTTGTTCTGATTTAAATGTCGCAATAACATATTATGTTCTTGTTAAGATAAGAATCAAAATAAATTTAATAGTACAAAAAAGTCGACAGGGGTATAGGTAACGAAAATGTCAAAAAACACCTATTAAACAATGTTAACAAATACTCGAAAAACTTGAAACGCTATCGATGATTTTACAAAAGCTACTGGCATACTCGATAAACTTGGAAAACTTCGAATGGTCCTAATACGTTTAGTATTTAAAAAGTCAATTCTAGTCGATAGAACTCGAACGTTTTCGAAAAAGGTCAAAAAGTATGGAGAAAGTTCATTGAAATAGTTCAAAGCAAAAGCGACTGCAACGATATCGAAAAAGGTCCAAAAGTACTGCAAAGTTCAAATAGGTTCCGAACACATTAGATAGAATTCGAACAGTATATCAAACAGTTTTGAGAAAGTACAAAAAAATTAAAATATCAAAGCTAAATAATGCAACTCTAACGGTATCGAAAAAGGTCAAATATCAATGTAAAAGTTCAAATAGTCGAATATAGTCTTTGAAATCAAAACGGTATAGAAAAGGGTCGGATAGTATTAAAAAAGTTCAAATACGTGAAGAATATAGTCGATGAAACTCAAGCGGATTCAAAAAAAAGTCGAATAGTTTTAAAAAAGTTCAAGCATGTGCTGAATACAGTAGATAGAATATAAAAGGTATAGAAAACTGCCGAACAGTTTGAAAAAATTCAAAAAAGTTTACTATTGGAATAGTTCAAAGTTAATGCGACTCGAACGGTAATGAGAAAAGTCGAGTAGGTTTAAAAAAAGTTCAAATACGTGTCAAATATATTTGATGGAATCCGATCGGTGTATAAAAAGGTCGAGAATAGAGTTGATAATGTTCGAAAAGTGTAATAATGAAATAGTTTTAAGTCGATGCGACTGGTATGGTATCGAAAAAGATCAAATAGTATTAAAATAGTTCATATACGTATCGAATATAGGCGTTGGAGTCCGAACAGTATAGAAAGAGGTCGGCGTATAGTATTGAGAAAGTTCAAATAAGTGTAGTACTTAAATAATTCAAGGTCGAAGTAACTCAAACGGTATAAAAAGAGGTCAAAAAGTACTGTAACAGTTCAAATTTGTGAAGTATTGAAAAAAAAAAAAAAATTATAGTCCATGAAATTCGAAAGGTTCCTAGCTCTACTTTGCGCTTTTTACAAGAGAAAACCAGCGCATTTCTTAAGTTTATTTTTCGCCGTTTTTCCGTCGAATAATGATTCATAAAATTGTTTTCTAAACTTAAGAAACCACCCTTGTTTAGTGAATAAAAATCTGACTATTTTTTGTTAACGGTCGGAATTCCATAAAAAACCTGAAAATATAAAAAGGTTTTGACGTTGTCATATTAAAATTTGCTTCATGTGTTATCATTAAGACAAAAATGATATAAGAAACTCTATGATGGCAAACAGTGCTGTTATTTAACATAAAGCTCACAATAACATATCTAGTTACAGTGCGTTCAATCATGAAGCAATGCAAGCAAATGGAAAGCTTATGTGAACATAAAGCATCATAACAGCACAGGGTGCTTTGTAAGTGAAAAGCTTTAACCATTTCTCTTGTAAGCCATTTAAGTAATTTTGTGTTTATGTTAATAACAGAAAGCATTCAATATCAAAGATTCTTTAATATTTTAAGGACTCTTATGTAGGAATCTTTAAAACGACATTATTACTGGATAATGACTTCAAAGAGTGCAATATTGATGAAGTTGAGATTGAGAAACCATCACAAGCAATTGGTAAGTCAAAGTATTTTGGATACTCAAACTATGCAAGAACAGGCCGTGACATTCACATGGAGACACAAAACACATACCAAAAATTGTTTACAAAAATTTACAATATTTTGATTTTAAGATGACTTTGTAGGGCACTCAGACTATAAAACTACGACTGCCAGTCATTTTTGAAAATCTACATATATCTATTTTTTTATCGACGAATACAAATTGGAATCATTAAGAAAATCTGGGTCAAACAATGAACAATTCAAATGTCCCATTAGGTGCGACAAAGTTTTGAAAATCAACAGTCCCTATGCACCTCATAAGAGTTAAAAGAAAGAACGAAAAGAAACAAAATACATGACAGCTTAAAAACAGTTTATTGCTAATACTTCAAAATATTACATTCACTTTCTTTGATAATTTTTATAAATCTCCCATCTACCATCTCCAGTCTTCGCCTATAATCGCTGCAGCTTTCTCAGCAATCAATATGGTCGGTGCATTAGTATTACCACTAGTTATCGATGGCATAATACTAGCGTCAATGACGCGCAAACGTTTAACACCACCGCGCAGACGCAAACGCTTGTCGACTACAGCGCCAGGATCCTTGGCGGAACCCATTTTATTGGTACCCACAGGATGCCAGCTGCCAATTAGAAAATATTTCGCATAGCAATGCCAATATAAATCTGTATCATAGTGAAAATACAAATCACATTCTGGTATCGCAATATGCGACAATTCCGTGTGCTGCGCACGAAATGTTGGCGTACGCAGTAAACGCTGCATGTGACGCACAAAGCGAACAAGCGCCGCTTTATCATCAGCATGTGCGGCATAGCTGTTGAAAATTTTTGGTGGATCAAAAACGTTTCTCGAACGCAAAGTTAAGTAACCGCGTGATTTTGGCTTTAATAGGCAAGCGTATACAACCAATCCATGCTTTTGCGCCATAGCGTTGCCAATGGCTGCCGCGATTTCTAGCGTAAAACCTAAAAATCCAGCAGTGCCTGCGCTGCTGTTTGCTGGCATAAAACCGTGCACAATTTGAACATCTGGATATGGACCTGGCGCCGTAATGTTCGTATTGATAAAGCCCATGAGACTATACGATGTTGCCATAGGGCCTTTAGCGTAAAGTAGATAGTTGAAAATGTGTTGAAATTCATCGCTTTGTGCGAGACCGATGCTGAAATTTCCATTGAATTTAAAAAAAAGTGGCATCATGCCATGATCATGTAGATTTTCACCCACGGGCAGCGCTGCAACCAATGGTATGCCCATATTAGCTAAGCGTCTACGTGGTCCGATGCCTGATAGCTGTAGCAGTTTTGGTGAATTGATAGCACCTGCGGCAAGCAGGATTTCTTTGCTTGCTTTAACGCTAAAGTTGCGTGCGCCACGCAACGTAAAGTCTACGCTTATCGCATTTTTATGCGCGTCAAAGTTTATTCGCCAAGCGTAGGCATTTTTGATAACCTTAATGGGGGAGAAGAAGAATGTACATTAATACATCGTTTTTAAATTAAAAACGTTGACTCACCGACCTTTAAGTTTACACGTTTACGTTGCACGCGTCCTAAATATGTTTTGCCGGTGCTCATGCGTTTACCGGCCGCTATAGTCGCTAATACATTTTTTGTATAACCGATTTCTGCACCCTCATTCAAATCGGCAAGTTCTCGTAGTCCCAACTCCTTGGCGCCATTCAAAATAAGCTCATTTAATGCTGCATATTCAGGCAATTGCGTAAAGTAATTTAGCGTTAGTCCACCAATTGGATAGCTATCATTACCCTGTGGTGCGCGCACAGCTTTTGCATAGTATTTCTGCATTTCAGCCCATGACCAGCCAGTATTTCCTGCACGTGACCAACTGTCAAAGTTGTCACGATTGGCGCGTATAAAAATATTACCATTAATGCTGCCAGTACCGCCAATCATTTTGCCGTGTGGCCATGCGCAACTGGCACTACGCATAGCCAGGCAACAGCTTGTACTTGGCTCGGCATAGTTATTCCATGCGTACGTTGTGCCGACTAAAGAAGATGATTGACTAAATATCTGTAAGCGGAGACAGGAAAATTATAATATTTTCTCTTACTTGGATAAGACGCAGGTTATTGAAGTATCACTCGAAGGAGTTTCATACAACACATTTCATCTTATATTACCAACGCCATCGTTTTCAGTGTCATTGAACTATAAGGAACTGTTTTCCAACGCGGAAAGAAATAAAAAGACCAGATGCAAAATAAGAGAGTTTTGCGAAGGTCCTATGTGACATGCACTATGGTTTTCTTGAGTGAAGAGGACCGGCATCAAACGATTGTTGTTGATCAAAAGCCGGAATATTAGCGCGCTGATCGAGCTGATCTTTTTCAACGAGACTGCTATGGTCTTGATCAAGATGATAACCGAGACTAAGGCTGGTATTCACTCTTGGTTATAGTTAATAGAGGTGTCAGGCCGATTTCGAACATAAAACACCTTTCAATACGGAATTTGGCACCTTGAAAGCCTTAGCTTGTAGACCAAGGCCAAAGCCAAGACCAAGATTTAAACCAAGGTTAAGTATCAAAACCAAGCTACAATGTCCACGACCAAGACCAAGTCAAATTTACATACATACGCATCGGATAACGAATAAGACTGTATGCATTCACCTTTCATTCAGAGCCAGATCTGACAAGAAATATGGCGGAGAGAAGCCGAGAAGGCAAGGGAATCTATGTGTAAGCACTTCGAGGATAAGTAGTTTGTTTTGTGTTTCTAGGCGCAAGGTGTTGAATATACATAAGTTGACTACCCACCACACTGCAATCGCCATAGAGAAAATAAAAGAAGTTAGCAGTGGATATCCATATAAACAAGACCGACACTAGACAAATTCAGCGCTTTGGTGAAACTTTTAGGTAGACAGAAAGATTCAGAATAACGTGGTCTTTAATGATAATGATATGTCAAAATTCAGAATTAACTGCCGCAACACAAGCCAAAGAGGCAGGGATAAAAATAGTTATAGAGCTTTTGTTGAGGCTCTAGGCTCCTAAGAACTTATAGGACAGTGGTAGCAAGTAGCATTTGCGTGAAAGCGCTTTAGAGAAGTTGTGTAACTGGAAATTTCTAGATATTGACGACCAGTGTGCAAATTTATTCTTCAAATTTTCAATATTACTTACTTCTGATTCCACAGGTGGATCATCTCCGGCTTCTATCAGTAGGACGTTTACTTCGGAGTTTTCACTTAAGCGACTGGCAAGTACAGACCCGGCACTACCGGCGCCTATAATAACAAAGTCAAAGTTTTCCCGTATGCCAGCATCCTGTATTACTTGATCACCATAATCTGTTGGCCATAGTAATGGATTAGCTATTTGACATTTTGCAGTGTCTAAAGCTTCAACCAAACGTTGTACCTTGTTATCGGTGGCGCCTGTGCTTCGCGCAGCACAATTCTGTAGACAATAAGCACTGGCATCCACGGGAAGTATAGAGTATGATAAGATTATGGCCAGTAGCCAAAAAAGTTTTAATAAAAAACCTTTGCTGATATGAAATTGCAATTGCAGCGGCGGGCTTAGCATCATCACTCTAGAGCGTCTATGTAGGTTAGATAACTTGTATAAACTGACTGTTTTCTGATGCGGTAACTTGGTTTTTATTTTAGCTTTTGTTTGCTTTGTATGTTTGGGTTTTATTTTTTTAATTTTTTTTAATAAAAAGCAAATTTCTTAAATAATTTTTCTTTTTTATGTTGTTTGGCGTTATCTTGATTTTATAAGCATTTTGAAATACTTTTACTACTCGCAAGACAATCTTGGCATTTGGCAACTAAATTTTGATAAAAAATTGAATTTTTTTTGTGTCCACACTAACCATCCCATCTATCCCTTTTTTGGGAGGATTATCCTCCTTTTTAACCCTACCATGTACAACTAGGCTTTCGAGGCCCATTTTGTGGGCGCAACATTTTTTTCTTAAATCTGATCTCCAAACGGTTTCTTCTCAACTACCGCTAATGGTTTTGAATGCAACGAATCTACAGACGGGCCGTTTGTGCTGACTTTGTACAACAAAAACAGGTTTTGTTTCTATAGCAACATCGGATTAGTAACATCTGTTAAATATATCCAAGATAGTGACCAAAAAATTTGTTGCTTCTGCAACGTGCGAAGCCGATGGTTTGTTCGAATTTTGAAAGTTATGGAACACTGAATAAAATCAAACGTAATAACTCAAACTTTGTTGGTGTTTCAGTCCTCAATAAGACAATCTTACAACATTGCTCCTTTTCTAGTATATACAGCCGATTATGGGGGTTCGGGACAACCATTAGTAGATGGATGTATGCTTAAAGTTACAAACATTCGGCTCCAGCCAAGCCTTCGGCTTATTTTGGTCAAAATCCGAATGTGGGGACTTATCAGTTAGTCGTACATTCATGGATTAAGCCAAAAATTTCAAAAACCTCCGAACCTCCTTTTTAGCCTTGAATCCTCCTTTCCTCCTCCAATCATCCTCTTTTCCTATCGAAAATGCTCTTATATGTAATTTGAAGCATTCTGAAATTAAAAAACTATACGTTGCAACTGCCAACTTGCCGCAATTACACAAGGAGTTTGGCTTAAACAAAGACAATTGTACGCTTAATAAACTTCAGCGAAGCGATAGGTTGAAGCATTCGTCCATCTGAAAAGCCAAAATTGCGACTAGAATAATTATTCAATTATAATTGAAAACATTCTATGCCTGCCCGCCAACAGCTTCCTCTGAAAGAGTTTTTGCTCCAATGGATGAGAAAAAAAGAATACGCAGCTACTAATCAGCACACTGTAATCTGTCGTGGCTGGGCATCTATTCTTGTATCAAATCGTATTCGGATTTGCTGCGCAAAATATACACTCGTAATGTGTCCAGCTGCGACCAAACGGCTGACAAAGATGAAAAATTTGAGGGAATGGAATTAGATGAAGAAATTACATAGAGATAGAAGGCATTGTATTTCATTCAATTAAAAACTTTTCTCGTTAAATATATCGCTCCTCGTTTCGCCCTCCTTTTGAAAAAAAACCTCTTTTTTTGGAAAAATTTAGATGGGATGATTAGTCAACTGCACTTTACTTCATCAAAAGCTCAACCATTTAACTGTAGCAAAAATGGAAATGCTTGATGGTTGGAATTTTCGAGAAAAATACTTAAACTGCTTTATCTTTTGTCATATGTACGAACCTTATCAATTGCCAAATAAAATGTGCTGCTGATATGCACAGCAACATGGCGTAGCTTGGTGAGTGTTAGTGATTCCACCTTTTACTAGAATGTACTTTTCACGCCTTAGTTTCCAGGTTTGTTGCATTTCATTGCTTTTGTTTAGTATTATGCTTGAATTAATGGTATGTTTCTCAAAAGCACTGCTTACTTTTAGGCATTTACTTGTGTAAAATCTTAAGTTGGGTGTTGATGGGCGCTAGTGCAGTTTCTATTTTCTTAAGATAGTGATAGTACCTAAGAGAAAACCTAAAGATTGTGACTCCTCTCTAATTTCTACAGAAGCTGGGGAAATAATTAAGAACTAATAAGGGAATCGAGCCTAATATTTATGGTTTTAATTTAAATTTTAATTGAAACAGTATGAATTTTTTTCTAATCCACAATATTTTCCTGCTGCCACAATGACGTAATATTCAAACCCTGACTACTGTCAATTATGTCTGGAGCGATATAAGCAAGTTTCAGCCACTATGGCGCCTGAATATGCTTGTATTGTATTGTATTGTATTCTCTAAATATGCACTTAATTGCACTGCTGTGTTTTTTTTTTTTTCTAATGCCAGTGGTTTTATCTTTTATTTCAACTTCCAAAATTTAATTTATGTGAACTTTTTATACCAGCTGCCCCTCTGTGTGACGGCCATAATAATGTATCAGCTTAATGACATTGTACATAGTGACACAAAAGCAATGCCATAATGTGAATTAACTGCTATTTTGTTAGAAATGAAAGAAATTAGGCTCCGTTTTCATTTAATTTTTTTTTTTTTTTTTTTTGAAGTCTGTGCTCGATTTACAGCATTTTAAATTATTGCTCGGATAACTTTTAGCTCTAAATTGTTTGTCCTTTTGTCAACTAATTCTCTATCAATTCTCTGTCAAAACACAATTACATTTGACGCCACTTACAAAAATTATGATACATTCATAACATGACACTATTTTTGCCAAACGATGCACCATACCATCCCATACAATACTGAACAAAATAGTCACAGAAATTATACACAGAGCAAAAAATTACCATTAAAAATAAAAAGATTGTCGTATTGAACAATTTTACTATGAATTCCTATTAAAAGTAGTAAACAATAGAGTTATTCACGGTTTAGAGCAGTGGTCGACAAACCATAGCACAATTGTGCTCTCAAAAGTCTACCTAGCTCTCTCTATCCTTTTCTTTCTTCTATCTATCTTCTCTCAAACATAAATTCTCACTCATTAACTTGCCGACCACTGGTCTTGAGTAACGAGCTGAGTAACAGGGTAAAAGTGCACTCAGTTACTCTAAATAGTGAGCATACTCAATACTTTGCACGCGAAAAAGACCCCTATTAATTGTTAGTTTGTGGGTTGACTAGCAATTAGTATATTGACAAATGTATGTAAGACAACTGTGACTGACTTTGCTTACAGCTGAGTCAACCTGTTGTTTTTGTAGTTTTTTTTTGTCTCACTATATAGAAATCTTCTTAAAAAAGCAATTTTCATGAATGTTTCATAATATTAAGAAGAAATCTTATTGTTTTTTTCAAGAAGATTTCTCACAAAATTAAGATGTTTTTCACATAACTTTCAATAGAGTGAAAACATTGTTTCAAGAAGAAATCGTATTGAAAACTATGAGATTTCTTCTAAATATTACGGGGTTTTCATATAAAAGTCAACAGAAATTTTAAGAAGATTTTCTCTATGGTTTGGATATGCCTTTCTTTTTGGATGAAAACCATAGAGATATCTTCTTACTTTTGTTCTATTTCATGTGGTCATTTTGACTCTGCGTAGAGTACGCCAAAAAAATGTTCGTTTCAATTGAAGTTAGAGCGATGGGTTTAGCACCACCACTATAGCAACCATTCTTTACAACATGTATATACTGACTGTTTTTGGCGCGCGGTAACCTGATCCTTAACTTAACTTTTTATTAAGAAAATTATTGTTTGTTTTCATATTTTTTCGTTTTGATAAAAAGTGATGTGTTTTTTTTTAAAATTTTTTGCAGTTATTTTGTCTGGTGTTATAACTTGATTTTAGAAGTATTTTAAAATGTAGCTTTTTGTAAAAAACAAATCATTAGTTCTTTAACAATTAGATAACGATAAAAACGAGGTCAATAGCATTTTAATTATTAACACAAATTTCTTGTTTATAATAAAGTTTTAAATTTATAAAACAGCGCAAGATGTGCTTTTTTAGTTTTTTTAAAATACTAAAATGTATGAATATGAATTGTGAAAATTTTTATTTTGGCGAATAGAAAAAAATAGTAAAATTTTCGGGTTTTACCTGTTTCAGTTCAGTGTTTACATACAAATATTGTTATTCGGTCCATTTATATAGCATACCTGTAAAAAAAGAAAAAAAAATAAATTCATTAGTTTAAATTTTAATTCAGTTTGAAGTTTAAGTGTTGAAAAACAGAAAGAATATTCCTTAAAACGTGTAAATGCCTCGAAGACCTCGTAAACTTGTTATAGTTGTCAAATTCAATACGAATTTTGACAGTTTTATAAGATTTTGTTTATGTACATGTTTAAAAGAATACCCTAAGAGCAACTAAAATATTTCATAGAAATGTGAAGACTTTTGTTGTCGGATAGGTAGACTGAAGAACAAGACTCAACTTAATTAAGTGTAATGACTTTTTTCGTTTTAGTATAAAAGTGCTACATTGTTTTCGTTTAAAAAACAATAACACTTTTTGATGCTGAATCCGATTTCAGAAAAACTATCAAAAATTTCGTGTGAATATATCATTTTTGTAATGAGAAGTGTAGTTGCGGAAATATCTTTCTCTTTAATTTTTTAAGATATTTTTTTTTTTTGCAACACTGGTTTTAACTAGTGATGATTTCGATATATTATTTTTCGATTCTTATAAATATCTCTGTTTGCACATCGCACCCTTCGAATTGGTAAAATTTCGAGCCCTAACCGCCAAAAAGACTTAACTGACAAAAAGTAAATTTTACAGGAGAAGGTTTTTTTTAATTATCTTTGCAGTAAGTATATTCAGTATATAAGCTTTATTTTATGTTAGATATGCGATGCAACAAGTTTAATTCACCTATCTATATCATAACGGTGGTTTTTGACGCTTAAGTCTTTTTTGCTGTCATAGTAGTAGACTATTGTTCAATGTTGTCTCGGTTAAGACTTTTTTATTTTTCCAAAATTTCTATCTGATCTTCACTCTATGTACCAAAAAATATTTGTGGTCTAGTCAAGGAAGTAATAGGCTAAGATTAGGGGGGCAAAGAAGGGTCGCCATACCCCCTAAACGTAAAGACTCTTTATTTCTTCACTTACAGTAGCATAGTTGTGAAACATAATATATGTTAAGGTGTATATTGTGTTTATACATTGCAAGGGGAGGATGGGCGAGAGGGTGTTACAAACCCCATAGAGAAAAAATACATAAATGCAATATCTTCAAACTAGTGGCAGATGTGGCAATGAAAATTGATAAAGGGATGTGCTTTTCGGCTAAGTACTAAGTACCTTGCATAATGTGGGTGGGCTTGGGTAGCTAACTGTGGCAAATAAATTAAGGATATCGAGGGCGCATCTGCGAAGGAAACCTTCATAGCTATGTATACATTAAAAACAATTCTTGTACTCGCATTAGTATTTGTTTTTAAGTCCCATGACTTTGATTACATTATTAAAGAAATAAGGATAAATTAACATTTCACTTTTTTATAATACAAATACAAAATTCATTCTGTGGTGTCTTCTTCATCCGTTTCAGGCAAAGAATCTTTAATAGCCTTATCATGTTCCAGATTTAAATATTCATTGTGAATCTTTTTGGGTATTATAGATTTTTTGCAAAGTGATGTTAAATTTGTATATTTAATTGCAGAAATTTTTAATGAACTATCATAAAGATGGATAGGTCCATTAGAAACAATATTAGAGTTACGTCTTGATCGAGTAATAGAATCCAGATTATATTCCTTTGTTTCAGAATGCTCAAAGTAACCGTATTTTAGTTGAATAATCGGACTATTTTTTTTTAAATTTAGCGGACCGTAAAGTTTGAAATGGCATTTTTATTGAATTTGGAAACATTGCTAGTTTTCCAGTCTTTGAAATCTCCATAATTCATAAAATACATTCATAACCTGTTGGATTTGTTCTGGCATTAGAAATTAAGGAATAGCATTCACTTGGAGCCCATACATTTTTATCATTTATAAATGATTCAATTGTGCTATGGATTGAGTCAACGGGCATCGTGGTATGTCCAGGTAATAAATACATTATTTTAATATTTTGAATAAAAATTAAACTTTCGAGGAAAAATACGAATACCTCTAGTTGCTGCAACGCCATAATGCACAAATACGGGTAAACCACGAATTCTATAAGCCCTTTCAATAAATTTAATTTATTAAATGTGATTTTTTGCAAATTATATTTGACACAAAAAGAAAAAACGTATTTCGCTTGAAAATTCAAACAAGTGAATTTTGACTCAACCGACAATTTGCAGTCACAAAAAATATCAACAAATTTCGAATACGCAGTTAAGTCAAAATTGCGTTTGCTATAACTCCGTAACGGTACTTCTTACAGTTATGAAATTTTAAAGGAAGATGCGTATGGTCACAAATTATCGATTTTCATCAAAAAGTGAAAATCCGAAATCGTGTCGGTTAAGTCTTTTTGGCGGTAAGGGCTCGATTTAACCTTTTTTACGTGTAAATAATATCAGCTGCATTCAAAATGCCAAGACTTTTTGTGACTAAAGACCACGCCCAAAACATCTTGCAACGCATGTGGCAGCAATCAAAAAGTGCAAAATTTTGTACCGTCGCGACTGATTGCGTCGTGCTGATTGCTGGCACCGATGAAACGCGAGTTCCAGCGCATCGCTCTGTTCTGTGTGCTTCAAGTACACAATTTGAAGCAATGTTTACTGCACAAACAGTAAAAGCAAAATTACCCAATGTACGTTTTTTTTTATTTCATGGAATAGCTCCTAAACGGTAAATTGTATGTGCGCACATCTGGCTTATCATTTATAGATACAATTCCCAATCTAAAAATCAACAAATTTGTATGAAAACACATAAGCCGCATATATACGCTACCAACTTTGCCAGTTTTCTTATTTATGTATCTTCTCAGCCTTAACTCGTACGAAAACAATTTTATAACCTCCAATATAGTCCACCAATATTTTTCTCCTATTTGCAAAAAACTGATCTGAGGCGACAATTTTTTCCATTTTTAGTAGTGAAAAATTTTTCTTTACCATTAAAAGAATATTGAATATTGCTTGAACAAAATTTGTGAAAACATCGAATAAAAACATCGACGCTAAAAATCGATTTTGCAAAAAAATCGAACTATAAACATCGATGTTAAAAGGAGTCGATGTTTTACAAAAACATCGATGTTTCATCAACATCGATGTCGATGCTCTAGCTACAAATATGGTTGAATTACCCTGGTTGCAGCGATAACAAATGCTGCTTCTTCTTAAACTAAGAAAATGTCAACATTTTCTAGTCTTTTGACAGATAGCAAGGCAAGATCAGGGTTCCATTTTTGTATATTTTGACAACTTGCCAAAACCATTGTTATTGAATCATGGCTATAACTAACTTTTTCTGAAATTTCTTTAGTATCCCTGTATTTTTCGATATATCGCTTTGTTTTCGAGATATCGAAAAATTTTGTGTAATATTAATATGTAATATTATTCGAATTATAAAAAAATATCATCGAATCGAGGAGCCACGGAAATTTAGGCAAGGTAGCAGTAATTGCGTAGAGCAAAAACCTCACATAGAGTATCAAAGTATTTTCCAAAAATTATGATGCAGCTTGAATTTAATGAAAACTGTATATTAAATGAAAAGAAAAGAGCAGGAGCAGCACAGGAGAAAAAATATTTAACATTTCGTGGGAATCTTTCATTTTTGTAATGAAAAGTAGTAGTTTCGCTACTCTTTTTTTTCAAATTAATGCATTTTAAATTTTTAAGATAACTTTTTCTTGCCAACACTGGTTTTAACTAGTAATGATTTCGATATATTATTTTTCGATTCTTATAAATATCGCTATTTTCACATTGCCGCCCTTAAACTGGTACAAATTTTATCTCTTTTCGTGTTTTGATTTCTGACTCTGACCACCAACGAGTAAAGTTGGCTATTTGCAAAAGTTATAAATTAAAAGTAAAATAAAAGGTTAAAAATATTGTTTTGCTACAAAACGCAAAGCCTTATTAAGGCGCAGCAATAAATAAAGTTAGCAGCTGTTTATCCTGTCTCAAGAAAACTCAACGATCATCAAGCTTTGTGCGAACGAAGGAAAAAAATAAAATTTTTTCACATACACGGCCATTACAAATTTTGGCGAAAAATTTGCAGATTTGGCGCAAAATTTATATATTTTGGCGCAAAATTTATATATTTTGGCGCAAGTTTATTGAAGTCCTGAGAAGCGGGAACCTAACTTACAAAGGAAGATATTTGATATTCAACTAAAAGGAAAGTCGAGAAAATACGGCGAATAAGTGCTTATAAGTTCTTGGCGGCAAAACGCGCCACAGAACTAAGGAAGAAAAAACCGTCCATTCTGTTGGGCACAATTTCTGCAAACTCATGCGCCAGCAACAGCAATTTTAAGATGGATGATAATCCTGAAGAGGTTGAAGCAGCTCATCAACTGATGAATCTATCAAATGCATCACTTAGCGCACCAGCTAATGATGACCCTGATTGGCAGAAGCCAGGTAAAAGAATGAGGTTCGCCTTAAACAATAGTAACCGGAGTATCAGTAGCATACTTAGTGGCAGTGAAATCGATGCCAGTCATCGCAATCGATTTGAACTACTTGGTGATCTCACTATCAAGCAGCAAAGCAGATTAACTAAAAAATCAGCAGAAAAAGTTCCTGACGATGCAGCCAACAAGGCCGATGCAGGGTGCAGCAGTAGCAGTGAAGTATCGAAGCCGAAAGCAGTGAAAGGGGGTAAGTTTTGCCCTCCAATTATTGTTAAAAATATTGACATAAAAGACCTTGTGAATAACTTGAGGAATCGCAATATTGCTTTTAAAGTAAAAAGCAACGGGAATAAAAATAACAAAATTTTTGTGGAAAGTAGTGCGGTCCATCGGGAACTGTTAGAGAAATTCAGAGAGGCTAAAGGGGTTGAGGCTTTTTCATTTACTCCTAAAGATAATCAGGCTAATAACTTATTGTTAAAGGGTCTCTCATGTGATTATGAGGGTCACGAAATACTTCAGGAAATTAACTTCCTTTTACCTGGTGGGGTTGATAAAGTTACAAACTTCTCAACGGCCAAATCATTAAAAGAAGGGATTAAATATAACCTGTTCTTAGTCAGAGTTCCACCTGGTAGAGAGGTGGGTGAGGTCCTGAAAATTAAGTTTCTCTTCAATACTGTTATTAAGTGGGAAAAACCCAAAAAAAATACGGACTCAATCCAGTGCAAGAGATGCCAGCAATTTGGGCACATTGCTAAAAATTGTGGTAGTAATTACAAATGTGTCAAATGCGATAATGTACACCAACCAGGGGAGTGTGTGGTTACTAAGGAATCCGGTTTAAAGCCCATTTGTGTTAACTGTGGGGGGGACCACCCCGCTAGCTATCGTGGCTGTGTTAAATATAAAGAATACAGCATTTACAAAAAAGAAATATTCAAAAAAGCTAAGACTGAAAGGGAACAAAGAAAAACTTCTTTTTTCATCCCTGCTAAACCGCAACCACCTCTTACGGCTTCATATGCCAGCCACTTTAGACAGCGGGATGGCCCCCCCCAAGCACAAATGGGTAAGGAAAGCTCAGGATCGAACATCCTTGGCCAGTTTTTCGAAATGTCAAACAGCTTGTTTGGGATGAGTGTCCAAGGACTGTTGAGTAAACTAGAACTTTTTTTAAAAAACATTGGCAATTGCAACTCAATGCAAGAAAAAAGAATGCAGTACCTAGAGCTGCTGCATCAAGTTGTATTAAGCGATTTATAATGATGTTGAATTTATTAACCTTTAATATTTCATCATTGATAGAACACAGCAGGAGGATTGAGTTACAAAAAATTCTTCATGCTAGTAACATAGCTATAGCATTTTTACAGGAAACACATCTTGGGGCTAAACATAAGGTATTCTTAACCGATTATAATTTTTTGAGGAATGACACAAATCAAGGAGTTGCCATTGCCATTAAAAACTGTATCAAATACAAAATTATTAATATGACAAATCCGAAACTTCCCTGCTACTTCATTTCTGTTAATATCCAAGCGGATGGAGTTCATAAAAATATTCTTTTTGGTACTATCTATGTTCCCACAAACTGTAAGACAGACATTCTTATGTCGGAACTAAACAAAATTGAATTACTTGCTTCAACTTTTGATGGAGCTGTGATTGGAGGGGATTTTAATGCAAGAAATATAATCTGGGGGGATTCGAAGTGCAATGCGAATGGCAAAATAATAGAGAACTGGCAGCAAATTGGTCATCCTTCATTAATTCTTGTGACCCCGGCCACACCGACTTTTCCGAGATGTTCTTCTTATTTGGATCATTTTTTGGTTTCCTCTCACTTGATCAATCTAATTGATCCTAACTACAGTATCAGCACTCTGTCGACATTCTCAGATCACTGTCCGGTTTTATTTGAATTATCATTTAATAATTTGGAGCTGCCTGATCTGCAAAGAGGTAATCATAGATCGTTTTTGATGACGGATTGGAGAGCATTTAGAGAGGATTTGGATGCCGGTCTTTCTCAGCACCTTCCTACTCAGTCTGTTAATTTAGCAAATGATGAAATTGATTATTATATTGAAAAGTTTAATGAAGTCCTACTGGCAACTCTAGCTAATCACTCTAATAGTATACGCGGTAGTTTTAAAAAATACAAAAATTTGCCAAGTGATATCGAAAGTTTATATAAAACTAAGCATTTAATGCAAAAACAATTGAAACGCATTTTTCACAATTCATACAATAGAGTGAATAGTGCCTACAAGGAGCTTTCTGGTAGGATTACATTACTCAAGAAAATAATCAAAGACAGAGTTAGAATTTGGTTAAACAAACAATTTGATGAAAGACTGGCTAACATTATCCCTGGGCCATGGGCATTTAAAGAGATTTTTAAAATCTGCGGTAAAAACAAAAAGTTCTCATGCAATCAGGTAGAAGTGGAGGGTAGTGTAATAAATGATGAGCAAGAAGTTGTAAATGCTTTCGGAAATCATTTTAAAGAAATCTTTCAGATGAATACCCCAAGTTTTGACATGAACCTGGTTAATGAAGTCGAATCATCTATTAACTCGTTTAGAGCAATGAAGCCTCCCTCAATTTTTGTCTTTGATAGTAATAACTCCTCACTGGAGCCGTTTGACAGTGAACACTTTACCTCCCAAGAAGAAATCTCGGATATAATTAAAAGTTTCAAGCCGAAAAAATCCTGTGGTCCGGATAATATCTCCAATTTTGCCCTTAAAAAGATCTCAGAGGGGGCTGTACGGTTTTTGACGATATTGTTAAACAATTGCATTAATAATGGATACTTTCCAAAGTGCTGGAAAATTGCCAAAATCATACCTATCCAAAAAAAACCTAATGATAATTCACTTAATAATTTTCGGCCAATTTCACTGCTCTCAAATGAAGGAAAAATCCTGGAAAGGGTATTATTGAATAAAATGTCATCACCGAGCACAATTCCAATAGAATATATTCCAGACCACCAATTTGGTTTCAAAAGAAAGCACTCAACGGTTCATGCATTAATGAAACTGCATAATGATGTTACAATTGGTCTTAGGGGGAAAAAGTGCACGGTTGCATGTTCATTAGACTTGGAAAAGGCCTTTGATAGTGTATGGAGAGAGGGGCTCTTGTTTAAATGTTTAAAATTGAATTTTCCACCGCATATCTTCCATATGCTGGACAGCTTTCTAAGGGAGAGAAAATTTTTTATCCAAATACAGGAGAGTATCTCTGATGCATATGACTCATTAAGCGGAGTGGCGCAGGGATCTGTATTAGGTCCTGGTTTATTCAATATCCTACTGCATGATTTTCCTCACGTTGAATTCAGTGAAAACAATCCTGCTTCTACGGGATTACTATTTGCCGATGATACCTTCATTTATGCAAGTGACTATTACCCTCTTGATGCACTGAAGAAAATCCAAAATCACGTCAACAAAATTGACATTTTTTACAAAAAATGGGGAATAAAAATTAATTATTCGAAAACCAGTTGCATATGCTTTAGAAATGCAAGCGGAAAAGGTAAAGAGGGCGTAGTTAGAGAAAGCAGAAACTTGAAATTAAACATTGGTGCAAATATTATCCCTTTTAAGGACAAGATCAAATACCTAGGAGTAAATTTTAATAATTTGTTTAAATTTAATCAACATGCCAGAGTCAGTATCGCAAAGGCAAAGAAAGTAACCAACATGATGATGTCATTGCTATGCAATAAAGAACTGCGGAAAAGAACTAAGCTGTTGATGTACAAAACGCTTATCAGGCCGGTACTCCTTTATGCATTTCCGTCATGGTTTTTCCTTCTCTCCTGCTGTAGCTATTGAGATGGAGAGACTTGAGAGAAAGGTTTTAAGATGTTGTATAAACAAAAATTTTGAGCATAGGACTAAAAGATTTTCTAATAAAACTGTCTACAAAGAAGCAAATGTTTTGCCGATGATGAGATATGCAATTGGTTTGATGAATAAAACGGTCATTGGTTTGAATAGTTCTGAGAATGAAGTCATAAAAGAGATATATACCTCACAACTAGATACAGATTGGCGTAACTCAGAGTACCACTCCCCGGTTGGTGTGCTTAACGAAAATTTCGAATCAGTTCCCGATGGAGCGCCCCTTTCATACTACCTGAAGACCACTCAGGGTCATAATCGTGGTTGATTCGAGAATCTAAGACTCTTTATGTTAATTTTAAAGACAAGGCATTTTGTTAATGTTGGAGAGCAAAACTTGACAATTTCTAAAACTCATTTCTTTCGTATCTTCAGTATAGTTACTGATATAACAAAACCGATGGAAATGGCTTTTGGATAGTAAATACTTTTATTTTTCTTTATTTTTAATCTTTTTATAATATATTTATAATATATTAATGGGGATAATTTTAAATTAGATAAAAATTGGACTACTGTGAAAACAGATACTGATGTATAAATTTGCTTTTAATGCTGCTATTCCTATTTTCTCACTTCCACTAGTGTACAAAAATTTATTTATTGCTTAATTGCCTTATAGTGTAAGAGAGATAAGACTGTGAATTTTAAACTAATAAGTTGTGGTTGGAGGGATGAGCAGCGTGGGCTTGGGGTGAGTGCTCAGTATGACAGCATAGCCCTTATGCTGTTCTGCTCTGTTGTCGCCTGCGTGCTCGCGTTGTTCTGCCTTGTGACTGCAATACTTCATTATTTTACACCAATGGTGTATTCGTTTTCGTTTTAAACGACTATATATAGTTGTCTTACTTACTCATATCTTAAAAGACATTTCATGTACTTGTGAAAGAATGTTGTACATTTGTTTGAGTTTGATTATCAAGTGGATAATCATATTTGTTATTCAAAGTGCACTATCGTTGCACTTCTTTGTAAAGTGTATAGTTAACTTTAAGTATTGTATTGTATATATGATTAGCAAACGCTAAAAGAGATAGAATCACTACTCCGTGAGCAAGAGTAAGACATTCATTTAAGAGTGATACAGCCATGTGGCATTCGATTTATTTACATAATATTGTTATAGTAAGAGCAGGCAATACATTCACAGCCGCCGAAAAGTACAAAAAAGATACCTGTTAGAATAAGAAAACATGTATACTCGATTTTTATAAGACTCAATAAAGAATTCAATTCAATTCAATTCTTTTCGTGTTTATTAATATCAGCTCCATTCAAATGTCTAAAGTTCTTGTTAGTGACGACCACGCCCAAAACATCTTGCAACGCATGTGGCAGCAATCAAAAAGTGAAAGATTTTGTGACGTCGTCCTGATTGCTGGCACCGATAATACGCGAATTCCATTGCATCGCTCTGTTTTATGTGCATCGAGTGAAATATTTGAAGAAATTTTTACTTCACCAATAGCAGTAGAAGCAAAACTACCCGATGTAGATGGTGAAATACTTGGATGCATAGTCAAGTTCATATACTTAGGGCGCATAGAAATCAGAGATGAAATCGTTAAAAGATTGTTAATAGCTGCTCATTCAATGCACTTGGACAGTTTAATCAACTCTTGTGCATTTTTTTTTGAAAAACAGCTGAATCCAACCAATTGTTTGGAAATTGCGCAGCTTGCAGAGCAACATAAATGTGAGTTGCTTACAAAAAAAGCAAAAGCATTTTGTATGGATCATTTTATTGATGTTTACAAAACTAATGAGTTCCTTAATTTAAATGCCGAGCAATTGGGAAAACTGCTTGCCAGTGATAATCTTCGTGCTCCGGCTGAAGAGGACGTTTTTAAAAGTCTAATGACATGGATAAAATTCGATCCGGCAGAACGGGAGCAATATAAAGATGAACTGTTGAAATTCGTGCGACTGCCATTGATGCAGCCGTCATTTTTGATTGATTACGTGAGACCAGTTTGTACTTCAAGTGCAAGTGTCGAACTGTGCAACGCAGCTACTGATTGGCATTTATTGCCTAAACGCAGATCACTAAATGAAAACCAATCAATAAAACCAAGAACACCAAGAAAGGCTTCATTTTTAATGGCATTACAAAAACAAGACAATAAATTGAATATACTTTTTAACTGCCCACGACGTCTAAAGTGGATGAAGTGTTTGGGATACTTGGATTATCGGTTCGACTTTGGTATTGCAATTATGAACGATTGTCTCTTCATAGTTGGAGGTCAATCTCGAAGTGTTACTGCATTAAATACCGCCATTTGTGTAAATCTTACAACAATGAAGTTCAGATTTATAAATTCAATGATAGTAGGGCGTAGTGGTGCCGCTGTAGCAACGTTGAATGGATTTATATATGCAGTGGGCGGTTGTAAAGGAAATATCTTTCTCAGTTCGGTCGAAAAATGGGACGCACAGACTAACACATGGTGCGTAGTAGCTTCGATGGAATGTTGTCGAATTTGGTGTGGTATTACAATCTTAAATCAAAAATTGTTTGTGGTTGGAGGGTTCAATGGCACAAATGATCTTAATACATCTGAATGCTATGATCCTGAAAAAAATATATGGGTCAAAATTGCTCCAGTGTGTAAAACACGAAAATCCCCAGCTGTATGTTATTTAAAATATGATCTTAAAACTCGATTTACCTCGATTTTTTTTCTTTCTTGTATAGGTCACAGCTGTTGGAGATATCCTTTATGCAGTAGGTGGCTTTAATAATAAAACAGCTGAACGCTATGATGCCGAAACTGATGAATGGACATTGATGTGTACCTTTAACGTAGAAATAACGCGGCCATTTTGCACATGTGAGGATAAAATCATTTTTCATAGACAAGATTGTATTATGGAATACGATACTGGACGAAACAAGTTTCAATTGGATTATTCCATACAGAAATTAAAAGAACTTGTTAGCATATTTTTATATTCAGGCGACCTTCCAGAGTCAAAATTTACCGAAAATTAATTTTAATTGCATTTTAATGCTTTACATACCATTTAAGAATTAAAACTTTTTGTTAATGTATATTTTTTTTTTTTTTTTTTCAATTCAATTCCAGTGTTCTCTGATTGGGGTAAAATGGGGACAAAAAATCATACCTGAACAGTCTGAAAACGTTAAAAATATTTCAATATTATTACATGAAAAAGCTACCGGACTAGTAGTAAAAGCCAGATTATACTTATATTTTTGCGGATTTGAAAGGAGTTATTGAAGCTGGAAACGTTAACGGTGGCTTGGATTAATGGAGAGTTATTTTCTTAACTTTCCCATTCTTGTATTCCATGACAAAATGTAAGGATAATAACGCTTAATATGTAGAACTAACTTAATTTTTTTTTTTTTTACGTAAAAATTTAAGAAAATTTGTTAGTTTTATGGAAAAACAGAGTATAGGAAAAAAATTGCCACATTTTTAAAATATTTTCGGCATTATGAATTTTATTTTTTATTTATTTATTTTTTTTTATTTTTCAACATGTGTCATATCGGACAAGCAGTCCGATTAGTTGAATTTTTTAAAATTTGGAGCATTTTTAATACTTTTTGACTTCCAATATTTTTTAATAAATCAACATTTTATGACTTTTTCAACATTTCTTGACTATTTCTGGATATTTTTCTCAATATTTAACTTCATCAATTACGCTTTTTGAAAAACTTTTCTATTTTTTTTAAGATTTTTCAATTGCATTAACATTTTTCGGTTTTATTGACATTTTTTAAACATTTTCGAAATTTTTTCAACTTTATCAAAACTATACGAGTTTATAAATAAAAAACAAAATTCATAATTTCTAACATTTCTTAATTTTGCCAACATTTTTCTGGGAAATATAATGTGTATCTCTAGCACAATCTCTGTGATTTTCATTAATAATGTTTCGCTTTTAATAACCTTTTTGACTTTATCAGAACTTTTCAAGTTTATCATACTTTTTCGTCTTTATCGACTTTTTTGCAACCTTAAGAAATCTTTTCGACACTTCGAACTTTTTGATCTTATAAACATTTGTTTGACTTGGTCCGCGTTATTCACTTTACAAACATTTTTTGACTTGTAACAACATTTTTCAACTGATGTTATCAAAATCTGTTGACTATCAATATTTGTAATTTTTTTTTTACGACTTTCCAACATTTTTTGAATTTATCAACTTTAATCTTGTGATTTTTTACAAAATTGGTGCTTTTACTTTTCATCATATGACTCTTCGTTTCGGAAGCAGGACTTCGCCTACTATTAACGTTGGCACTAATTATAGTGCTGCCTCCTAAGAACTATAATGTAAAGTAAAAACTAAAAAAAAAATATGTTTTACTTCCATATTTTTGCACTTTAAATGTGTAAGATGGTCAAGTTTGTCACTGGGAAAAAGCCCATATGTGTAATTGTTGGTGTCAAATAAAAAAACTCAAGACTCAAGTAATCGCTGCCTATAGCTGTCTCTTCCAAACATAACTTAATTTTTCGAAATCAAAAGCTTTTCTTTTTATTTTCGTAATACGAACGGCATTACCTCATATCATCATATTCAAAAGCAATTTGCTCACATTGAAAGGCAACACGCGCGTTCCACTCTCTCTTTCATGTAGTAAAAATATTGCTGACCCCATGAAAATCGAGTTTTTTTGTGGTATATAGAATGGGGTTAGCGTCGTCCATGAAATTGCTGAATTTGCCAAAATCCGATAATGTGGTAAACATAAGCCACACAGATCTTAAACTAAAAAATTCAATTTCGAATTCAGTTGCAGCACGTCATTTAAAGTGAAAACACGAATAATAAATAAATAAAAGGGAAAATCCCTACAACTCTAAACAAATAAGTTCGTGACGTCATTAGATATCGACATATTGCGTAAACAAAATGCTCACTCTAGACAGCATGGTCACAATGTGGCGCTTCTTTCTAACCGGAGTTCCAACCGTTGCGCTCGTCTTGATGTTACGCGAAGGTATTTTCCAATATCGTCCAGATATCGTTGATTTAGAAAATCGTGTACGTCCCATACGCATCGATAGCTTACGTGATTCATATGATTTTATAATTGTTGGTGGCGGTTCGGCGGGCTGTGCTTTGGCCTCACGTCTCTCGGAAATGGCACATTGGACTGTGCTACTGCTAGAGGCTGGTGGTGATGAGCCTATGTTGGCAGATTTACCGCAGCTATATCCTGCATTCCAACGTAGCCCATGGGATTGGAAATATCGTACAGAACGTTCCGATCGTTTCTGTCTCGCAATGCAAGGTCAGCGTTGTTATTGGCCACGTGCGCGTTTACTTGGCGGTTGCAGCAGCATAAATGCTATGATGTATATACGTGGTAATCGCCGTGATTATGATCATTGGGCTGAGTTGGGTAATGTCGGTTGGAATTATGATAATATTCTGCATTATTTTCGTAAATTGGAAGATATGCGTATACCGGAATATCAGCAGAGTCCATATCATGGCGTTGGCGGTCCAATGACAATAGAACACTATAGATTTCCATCACCGTTGCAGGATATTTTCATGGAAGCGGCATCCGAGCTTAATGTGGTGAGTATGATGAAATCGGCGAAGGTGTGAGGATTTTTTTTTTCAAAAGTGGTCGAAATAAAAAGTTCAAGGTTTAAATGAAAATTTATAAAAAAAAAACAAAAAATTAAGTTCCAATGTGCGTGACAAAAAGCTCTAGTGTAGATCTCATAAACACCCTGTAGGACCAACGGAGTCAATTGTTTCAATAGTCCAATGTTTGTTCTAGATTTTTCGTAAGTAGTTTATAACGGACTACACCTAAAACTAGAAAAATTAAATCATCAATGGTACCAAAAATGGTCCAAATGTTATGCAAAGTCAGTCAATTCTATCAAAAATGGTCCAAATGTAATGCATAATCCGTCATTAGTACCAAAAGTGGTCCAATTATGTATCGATTGTATCAGTGAAGTTATAACGTTACTGACTAAGTACTTTTGATTGTGAAGAAGAGCAAACGTTAGTGTCTCGGTCTAGTGACTTGCGCTGCGTGTAGAGGCCCGCCCAGGTTCAAATCCTCCACTCAGTGATTTTCAATTCCAATTTTTAAATTTCTATTTATTTGTACACAATTTGTCTGAAGAGTGTTCGGAACAGAAAATTAAACGTACAACATAGTCGAGGTATAAAATAAAAAAAAATTTATGAAAAAAATAAAAAAATTTTCATTCACAATGAGATTCAAACCCGGAACACATTGCTCAGAAATATATAACAAACTCTTCAGTACATTCGGCTATGAAACCTTTTGACATTTTTGTGTAAAATTTGAAATTCTAATTAAATTTGTTGGAATTTATAAATAAAATAAAACAAAAATTGGCATTTTTCTGGTCCGAATATAATGCATAAGGAGACAATTGACCATTTCCTGGTCCGATTGAGGAAACTTAAGGAAATTGAATAGTAATGTCCTAAAGACATTTTATTGAAAAATATAGAACAATAACATAGCTATAGATAATTGAAAATTTTTAGACGGAGAACTTTCACAGGGAAATGGGTATAAAAAAGTTAGGAAACTTAAAGAAATCAATGTTTCAATGTTCTTACTTCAGTCCGAAAAAGCATTTTTTGAGGAAATGAAAGTCGAAAAATGTTGTAAGATTGAAAAAATCTAATAACATTAAAAAAATAATAAAAAAAGATAAAGATTGTTAAAAAATGTTGATAAATCCAAAAAATGCTTTTGAATTTGAAAATGGTATAGATGAAGTCGAAAACTTTTCACAAAATGGAAAATCTTGAAATAATCCAAACATCTTGATGAATTCCAAAAATATTTAAAAGTTTGATGAATTTTGAAAACATAGAAAAATGTTGATAAATCGGAAATTATGCTAATGATTTTAAAAAATGTCGCAAAAAAGCAGTATGTTGGGTTAAAGTCGAAAATGTTGAAAGATCAAAAGATATTGAAAAACCGAAAAAAATTTTAAAAACTTTTCTCAACGGTTTTTTAAAATTTCTAAAAATATTGATATGTTGGAAAATATTGAAAAAGGTTGACAAAGACGACAAGTACTGATGGAATCGAAACATTAAATAATGTTGATAAAGTCGAAAAATAGTGAAAATTGTTGACAAAGTCATGTATTGAAAAATGTTGATAAGAGTTGGAAAATATTGAAAAATGTTGACAAATTCGAAAAATAGTGAAAGATGTTGATAAGATCGATAATATGTTGACAAAGTCAAAATAAGTTGAAAAAATCCAAAAATGATGATGAGTTCAAAAGATGTCGAACAATGTTAATAAAGCTAAGAAATAGTGACAAATGTTGATAGAATCGAAGAAATGTTGTCATAGTCAAAATAAATTGAGAAAAACAAAAATGTTTATAGACTTCGAAAAATGTTGAAGCAGCCAAACATATGTGGATAATGTCGAAAAAGAAAACAAAATTTTGGAAAATTTTTTAAAAAGACAAAAAAGTTGGGAAACTCAAAAAATGTTGACAAGATAAAGATACAAAAGACACGAGAAATGTTGAAATACATGGTGAAAGTCAATAAAATTTTGAAGAACTCGAGAAGTGTTTCGCAAGTTTCGCAATATATTAAGAAAGCAAAAAAATGTTGATAAGAAAGCTAACAGTTTGTGCACTAGAGGCCGATTTTTGTGATAAAAAAATCGAATTTTTAGAAATTTTTATTTTGCAGCGACCTTTTAATTTCTTTCTTTAAAAATTTACTCAAAATTTTGTCAAAAAACTTAGGAGGAAGTTATAAGCTTTCAAACGTGATCTTCAGAATAGAAAGCGGTTAAAGTTTTCGCGAGATATGACCGTTTTTATATACTCTGTGATACAAAAAAATAACTAAAAATCATATCCCTACAATAAAAAAATACCCTAATATCTCCCTCTTATAACTCTTATATCTTGCGTAAATTTCTATTTGGAAGACCACGTTCGAAAGCTCTTAACTTGTTTTTTAGGTTTTTTAATAAAATTTTGGGTAAATTTTGAAAATATAATGTAAAAAATTTGCTGCAAAATAAAAATTTCTAAAAATTCGATTTTTTTATCACAAAAATCGGCCTCTAGTGCACAAACTGTTAGCTGTAGAAACAAGATCTTCAGGAACAAAATATAGCAAATTGTATGTCCTACAGTTTTTGGAATATAATTGTGCACATTTTTTATGGTTTTGAGGGTATACACTCCCTCATATTCAAAAAAAAAGGCGTTTTTGACAAAAATTTAAAAATATCGGAACTGTCAGGCTGAAATTCGCAAGGAAACCACAAACTAATTTTGACGTTCTTGGTCTTGAAAAATACGCCGTTTATCACGCTTTGACGTAATGTAGTACACATAAAAAAGTTTTAAGTTTTGGATGCAAAATACACTGTGAAACAAAAATACCCAAAATCACACCTTTACAAAAAATACTAAGTATGTAAGAGTTATCATATCTCGCGCAATTTTAATCCGATTTCCATTCTGAAGACCATGTTTGAAAGCCCTTAATTTTTCCATTAGTTTCTAATCAAAATTTTGGGTATATTTTAAAACAAAAACATAAAAAGGTCGCTTTTTTATGATATACAGGCATGTCCTGAAATCCGATTCACTTCGGTATCGGAATGAAAGCAATCTTCAAGAGCACTGCATTGCGACAAATAAGATGGAATCGGATTTGTATTTCAACAATAAAATTTACTTATGGTTCCTATTCAATTTACCGAAACATAAACCCGATTTGGTGTTAATTATCGAAATGCGGAGCTCTTAAAGATAGCTTTCATTCCGATTCCGAAGTGAATCGGATTTCAGAACATGCCAGATTCAATTATTTTTAACAAATTTCGGCCTCTAGCGGGACTCCGTTTACTTTAAGAATAAAGATTTTAAAGCAGAACTATAGGAAAACAGAGGTCTAAAGTGTTTGTGTGCGTCTTGTGTATTGAGTTATAGGCAAAAAACCGTTTTTTTAATCAAAAATTTTTAACTTCTTCCAGGACTTCCATAGGGCAAACTTCACTGTAGAGCAATGAGAAAAGAACAAAAAATGTATAAAATAATCCCTTTCAAAGATTTGGGATGAATTACTACCAATTATTTCGTTTTTTTTTTGAGATCAAGTAAAAAAAAACTGTGAAAAAACAATGATTTTTGTCTTTTAGACCTTCATTCAAGCCCCGGGCGGGCGATCTTTTCGGAGGTTTTGACCAAAACTAAGTATGCAGTTTTTGTAATAAGGCCTGCTCCTAAGATAATCTTTGATGAAACCTGCAATTTTCCCATTATTTCGAAAAAGTGCTGCACCCTAATTAACATGCACCTAGCCTCATCAGATCAGTTTTAGTTAATTCTTGTCAGAAACCACACTCGAACCCTTGACTCCCGTTTTCTAATGAAAGAGAACGCGGTGCTTTACCACTTAGACGGCTATTGCCAAGGACAAATTCTTCTGTACAAGAACGGTATATGTATAGATCAAGGGTGTCAGCGTAGAACAAAAGTGAGCCAATTTTGGCTCGACCAACAACATCAATATTTCTGTACAACATTCACAGAAATATTTTTTGTTGTTTTTTTTCACGCTCGTCAAAATTTCGCGTTTTTGTTGCTTTTTTTGCGTACTCACAAAATCGATAAAACAACAACAACGACTACGTCGCATCAAAAACAAAAACAACAAACAATATGGGTATTGATGATGCGCAGTTGCGAAAATGCAAGTCTTTTACGCACAAGCGCCTGAACGTTCAATGTGAATATTTCTCTTGAGAAATTACAGAAGTAGTGCGAAATTTTCAGCAATGTGTTTGTTGTTTTACAAATGTCAAGCTTTCGCAAACCGCACTTCCGCAACGACGCAAGAGCATCAACGCGTGAATACCCCTACTTTTTGTGTGTGTCTCAGTTCTTAGAAATTTTGAAAATTGTTGAAATATTATTGTTGTTGTAAACGAGGCATGAAAAAACAACAAAAAATTTTTTTTGTTATTGTTTAATTCGAATTTGAAGTGATTTGAAAACGCTGACACCCTTGGTATAGATCATAAAGCTGACTAGCGCCGTCTGTTGTGAAAAATTGTCAAATTGTTTTTAGTTAGTAACACACTCTGGTTTTGAGACATGCTACGCTAGCTACAATGTTCTCATTAAATTGCTTAGGAAGTGTGGCATTTAGATTAGAAATGGTGTAAAAAAAAGCTCACAGAAAAAGGTGAGTTGAATCAACAGGGAGACATCGTCGGTGCGTACAAGCAAAGTATTTTAAAACACAATCAGTCTGTTCGTTCACTCCAAGTTTTTGCAAGTACATAAACGAGTGCATTTTGGGTAAAAACATGCAAAAACTTGGAGTAAATGAATAGACAGAATACTAAGAGCTTTTTCAAGTAAATGCATATTGTCAAATTAAATTCGGAGTTATTTGAGCAACTCCGCCCGGTTGCAGCTGATACACATTGAAATTTTTCTCTTAATAACCCACTATTAATTGCCTTTACCCTCTTCTTGCAGCTACATCCCGATGGCGACTTTAATGGTAAAAGTCAAACCGGCTTCGCTATACCACATGCCACGGTACGTGATGGCTTACGCTGTAGCACCAACAAAGCCTATATACGTCCCGTTTGGAAGCGACCAAATCTGGACATTGTGCTGCAAGCATTTGTCGAGCGTATCGAAATAAATCCAGAGACACGTATAACGGAAGGGGTCACCTTTGAACATGAAGGTAAACGCTATCAAGTGCTAGCCAAGCGTGAGGTCATACTATCCGGTGGTACAATCGCAAGCCCACAGCTGCTAATGGTTTCTGGTATTGGACCATCAAAGCATTTGCATGAATACGATATACCGCTCATACAGCATCTACCTGGTGTGGGTGGTAATTTGCAGGATCATGTGGCAACAACAGGTGGAAGTTATCTCATCGAAAATAATATAACCGGACATCGACTATCCTTTATAGTGCCTGAAATGTTCAATGCAAAATCAGTGGATGCATTTCTGCACAAAGCTGATGGATTTCTATATGCTGTGCCAGTGACCGAGGTCATGGGTTTCCTAAGCACCAAATATCAGGATGCCGACAAAGATTTTCCCGATATACAGTTTTTTATGGGTAGTTATGGTTATGGTACCGATGGTGGTCTTGTTGGTCGACGTGGTGCTGGTATTTCTTTCGAAAATTTTGCTGAGACACTGGAACCGTATATATATCATGACACATTTATCATAACACCGCTGTTGATGCGCCCCAAAAGTCGTGGTTGGCTTGAGCTACGTTCGAGTAATGCGCGCGTACATCCAAAGATTCACGCCAATTATTATGATCATCCGCTGGATATGGCTGTCATGGTAGAGGGACTCAAATTTGCACATAATATGACATTGACGCCGATATTTCAACGTTTGAATGCAACGCTCAACATGTACGTGTGGCGTAATTGTCCAGAGGTGGAATATTTGAGTGATGCTTTCTGGGAGTGTATGGCACGTTTTTATTCACAGACCATATACCATCCGGTGGGGACATGCAAAATGGGTACGCGACATGATCATTATGCCGTTGTGGATCCACGACTGCGGGTGTATGGAGTGCGCGGCTTACGCGTGATCGATGCGAGTATAATGCCAACAATTGTGACGGGTAATACGAATACACCAGTTGTGATGATTGCGGAAAAGGGTGCTGATATGATAAAAGAAGATTGGCAGCATTATAATGGCGGGTTTTAGGCGATAGGTTTTAGATTTTTAATTTTGTTAATAATGGAAATAAGAATAAAAATATTTTTCTAAAATTGTTTTGCTGTATTTAAATCGAAACTATTATTTTAAGAGATATACCATTTAAGTTCGCTCTAGTATTAATAAGCAGCGTTCAGCTTAGAGAAATTCTTTGAAAAGTATCAATTTCCATGTATAATGTGATGCCAAATGACAGTATTTATTGAATAATGCGATATCAAAAAACCGGTACTAAAGTAATCAGTACCTGCTGACATTTATTAAAAGAACAAATCTGTCAAGAACTAAATGAGAAATGTCAGCAATTTTCGTTAACATTACGATTACATTGACACAACATCTACAACAACAACTAAGTACAACAAAAAACAACGTAGCAACATTTGCTGATCTTATAAATTATTTATTATGTAATCGACAAAAATGCAGTTACAAAAAATTTCAAGTTTGACAAGTTTTTTTCCCCCATATGCATTTGGGAAAGAACTTAATATGATTACATGGGTTAATTTTATTTGGCCCGGTAGGGTTGCCAAACACTTCTGAGGATAAAATAAAAAATATCTTAAAGAACAATGTTGCGAAAGGAAAAGGTTAAGAATAATCTACAAAATTATCTATGAATAATGTTTACAAAAAATTTTAACTAAAAATGTTTATTAGAAATTTGTCGTAAAAATTTTTTAAACATTGTTTGTATACATTGTTTATGTACAATGTTTATATACAATGTTTATATACATTGTGTATAAACATTGCATTTATACATTATTTATTTACATTTTTTATACAAATTGCTTATAAAAATTGTTAAGACATTATTTATATACATTGTTTATAAACATTTTTATGTACACAGACATTGGTTAGGAAAGTCTGCAAAGATGATTAAATATTTAAAAAAATTTCCAAACGTCGAAAAATACATATTGCTAAAAAATAAAAATAGTCGAATGACCTTATCAAAAAATTAAAATTTTGCAAAAGCCGAAAAATGTTGCCTAAGTCAAGAAATGTTACCAAAAAATAAAAAAATTTTGGCAAAAAATTAAACATCGCAAACCCTTGCTAAAATCGAAAAGTATTGACAAAAAATAAAAAAACTAGTAAGGGTGTTACGTTGGGCCTGGCCAAACATTAAATATCCTACACTGCCATGACATCTTGTACGAATTCACATAGCTTATGCTCAGGTCTTGCACTTAGGGTCTGAGTGAAATTTAGTTGGATTATCTCGAAAAACGCTTTCTTTATAGCATTTTGAAACTTTTCTTTATATGGGAGGTGCCACGCCCTCTTGTCCGAGTTCACCTTGTTTTTGCAAAGAGCTTGCGCTTACTGTCTTTAGTATTTATGTATGTGCATTAGGGGCTGTCCATAAACTCCGTGACGCTCTTAGGGGGGGTGTTCAATATAGCGAATTTTAGCGTCAGTAGTTTATGGACAGCCTCTTATGGTTGCATTATCATGAAACATTCTCCGTTGAATTTTGAATATATTTATTTTCATTAAGGCGACTTAACTTGACGATGAAGACAGTGTACTAAATATCATCGAATTATCTTGCTTTTAAAAAAATTATAACATGATTTCAACGGACACACAGACGGACATGGCTATATCGACTCAGGCGATGACGCTGATCAAGAACATATACATATGTTATTACTTTTCCATATCTGCCACGCCTCTTCTCTGCTTTATAAACGGAAGCACAAAGTGAATATACCCTGGGTGTAGGGTATAATTATGCTTAAGTCGAAAATGCTGCTTAAATCGAAAAATTTTGCTAAAAAATAATAAATGTAAAATGTTTATAAACATTATATTTTTAAGAATTTTTAAGTGTGTTACTTAATGACATTCATATATTGAAAATTGATTTTTTATTATATTTATAAACATGATCAATTTACCAGCAATGTTAAGGCATATTTAAGGGAAAAATATTTCTTTATGACTTGTAAATTCCACAAGCATGGCAACACTACCAGTAATACACGACACTTGCGCACAAATTCAGGGTTCATTTACTGTTAATAAAACAAAAATTACGCACTGTACTCATGCGCAGTACGACAACAAACGTTAACGTGACCAAATGTGTAGCAACATCAAAATGTTTTTCCTGTTCAGTGCAACAACAACGCTGGTGATACTAACGACAACAACGATACCAACAACATATGCACAAAATGAGGCAAATATTTTAGTTTATGCCGATGATTTACAACCAACAATTCGAGCATTAAATTCGGCGGGAATAAGATTCAATTTGGCAGCACATGATGAGAACAATGCCGGAATTTTCAAAAGACAAACAACATCGGAAGAGTTGATACCAGCGACAAGTGATTTGGAGGAAGGTAAGGAAATAGTTTTGAAATGTTAGGAGTGTTCAAAAAACCAAAGTGTCATAAATGTTATTTTTGTCTACAAAATGTAGAAGAAGGTCAAAAAGCAAAAAAAGTATTATACCTGATGAATAAAAATTATGTCTCTTATGCGAAGTGTTAATTTAACATGCTTAAACTATTAATTCAACACACTTAATTGTTAATTAAATATTTTACATTTTAATTCAATAGTTTAACCGTTTTAAATTAACACTATCACCATGTAAAATTAAAATCTCGCATATTAAGAGAAAGTTTACCCCTTTTTATTATTAATTTATATTAATAAAAATTAAAATTTCAGATGTTGATGGTAATGCTGGTGTACAGCAACCGCAAGAACCACTAGGAGTAATTGCACCAGTAGCAGAAGTACCAACAGCATCCGAGGGTGAACCATCACCAAGAAGAATTACGAAAGAATTTAGCAACAGCGGGTTATAAGGCGTTAAAGTTATGTGTATGGTATTAAAGTTATTGTTATTTTTAGTAGTTGAAATTTTTATATATTATTTTGTTTTTAAATAATACCCAATAAAATTGGTTATTTGAAATATTTTTAACATTAACCAAAATTGTGGGTTGTTTCCCACAAAGTGAGTCCTATCTGGGTAATTCTATTCTAACGCGTCAAATCATGTAATCGTCCACTAAAACACCAATATGAGGTTCTAAAATTATAGCAAAATTTTTTTTATATACATTTAAATAGCCTTTATAAGATCCACCACTTAGTATATCGCTTATTTTACATAGCTCTCGTGGAAAACCAAAAATATGAGTAAAAAAGTAACTCCCCTGGCTGTAATCATAAACAATTTTACTAACTTAACGTATATGATTACAGCCAGGGGAGTTACTTTTTTACTCATATTTTTGGTTTTCCACGAGAGCTATGTAAAATAAGCGATATACTAAGTGGTGGATCTTATAAAGGCTATTTAAATGTATATAAAAAAAATTTTGCTATAATTTTAGAACCTCATATTGGTGTTTTAGTGGACGATTACATGATTTGACGCGTTAGAATAGAATTACCCATCTAAGTACCTACCTTTATTTGCGTAGCTCGATTTTGATTTTGCGTTTAGTGTATTAAGGCTGAACTGTGGCGAGCTGACTACGAATCAGCGATTTCATAAAGCATAAAAACTTTAAGTGACTAAGCTCGTATATTAAAAGTATGAAAATTTAGCCAGTTGGTTGTTTTGCGGGTTATTCCCGATGGCTAACGCAGTGTTCAATGACATAACTAAAACAGTTCACAAATTTCGTAGATGCATGCGCGTTAAAGAAAGTTTTTAACGTATTTCTGCATGAAGTACGCTACAAAAAATACAAACATTCATGCTAATGAATTACTAGGGTAAACTGGAGCACCCTTGACACTTGGTTTTTAATTTTGGTCAATTATTGCACGATCTTAAGAGTCCATACTGTTTTCGAATCATTGATTATCTATATACTAGAGTTCGCCTTGTGGCCGAAATTCGACCATTTCGATTTGACCACAAAACAAAGGAAAAAGTTTTTATACCCTTCCTTGGTCGATAAAACACAAAAAGCTTTTAATATTCTTCCTTAGGGTTCAGGTTATCTGCATCGGTGCAGCAGCTAAGTTGCAATATCATACTTTCCATTTAAAGGCGTGTAACTCCTACTAAAGAGCAAACAGTTTTTGATATCTTTCTATACCAAAATTCATAAAAATCAATCATGCTATCGTGCTATATAGTGCTAACCCTATATCTATACCAAATTTCATAAAAACCGTATGCAGTATTTTCGCCGTGAGAGGGTTTTTTCCATTTAAGGGCGTGGCACTGTCCACTGAAAAACATAATGGTCATATTATCGTTCCTTAGTGCTAACTCTACCTCCGTACCAAATTTCGTTAAAATCGATGCAGCGGCTTAGCCGTGAGACCATTTTTTTCATTTAGGGGCGTGGCGCCGCCCACTGAAAAACATAATGGTCATATTATCATTCCTTAATGCTAACCCTACCTCCGTATCAAATTTCATTAAAATCGATGCAGCGGTTTAGCTTTGAGATTTTGATATCTTTCTATACCAAAATTCATAAAAATCAATCATGCTATCGTGCTATATAGTACTAACTCTATATCTATACCGAATTTCATAAAAATCGTATGCAGTATTTTCGCCGTGAGAGCTTTTTTTCATTTAGGGGCGTGGCACCGCCCACTTTAAAAAAATATATAGTCCTATGCACTGCTCCTTCTCACAACCTTTCCAACAAAAAAAAAATCAAGCAAATCGGTTGAGATCTAGGTATAGAAACAGGGACCTAACCGATTTCGTTTGCCTATTTATATATAGATTAATACGCAAGACAAAAATTTGTCCTCCTTTTTTTACTATGTTAAAAATGGAGGACGACTTTGAACTATACTCCATTAGAGGGGTATTTGTGTGTAGATGTGCGCAAAAAATAAAATTATTTTAAAATGTTGCCCTTAAGCCTGCCAAAATTAAATACAAATTTTTCAATATTAGCAACAACAAAATACGAAGTCACAAAAAAGAATAAAGCACAAAGAGAAACAAAAAAGCATAACACAGTTCTTGTTTTTCGTTTTGTTTACGTTTCACATTTGTCATTGCCAATTTTCAATTTTGTACCAAATAGCAAAAAAAAGTACTAAGTGTCCAAAAAGTGTCAAAATTATTAAATATATTTGTGGTCGAATTTTGACCATTGGGCGATTCTAGTAATAATAATTATTCGAAATTTTGTAAAAACTGCATTACGGGTTCTTTATATTTATTTCAAAAAAGTCATTTTGTTAAATGTGCTCCTGATATCACATTTGACTTTTTGAGGGACACATTCAAAGTTTAAAGTACGATAACTCTGTACATACTGGTCCGATCTGGCAACTCCTTAATGCTAAAGGTAGTTGACATCTCTGAAAATCACAAACAATTTTTACCCAATGACACTTCTTCATTATTCAACTATTTTAACGTCACTGAAATCGATGCAGAATGGGAAAAAATTCGTTACATTTTAAACTATTTCTTCGAAAAGCACTATACGGCCACGAAAGCTCGCAGATTTCGAAAATCATTGTTCCGTAAAAAGTTGGTAACTTGAGTTGCAAACTTTTACGTTGGATGTATCGAAATTATAAATTAACACACAATGAATAATTTAAAATGCTATAAATACAAATGTTATTATGTGCCGACAGATAAAGGAATGACTCCCAAAAATGTACAAAAATAAACCGAAAATTAAGGAAATAAATTGAAAAAAAAAAACAAAATAGTTTGATAACAAATCTTAAGATAAGAAACAAATCTAAAATGTCCAAATTCACAAAGTATGTTATTTGTAAATGAAAAGATAGTGTTCAGTACAAATTAGACTTTCGCCAAAGCAACAAAAAATGTCGCTTCAAGCCGAGTGTGCTGCACAAAGTTTGGGTGTTGTCAATACGCTGGTATCAACTTTGGTGCAATCGCTATTGGTTGCACAATGTGCGCTCTCACCAGCTGAATTGTGGCCCAACGATTATGCGGATACTGCATTGGAGCGTGGCTTGGATGAATATGATTTTATTGTGGTAGGTGCTGGTTCAGCTGGTTCTGTTGTGGCAAGTCGTCTTAGTGAGTTTCCTGATTGGCGTGTTTTAGTGCTAGAAGCTGGTGGTGATCCGCCGCAGGAATCGGTGGTAAGTTGTGTGGCGTGATCTTGCAATTTGTGGTAAAATGTTAAAAAAGGAAAAATTTAAAAGAAATTGAAAAATGCTGCAAAAGTTCAAAAATTGCTGCTCAAGTCGAAAAATGTTGCAAAAGTTAAAAAATGTGGCAAAGGTGAAAAATGTTGCTTAAGTTAAAAAATGTTGCAAAAGTTGAGAATTTGCAAAAGTTGAAAAATGTTGCAAAGATCGAAAAAAGTTGCAGAAGTTAAAAAGCGTTGAAAATTTTTGCTGAAGTCGGAAAATGTTGCAAGAGTTGAAAAAGTCAAAAATTTTGATATAATCAAAAAAATGTTGCAAAGGTCGAAAAATGTTGCGCAAGTCAAAAAATGTTGTCGCACTGTTCGAAAAATGTTGCAAAAGTCGTAAAATCATACAAAAGTTTAAAAATGTGGCAAAGGTCTAAAAATGTTTCGAAAGTCTGAAAATGTTACTCAAGTCGAAAAATTTTGAAAAAGTTAAAGAATGTAAATGTTGATAAATGTTACAAAAATTTAAAAATGTTGCAAAAGTCGAAAAAATTTTCAAAATCGAAAATTTTTGCAAAATGTTGCAAAAGTGGAAAAATGTTGAAAAATATGGCAAAGGTCGAAAGATGTTGCCTAGGTTAAAAATGTTGCAAAAGTTGAAAAATGTAGCAAAGATCGAAAAAAGTTGCAGAAGTTAAAAAGCGTTGAAAATTTTTGTTGAAGTCGGAAAATGTAGCCAGAGTTGAAAGTCAAAAAATTTTGGTAAAATCAAAAAATGTAGCAAAGGTCGAAAAATGTTGCTCATGTCAAAAAATGTCGCACTGTTCGAAAAATGTGGCAAAGGTCTAAAAATGTTTCAAAAGTCAAAAAATGTTACTCAAGTCGAAAAATGTTGCTAAAGTTAAAAAATCTTGGGAATTTCCGAAAAGTATTGAAGAACAATAAAGATTGGTTTCCAATGCTATTTAATCAAATATAAATGTTTCTCATAAGCATAAGTATATGCATGTATGTACTTATTTATTTTTTTCGTATTTTTCCGCAGGTACCCCAACTCTTTTTCACCATACAACATACAACTGACTACAATTATAACTACTATACCGAAGCAACGGGGAAAATGTGTCGCGCCAATCACAATGAAACATGCTATTGGCCGCGTGGAAAAATGATCGGGGGATCAGGTGGCATCAACGCTATGCTTTATATACGCGGTAATCGTAAAGATTACGATGGTTGGCAGCAATTAGGCAACGAAGGTTGGGGTTACGATGATGTTTTACCTTACTTTGAGAAATCAGTGCGTGCAGTCGGCAACGAGACACATCCACAGGGTTATGTTACAATAAGTGAATTTCCAAAATATAAAATAAAGACGTTTTCCAAAATGATATACGAAGGCGCTGCTGAGTTAGGCATACGCAAGGTGGCGCGGTTTGAAGAAGGCAGTGAAACAGGCTACTCTTATTTACCAGGGACATTACGCAATGGACAGCGTGAGAATACTGGGAGAGGCCTTGCAGGGCGCAGTAATTTGCATGTGATTAAAGGCGCACAAGCAACGCGCATAAATTTTGATGCCAGCGGTAAGCGTGTAGAGTCAGTGAGTTTCGTACTGCGCGGCAAGCATGAGTTGGAAGCCAAAGTGAAACGTGAGCTTGTGTTATCAGCGGGTACGATTGATACGGCAAAACTGTTGCTGCTCTCGGGTGTTGGTCCAAAAAAGCATTTGCAAGAGTTGCAAATACCTGTAGTACATGATTTGCGCATCGGAGACAATTTGCAGGATCATTTGATGGTGCCAATATTTGTAAAGTTACAAACCAGCACTGCTGTGCCTACGACAGAGAAGGATATGTTGGATAATATCTATAACTATTTGATACATTCAAGTGGACCGCTTAGCACACAAGATAGCGCACTGACTGGTTTCGTAAATACAAAAGAAGATTCTCAAAGTCCCTATCCTGATGCTCAATACCTTCACTTATTTTTTCAGCGTGGAGATTATACAGGCATAAATGTCTGGCTTAATGGAATTGGCATTCAAGAACATTATGCAAAACATATCAGGAAAATTTTGGAAACTAGCAATTTGCTTGTTGTCGCTGCAATGCTTTCACATCCAAAATCTGCTGGCAATATACGCTTACGTACTGCCAACTATCAAGATGCACCAAAGCTCTTTTCGGGTTATCTAGAAGAGGAAGAGGATGTTGTAACATTGTTAAGGACAATACGTCATCTTATGAAAATGGAACAGACAAAGGCATTTAAGGACAATGAAGCCATGCTGCAGCAGATACCAATTGAAGAATGTGATTCGTTGGTTTTTAAAAGTGAGGAATATTGGCGCTGTTATATGAAATTCTTTACTGGCACAGTATATCATCATACGGGTACTGTAAAAATGGGTCCCAAAGACGATCCTACAGCATGTGTTGATTCGCGTTTACGTTTGTTTGGTGTAGAGAATTTACGTGTGATCGATGCAAGTATTATGCCCACTGTACCAAGTGCAAATACAAATGCGGCCACATTAATGATCGCCGAAAAGGGAGCGGATTTCATTAAGGAAGAATGGCAGGTGGCGGATAAAAAAGTGGTTGATAAAGATCACGTTGAATTGTGATAGAATAAATGAGATTAAAGTGGTCTGAGGACTCGAAAAATAAATGTGGATTTTGTGTATGTAAACAAATGAATTAAGTAAAATTTAAAAAACAGCAACAAAGTTGCATAAAATAAAATCGCAAAAGGGAGAAAATTATATATTTTGTTTTAAATATTGTTAAAAAGTAGAAGAGTTTGGAAAAATCGACAATAATTTTAATTCTAAAAAATTTCCGTTTGATTTTAAGTTTTTTTTTTCTGTGTACACAATAATATTATATTATTTACGTTTTCAATTTGATTAAATTTGATAATTTTCCTTTTAACGATTTAATGCAAATAAAGATTATTGCAATCAGCATTATTGATAGGCAAGATAAATGGATTTTTTTTTTGATACCAATCCTCTACCCTAATGTATTAAGTTCTGCCATGAATTAAAGAAAACTTAAAGCCAGAAATGGGCATTCAACCTATATAAAAGCTTGGAATGCAAATTTTCACAAAAAATGTGTACTTTTCCTTAAGAAAACGCTTGTTTACTTCTAATACATCAATGGTTTCTCAACCAAAATATATTGTTCTATTAAGAATACATTAATAAAGATACGACAGAATCATCTCCAAAACTTTTTTAAAAGTTGCAATATGTTGCAAAGGTCAAAAAAAAACTTCAAAGTTCGAAAAATCTTACAGAAGTTGAAAAATGTAGGCTTTAGTTGGTAAATGTTGCTAATTGACAAATGTTGCTTACATCGAAAAATGTTGCTTAGGTCGAAAAATGTAGCTCAAGTTGGATAATGTTGCTTTAGTTGAAAAATGTTGCTAAAGCTGCAAGAGTGTAAAAATTTTACAAAAGTAAAGAATGTTGCAATGGTCGAAAAATGTTGCAAAATTTGAAAAATGTAGCTCAAGTTAAAGAATGTTGCAATGGTCGAAAAATGTTGCAAAGCTCAAGTTGGTAAATGTTGCTTAGGTCGAAAAATGCTGCGAAAGTTGAAAAATTAAGCTCAAGTTGGATAATTAAATTGCTTAAGTGGAAAAATTTGCAAAAGTGTCAAATTATTGCAAAAATGAAAGAATGTTGTAAATTTCGAAAAATGTTGCAAAGGTTGAAAAATGTAGCTCAAGTTCAATAATGTTGCTGTAGTTGAAAAATTAATCTCAAGTTGGATAATGTTGCTTAATTTGATAAAGTTGCAAAAGTGTCAAATTATTGCAAAAATTAAAGAATGTTGCAAAGGTCGAAAAATGTTGCAAAGTAGAAAGTTAGAAAATGTTGCTTAAGTTGCAAAGGTTGAAAAATTTAGCTCAAGTTGGATAATGTTGCTTAAGCTGAAAAGTGTTGCTTAGCTTTCAAAATGATGCAAAAGTATAAAAAGTTGATAAGAACGAAAAATGTAGCAAAAGTTGCAAAGGTCAAAAAATGTTGTAATGGTCGAAAAACCTTCCAAAAGTTGAAAAATGTAGCTCTAGTTGGAAAATGTACGACAAAACGTTGCACACATTTTCCGTATTATCAATTGTATATAAATGGTATAGTCATGCTACTGATTCATGTAATAAGCGACGTATGAGTGACATTTAGTGAAGTGAAAAAATTATAACATTAATCATGTTGCCATTGAGGGTTAACGGCACGTTTTTATTAAAAAGAAATGATGCAAAAATATATCAACTTTTAGTAAAGAACGAACAACTGAATAGAAGGGTTCTATCAAGAAATTTTAAATAAAATTTCCAATCTAGTTAAGGTTATAATATAAATATTACAGATTAAACCGTTTAATACATACATATGCATATGTATATAAGAATTAAAACAGTATGTTAAATATATATTAGTAATAAGAAAAAAAAAACAAAATTAAATTGATAACAATCTTAAAGATAAGCCAGCGCCAAGTGACTACTTCATTTAATAAATGGAATGTCATGGCGATGCATTTGCATCGATGTGTTTAGTATAAATTGAACTTTTGTTAAAGAAACTTAAATTTTTTTTAGTAAAATGTCACTACAAACCGAGTGTGCAGCACAAAGTTTGGGAGTTGTGAATACGCTAGTGTCAACATTGGTGCAATCACTGTTGGTTGCACAATGTGCGCTCTCACCGCCTGAACTGTGGCCAAAAGATTATGCGGATACTGCATTGGAGCGCGGTTTGGACGAATATGACTTTATTGTGGTAGGTGCTGGTTCAGCGGGTTCTGTTGTGGCCAGTCGTCTAAGTGAGTTTCCTGATTGGCGCGTCTTGGTGCTAGAAGTTGGTGGTGATCCGCCGCAGGAGTCGGAGGTAAAATTTGTGTATTTTATTTATGAAGGCGAAAATGTTTCAAAAATCAAAAAAATGTTGCAAAAGTCGATACATGTTTGCTTAAGTCAAAGAAAATTCCAGAATAGGAACAATGTTGCTAAAATCGAAAAATGCGTCAAGCGTTGAAATAAAAAAATAATATTATAATCATAATAATAATAAAAATAACTAAAATAAAAAAATTTTGCAAAATGTTGCTTAAGCTTAAAAATGTTGAAAAAATCGAATGATACAGAAGTTGAAAAATTTTACCATACAGTTAAAAAATGTTGTCATGGTTGAAAATGTTGCAAACGTTGAGCACGTCAAAAAATGTTGCAGAAGTGGAATAATGTTTCTATTATAATTCAAAAATGTTGCAAAAGTTAAAAAAATTTGCTTGAGCCAAAAATTGTTGCTTAGGTCGAGAAGGGATACAGAAGTTGAGAAATGTTGCCATAGTCAAAAAATGTTGTCAATGTTGAAAAATTTTGTAATCTTTGGAAATGTCGAAAAATGTTGCAGAAGTCGAAAAATAATGCAAAAAGTTGAAAAATGTTGCCATAGTCAAAAAATGTTGTCAAAGTTGGAAAACGTTGTATTCGTTGAGATAGTAAAAAAATGTTGCAAAAGTTGCAAAATGTTGCAACCGTTGAAAAATCTTGCAAAACCCAGAAAATTATGCAAAAGTCTAAAAATGTTGCAGAAGTGGAAAAAAGTTGCAGAAGTCAGAAATTTGACGCAAAAGTTGAAAAATGTTGCTTAAGCCGAAAAATGTTGCACAAGTCAAAAAATGTTGCTTAAAAAGTTGAAAAATGATGCTATGAATAAAAAAATTTGCTTAAGTCGTAAATGTTGCAACACTCAAAAACTATGCAGAAGTGAAAAAATCTTGCTTACGTCGAAAAATGTAGATGTCGAAATCTGATGCAAAAGTAGAAAATGTTGCAAAAATCCAAAAATGTTGTTCAAGCTAAAAAATGTTACAAATGTTGCCTTTGTCATACAAAAGATACTTATAAATTTATTTGCATTTTCCCATAGGTTCCGCAACTCTTTTTCGCCGTACAACACTCTGACTCCAATTGGAACTACTACATCGAACCAACGGGAAAAATGTGTCGCGTCATGCACAATGAAACCTGCTATTGGCCACGCGGCAAAATGATTGGTGGATCGGGTGCCATTAATGCCATGCTTTACATACGCGGTAATCGCAAAGACTATGATGGCTGGCAGCAATTAGGTAACGAAGGTTGGGGCTACGATGATGTATTGCCCTATTTTGAGAAATCAGTGCGTCCAGTCGGCAATAAAACGCATCCACAGGGTTATGTTACACTCAATGAATTCGCAGAGCATAATGTAGAAGAAGTTTCCAAAATGATCTACGATGGCGCTGCTGAGTTAGGCATACGTAAGGTAGCAAGGTTTGAAGAAGGCAGTGAAACGGGCTACACCAATTTACCAGGTACAATAAGCAATGGACGTCGTATGAGTACTGGAAAAGGGCATTTGGGACGTGTATCCGCACGCGGTAATTTGAATGTGATTAAGGGCGCACAAGTAAAGCGCATAAATTTTGATGCCAGCGGCAAGCGTGTACAGTCAGTGAGCTTTGTGCTGCGCGGCAAGCATGAGCTAGAAGCCAAGATAAAACGCGAGCTTGTATTATCAGCGGGTACGATTGATACGGCAAAACTGTTGCTGCTCTCGGGTGTTGGTCCAAAAAAGCATTTGCAAGAGTTGCAAATACCTGTAGTGCATGATTTGCGCATCGGAGACAATTTGCAGGATCATTTGATGGTGCCAATATTTGTAAAGTTACAAACCAGCACTGCTGTGCCTACGACAGAGAAGGATATGTTGGATAATATCTATAACTATTTGATCCACTCCAGTGGACCACTTAGCTCGAATGACAACTCATTGACTGGTTTCGTAAATACAAAAGAAGATTCACAAAGTCGCTATCCTGATATTGAATACCATCACTTTTTCTACCGAAGCGGTGACTATGCAGGCCTAGATATCTGGCTAAATGGAATTGGCGTACAAGAGCGTTATGCAAAACAGATCAAGAAAATTTTGAATACCAGCAATTTGCTAGTAATCTTTGCAACACTATCACATCCGAAATCTGTTGGAAATTTAAGCTTACGTAGCGCCAACTATCAAGATGCACCAAAGATTTTCTCGGGTTATCTCGAAGAGGAGGAGGACATTGTGACATTGTTGCGCGCAATACGTTATCTCATGAAAATGGAACAGACAAAGGCGTTTAAGGATAATGAAGCCGTATTGCAGCAGATACCTATCGAGGAATGTGATACGTTGGTTTTTAAAAGTGAGGAATACTGGCGTTGTTATATGAAATATTTTACTAATACGGTTTATCATCATACGGGTAGTGTAAAAATGGGTCCTAAGGATGATCCGACAGCATGTGTTGATCCACATTTACGTTTATATGGTGTGGAGAATTTACGTGTGGCCGATGCAAGTATTATGCCCACTGTACCAAGTGCAAATACAAATGCGCCGACTATAATGATTGCAGAGAAAGCTGCAGATTTTATTAAAGAGGAATGGCAGCTGGAAGATTTAGAAAAAATTGGCAAAGGTCATGAGCATGAATTGTAATAAAATAAAACTAGTTAAGTTAAAAAATTAAAGTAAAATAAAATAGCAAGAAATTAATAGAAATTGTATGGAATTATATATGTGATATAAATTGAGGCAAACTCGTTAAACGAGTTATTTTTGAAAGTGAAACAAGTACATAATGAGGCATAATAATCGGTTATTTGACCGTTTCAGTGGAAACAAAGCAAAATTTTATTCGTTTCTAACAGGCAAATTCATATTATAACATACTTTTTTTTCCTTCAAAAAAATTTTTTTAAAACATGAAAAGTGTTGAAAGTTTCGAAAAATGTTAAGGAGGTTGTAAAGTATCGAAAAACTTAAAAGCTTGAGCACATCGCAAAATTTAGAGAATTCGCCAACATATTTTAACATTTTTTAATATTTGTTCAGTGTAGCTACGCGCGGCAAAAGTGTTTAGTGATTGTGAAGTACCTATGTTCTTGACCCAGTTAAGTGCTAGCGCATAGCAACGTCCTAGACGTGTCGAAGCTTATCTATTTATATGTAAGTATGTATAATTAGTGAATTGTTTGATTAAAAGTATTTAACCGATTTAACTCAAAAAATAATTCTGTTTTATTTTTCGGCATTGATCCCATAGCGCCCTTTGGTTCAAAAAACAAAATTTGAGTAAAAAGTCAAGACCCTTGTTTTGATACACGTAATGCTGTACATTAAACTCATTTCTAAGGATAAAACGCATTCACTCGGTACGCTAGCAAGCGTTTTTTGAGATAATCCAACCAAATTTCACTCAGACAGTGAGAACAGTAAGTGAAAAATCTAAGCAAAAGCTATGTGAATTTGGAAAAGAGGTCGTGGCACCTCCCGGGTAAAAAAAATTTTTCAAAATACTGCAGTTTAGGGTATTTAATTGTTGGCCAAGCCAAAGTGTTTAAAAGAAATAGAATTCACAACGTTCCCCTTTCGACACCGCAGGCACAATTTGTTTCATGCCCGCGAAACGAAAGTAAATCGGTTCCTTTTCATTTTCTTCATTGGTGCTTCATTAAATTTTCATTTCCTTACCCCTGTTGCGTCCCTACCATATGAAAACTCGGGATTAAACCGGGTTAAAAATAATATACACATACATATGTATTAATAATAATATGAAAGCTGCCAAGCCTTTTTAATTTCATAATCTTTCGTTTTATTTATTTAGCGCAAATAAAGAAAATTTGCATTAGGCTGCGAACAGAGTGAACACTGTAAGCGTTGCTAGCTAATTCGACCAGATGCGAGTAGCAGACTGAGTAGAAGTGCAGAATTCCTTTTAGCGTTACTAGTAACTGTAGCAAAACGTTCGTAAACCAAACCTAAATAAGTGAAACCAAAATCATCAAGATCATTGTTTCCAATGGCTCGCTTGATTTACTTTGCTGAGAGTTGGTTTAAGAGTTAACCAAATCACAACACTATTTGTACTTTTTTATTTAAGCTTTAATTTGTTTGGTTTGGTTAAAAAAAAAAAGAGGCTTTGTCATAATTTCCGGCGTAAGGAAATAACGCCCAAAAAAAAAAAAAAAAAAAAAAACGAAATAACGCCCAAATTATTTTCATACAAATTTGGCCGATAATCAATTTGGAAACAACGCCCAAAAATTTGGGCTTTATTTCGTTTTTTTGGGCGTTATTTCCTTAGGCGTTATTTCCTAACGCCATAATTTCCCCCTGTGAATTTTTTAAATTCAGAGTTGAAATTGCTTAACCCCTTGAGACCGATGGGGTCACATAGGACCCCAAGCATTTTTGGATACATCAATATTTTAATTAAAATTAGTATCAAGGAGTACTCGTATGCTATTGACATGCTCTAGAGAGTTGTTCTGTTAAGTCTTGGCTAAAATTTTGTTTAAATTGTTTGGCAAAATACGGAACGATTTTACAGCTACGACTAAAAATGGTCAAACTTTTCGGCATTTTCTAATTTTAAGACCCAAAACTAAATTTTTTGGGTCCGTTTTTTTAACAATTTCTTTCTTGAAGATTGCAAAGCGAAATCTCAAACGGTTTACGACTTATAGCCGTGCACGGTGCTCTTAAACAGTCGATAGGTTTTTTGGCTATGTGGAGAAAATCTGTGAATGGGGTTTCATTTGTATTAGTTTAGTGGTCTGAAAAATGCAAACCTGGAAATCGTAGCTGATCATCCCCGCGAAATATAGCAAAAATATATATCCCATATAAACAAAAAAAAATCGAAAAAAAAAACGCAACAAACAAATATTAAAATAGTTATATTTAATGTATTTTGCAATGCTGAATCCAAATCCGGCCTTAGAATTGCTGTATCTCATACGGTTTTTGAGATATCTTACCCAAAACAAGGAAAAAAAGCCGATGGTATGTTTTATTGCTGTATTTTGAAGCTATATAACAGGATTTATATCCGTAAATTCTGATGCAGAAATGGAAAGCTCTAAGCAGTCTTCTAAACCTATTTCAAATAATGTCGATATCTTTATTTTTCTCGGAGATATCCTAACCTAAAAAGTTAAAAAAGTGCAAAAAACGTGTTTTGTCATTATTTCAGTCTACGATATTTCGGAGAAAAATTAAGCTATTGATATAATTTAAATGTGGTTTTAAAGATTGGAGCTTTCTGATAATGTATCGAATTCTGCGTATGAATGTTCTATATTCTAGTTATATAGCTTCAAAATAAAGCAAAAACGGTATTTTTTCCTTGTTTAGGCCAAGATATCTCAAAAACCGTATGAGATATAGCAATTTTAAGGCCGGATTCAGATTCAGCATTGCAAAATACATTAAATATAACTATTTTAATATTTGTTTGTTGCGTTTTTTTTTCGATTTTTTTTTTTTTTTTATATGGGATATGTATTTTTGCGATATTTCGCGGGGATGATCAGCTACGATTTCGGGGTTTGCATTTTTCAGACCACTTAACTAATACAAATGAAACCCCATTCACAGATTTTCTCCACATAGCCAAAAAACCTATCGACTGTTTAAGAGCACCGTGCGTGGGAACTTTGAAAAAGCAGTTTTGGAGGAATTTTTATAGTACTATAAAATTTGACCTGGAGCCAAACAAGCAAATCACAGATAGGGTTTTACTAATAACATCATGTGCTTTCTGGAATAGTATTCAAAAATTTTATTGGATATTTTTTGCTGCACTGTGTAATATGACTGCACCATTTCCGGCTATAAGGGGATTTTCCGGACCTACTTTTTTTCTTAATTTAATCACGAGAAAACTTAATCCGAAGTTCATTTTTCAATATCTACAATGGTCTAGGCTTCGGTCTCAAGGGGTTAAATAGCATTGTCTTCCAGACAATTGATTCGCTTTTTTATGTGTAACTAAGCATAAATTTACTTATACGCCTTAATTAAGCAAGTAGAAATGAGCTTTGTATAAACCGAGTATACAAAAGTAATCTTAGACTAACTAAATCACCTTAACAAAACAAGTGGGAAAGTGTCATTTTATGGCAAAGTAATTCGGTTTGTGCAGCACATCGCTCTTCATCCTTGTGCATTGTTTTACATCCACGTATGAAGCAAAAAAAAGTCATCCCAACCCCGACTCAAAAGTGAGAAGGACTCTTAAAAACGATGACTGCATAATTTTCTCTTAGTTCCGAGAAAAACCAATAAAGCGCTTTTTGGCTCATTTTGGCTAAAAAAAAACATGTTTTTTGCTAGTAACTTTTTTTCTTGACAAAATTGATAGCCAAAATAGCTTCAAAAATAATGTGAATGTTCTTGCAAAAATGTTGGCGTTAAAAAATTATAAATGTTTTTTGTTGCATAAATAATATTCGGTTCCAAAAATCGATTTTTTTACATTTACGCAGTCGGAAATACGATTTTTTACTGAAAAGCAAAAAATTAGGCAAAAAATGCTTAGAATTGCCCAAGGAATATGTGTGATTTTTTTGAACCATTTTATAATTCTGAAAAAATTAGCAAAAAAAAATTAGTATTTTTTGAAGAATTCTAAGCTTTTTTCGCCTTGACCACGTTTTTCGTGAGATGCTTTGCTTTTGAGTAAAAAATCGTTTTACCGACCACATAATTGAAAAACGCAAAAAAATGGATTTTTGGAAAAAAAAATATTATTTATGTAACAAAAAATAGTTTATAATTTTTTAACGCCAAAATTTTGCAAGAACATAATATAATCTTTATTTTTGAAGCTTATTTGGTTATCAATTTTGTAAAGAAGAAAAAAAGATATGAGCAAAAGACAGGTTTTTTTAGCCAAAACGGTCCTTCAGTAGAATCAAGGATGAATCTAAATTTCAACATTATCTAGCCAACAGCCTTGCTAATGCCAACACAGCTTCGTTCAAAGCGCTCACTCTGTTCGCAGCCTTATAATAGACATACATACATATGTATGTATGTAAGAACATTTGCAACAGTGATAAGTGTTAGTTAAACAAGAAAACAAAAACAAAAATAAAAATATTGCGTATTGACAAGTACATTGTATGACAAACGTTTCAAGTTGATGCGCTGCTGCTTTAACCCTTCACAGCAACTGTTGATTTGAAACTGAGATATGAGGGTCAAAAACCGATTTTTACAAAATTCTGAACTTTTCAATATTTTTTTTAGTTTTACAAAATTTTTTTATGATTTAAATTTTTTTTAGCTCTTTCAATATTACTCAAAATTTTATCAAATTTTAAACAGAAGGGATATACAAGCCCTAACCACTATTGGTTCGTACAGCTCCAATTTTTTTCTAAACTCGATATTTGGCGAATTTTCTTGAATTACCTATTGATTTTGTGTTCACAATCTTTTAACTTTTGAAAAGCTTATAGTATCAGCTACCAAAAAATAATAACACAAAAAATAAATATTTCAAAACTGCAACAATAAATGCATTTATTCAGATGTATTATTTAAAAACAACAAAAAAATATGACCACTATTACTTCGTACAGTCAGTTAAGCCCCGAAAAACCTGGTTTAATCTAAACAAAAATAAAAACAGAAGGTATGCCACGACTTTACCGTTAATGGTGATATTTCTGTCAAATATTTGTCGAAGTTTCCTATCAGCATTTTACAATGGCGCGCGGAAAATCACTTTCTACGGAAATTCGTCAACTAATTATTGATAAATATAAATTGAAAAGCAGTTATGGTGAAATTGCAAAAGAATTAAACTTGGCGAGGTCAACGGTACAAAGTATAATCGATAATTATAAAAAAACCGGATCTGTTGCACCAAAAGCTCACGAAATCGGTCGGAAATCAAAGCTGACAGATCGAGACATTCGTGCTTTGAGTATAATAATTAAAAAAAACAGGCGAGCTTCTGTTCGCAACTTGGCTACAGAATGGTCACAGAAGATCGGTAAACGTGTGGGACGCGAATGGACTCGAGTACAGCTGCATAAACTTGATTACAACTTCTATAAGGTATGGTTACAGTCATAGTAAATTCCACATGTAATTTCTTGAATTTTTAAGGCAAAGAAAAAACCTTTATTAACTGCTCTCCAAAAGCGAAAGCGGCTACTGTGGGCCAAGTCCAGGCGATTGCGGGTGCAGCGACAATGGGACTCCGTCATATTTAGCGATGAATCCAAATTTGATGTATGCGTCGGCGATAGCAGATCTCGCGTTATACGAACGAAAAACGAAGTTTATCATAGAGATTGTTTGAGGAGAGTGGTTAAGTTCCCAAAGAGTGTTATGGTCTGGGGCTGCATGTCTTCAAAAGGAGTAGGAAAGCTACATTTCATCGATGGTACTGTAAAAGCCCATAACTACATCGATATTTTGGAAAATAATTTGCTTCCATCTGTGTCTCATATAACTTATGAAGATGAGTTCATATTCCAACAAGATGGTGCACCCCCCCATACTGCCAAAATAACTAAAAATTGGCTTCAGCATAAGAATATAAATGTTTTAAATTGGCCATCTTCCAGCCCGGACCTAAACCCAATTGAGTCCTTATGGGCAATAATGAAAAGAAGGCTCCGAAATGATCCCCAAAGGTCTGTTGATGGTTTGAAGAACAAAATACAAGAAATCTGGGATTCTATCACGCCAAATGAGTGCTTATGTTTAATAAAAACAATGCCACTTAGAATCGAAGCGGTTATTAAGGCAAAGGGCGACGTAACAAAATATTAATCATGAGTTGAAGTGACTGTACGAAGTAATAGTGGTCATATTTTTTTGTTTTTTTTAAATAATACATCTGAATAAATGCATTTATTGTTGCAGTTTTGAAATATTTATTTTTTGTGTTATTATTTTTTGGTAGCTGATACTATAAGCTTTTCAAAAGTTAAAAGATTGTGAACACAAAATCAATAGGTAATTCAAGAAAATTCGCCAAATATCGAGTTTAGAAAAAAATTGGAGCTGTACGAACCAATAGTGGTTAGGGCTTGTACATACCACTAACTTCTAACTACAGGGATATCCCCAATGTTGGTATTGCGGGTTAACGCTAATTTTTATTTTAAAAAGAAAAGTCTTATTAAAAATGTAAACATTCAGTAAGAAACAACAGAACAGATATGTTCTAGATAGAAATTTAAAATTACACTTCAATGGAAACATAAAAAAAGATTGAAAATAATAACAAAGTATTGTGCGATTGCATTAAACAAAAAATTGACAAAATAAAATTGATAACAAACTTAAAGAAGATAAGCAAATCTTGCATTCGTAAATTTGCTGTTATATTTGATAAGTGTGCAGTTTAAGTTTAACACTTGTCAAAGAAACTTACAAATTAAGCGCTTCAAGAAAAATGTCACTTAATACTGGCGCAGCCCAGTGTGCAGCACAGAGTTTGGGAGTTGTGAATACGCTAGTGTCTACATTGGTGCAATCATTGTTGGTTGCACAATGTGCGCTCTCACCGCCTGAATTGTGGCCAAAAGATTATGCGGATACTGCACTGGAGCGCGGTTTGGATGAATATGATTTTATTGTGGTAGGTGCTGGTTCAGCGGGTTCTGTTGTGGCCAGTCGTCTAAGTGAGTTTCCTGATTGGCGCGTCTTGGTGCTAGAAGCTGGTGGTGATCCGCCGCAGGAATCGGAGGTAAGATGTATGGTGATAAAATTTAAGATAACAAGTCGAAAAATTTTCGCTTATCAGCCAATTTTATCTAAGGATTAAATGTTTTATCAGTGCTATCAATAAAGTTGTTTACACACAATTTGCTTCCATCCATATGCCATTTGCTACGCATGTTGCAAGAGTTAAAAAAAAAATGTTTAAAAAGTTGAAAACTCCAGATGAATTAAGTCTGAAAATTAGGCAAAAGTTGAAAAATGTTGCACAAGTGGAGAAATGTAACTCAGGTCCAAAAATATTGCTCAAGTCAAAAAATGTTGCGAACGGTGAAAAACGTTGCAAAAGTGGAAAAATATTGAAAAAGTGAAAAAATGTTGCAAATGCCGAAAAATGTTGCAGAAGTTAAAAAATATTCCAAATGACGAAAAATGTTGCAAAAGTTGAAAAATATTGCAAGAGTCGGAAAATGTGTGAAAAGTTTTTTCAGTTGCAAACGCCAAAAAAATGACACAAAAGTAAAAAATGTTGTAAAAGCTTTAAAATGTTTCATAAGTCAAAAATGTTGCAAAATTCGAAAAATGTTTCAATATCAAATAGTGCTGCAGAAGTTGAAAAATTGCAAAAGTCCCGAAATGTAACAATTTCGAAAAATGGTGAATAAGTTGAAAAATGTTGCACAAGTGGAGAAATAATGCTCAGGTCCAAAAATTTTGCTTAAGTATATTGCAAAATATGTATGCAAAAATATGTTTCACAAGTCGAAAATGTTGCAAAGTTCGAAAAATGTTGCAAAAGTCCCAAAATATTACAATTTCGAAAAATGTTGCAAAAGTTGAAAAATGTTGCTAAAGTCGAAAAATGTTGCACAAGTGGAGAAATGACACTCAGGTCCAAAAATGTTACTAAGTCAAAAAATGTACCAAACGATGAAACATGTTGCAAAAGTGGAAAAATATTGAAAAAGTGAAAAAATGTTGCTAACTTTAAAATATATTCCAAATGGCGAAATATGTTGCAAAAGTTGAATAATCTTGCGAAATTTCAAAAATATCTCATTAGTCGAAAAATGTTGCAAGAGTCAAAAAATGTGTCAAAAGTTGAAAAATGTTGCAAACGCCAAAAAATTTACACATAAGCTTAAAAATCTTTCACATGTCGAAAATGTTGCAAAATTCTAAAAATATTGTAATTTCCAATAATGAAAATGTTGCAAAAGTCATAAAATGTAACAATTTCGAAAAATGTTGAAAAGTTGAAGAATGTTGCTAAAGTCGAAACATGTTGTAAAAAATAAAAAATGTTGCAGAAATTAAGAAATGTTGCACAAGTTGAAAAATGATAGTCATCTTTAATGTTGGCAAAAGCAAAAAAAAATTTTCGAAAAATGTTGGAAAACTAGAAATATGTTGGAACATTGAAAGTAAAAACAACAAATAGTGAAATGGAGGTCAATAAATTTTGAAAAATTTGATGAATTAGACGTCAAAAATATTGTATTTGCATACTCACGACTTTATTTTTATTTTCCAGATACCGCAGCTCTTTTTCGCCGTACAACACTCTGACTCCAATTGGAACTATTACATCGAACCAACGGGGAAAATGTGCCGCGCCATGCAGAATGAAACCTGTTATTGGCCACGTGGCAAAATGATCGGTGGTTCGGGTGCCATCAACGCTATGCTTTACATACGCGGTAATCGCAAAGACTACGATGGCTGGGAACAATTAGGCAATGAAGGTTGGGGCTACGATGATGTATTGCCCTACTTTGAGAAATCAGTGCGTCCAGTTGGCAATAAAACGCATCCACAAGGTTATGTTACACTCAATGAATTCGTAGAGCATAATGTAGAGGACGCTTCCAAAATGATCTACGATGGCGCTGCTGAATTAGGCATACGAAGGGTGGCACGATTTGAAGAAGGCAGTGAAACAGGCTACACCAATGTACCAGGTACAGTTAGCGGTGGACGACGTATGAGCACTGGTAAAGGGCATTTGGGAAAGGTATCCGCACGCAGTAATTTGCATGTGATTAAGGGCGCACAAGTAACGCGCATAAATTTTGATGCCAGCGGTAAACGTGCGGAGTCAGTGAGCTTTGTGCTGCGCGGCAAGCATATGCTGGAAGCCAAGGTGAAACGTGAGCTTGTATTATCGGCTGGTACTATTGATACGGCAAAACTATTGCTGCTTTCTGGTGTTGGTCCACAAACGCATCTGCAGAAGATGCAATTACCTGTTGTGCATGATTTGCGCATTGGTGACAATTTGCAGGATCATTTAATGGTGCCAATATTTGTGAAGTTACAAACCAGCACTGCTGTACCTACGACAGAGAAAGAAGTGCTGGACAACATCTATAACTATTTAATGCATTCAACTGGACCACTCAGCTCCCATGGAACCGCATCACTGACTGCTTTCGTGAATACGAAAGAAGGATCACAGAGTCCGTATCCTGATGTTGAATATCACCACCTGCTCTTTCGACGCGGTGACATTGCAGGCTTAGATATCTTTCTAAATGGAATTGGCGTACAAGAGCGTTATGCAAAAAATATCATAAATATTTTGCACACTAGCAATTTGCTTATCATCTTTGCAATGCTATCACATCCGAAATCTGTGGGAAATTTACGCTTACGTACTGCCAACTATCAAGATGCACCGAAGATATTTTCAGGTTATCTTGAAGAGGAAGAGGATGTTGTGACATTGTTGCGCGCAATACGGTATCTCATGAAAATGGAACAGACAAAGGCCTTTAAGGATAATGAAGCCGTAATGGAACAGCTAGCAATTGAGGAATGTGATTCGCTGGTTTATAAAACTGAGGAATATTGGCGTTGCTATATGAAATACTTTACTGGCACAGTTTATCATCATACGGGTACTGTGAAAATGGGTCCTAGAGGTGATCGTACAGCATGTGTGGATCCACGTTTACGTTTGTTTGGTGTAGAGAATTTGCGCGTGGCCGATGCAAGTATTATGCCCACTGTACCAAGTGCAAATATAAATGCGGCCACTATCATGATTGCAGAAAAAGCAGCAGATTTTATTAAGGAAGAATGGCAAGAGGAAGATCGAGAGGGGATTGTTAGAGATCATGAGCATGAATTGTAATAAAATAAATGCAATGAAATGATATTTTAATATTAAAATGTGAGACTTGAATCGATTGTATAAGGGACTTAGCGCTGCATTCATAACTTTTTTACAAAAATGTGGGAAAATAACTGATTATATTTAAATTTTATGACAAGTATTGAAAAACAAATATTAAAATGGTATTTAAATTAATGAAGAAAAAATAAATAAAAATATATTTATAAAAAGTCAATAAATAAATAAAATGAAATATTTTGTTTTTAAACGTTAAAAATCACGCAACGTATTTTTTTAAAATACTGAAAGAATGCCATCAGACCACATAGGTTAATTTAAAAAAAAACTAGTAAGGGTGGTATCTTTGGCCTGGCCAAAAACTAAATACCCTACACTGCATTTCAAGTATATTATTAGGAGAGTATAAGAACAAATTGCTTATATGGGAAGTGCCACGCCCTCGCCTCAGAGCTTACCTTGATTTTGCGTAGAGCTTGCATTTACTATTCTGAGTGTTTGAGTAAAATTCGGTGAGGTTTTCTTAAAAAAATCTTTCAGTATGGCATTTTGAAACTTTCGCTTATATGGGAGGTGCCACGCCCTCTAGTCCGAATTCGCCTAGTTTTTGTTCAGAGCATATACTTACTTTGCCTAGTATTTATGTGTATTTTGCTTCTGTTATTGCAAATATAATGGTCTTATTATTGTATTTTGAATATATTTTTTGTATGGATGGTAGGCGTGTCCGTTGACCGATTTCGCTCATTTTCATTCCCCCGAGCTAACTTTTACGACGGAGGCAGAATGCCAAATTACATTGAATTATGTTGCTCAGTTTTCCCAAAAAATGTATTTCCACACACACCCAGCCAGCCAGACAGACGGACATGATATCGATAAGAATTGCCCCCCCCCAGCGATGTTTTAAACAAAATATAATGTCTGGGCTCGCTGTGCTTCCAGATGCATTGAGAAAACTTTCCGATTTTCGATGCCGCTGACAAAAGCGAACTATACAACTTTCTGGATGTACGCCATATGTCTGAAAAAAGCGTTTTCTGCACTTTAAATCAAGGATAACTCGGATCTTAGACGTGATAGGAAAAAACTGTTACCAGATTCGGAATCAGTGACTCTGAATTTGTCAAAAAAATTTATCGAGATCAAATTCAGATTGGTTTCACTTCAATTTGTTGCACTGTGTTATTATTCCACATACTAGAGAATGGGAAAAGCAAAAACTTTGGTTTTCGTCTAATGATCTCTCTTGGCGTATCAACCTATCTCTTTCCATTCTGAATAATTTTCCAGTATATTCCAAGCCGAGGTCCTGACCATTTACTATTATTAAGGTTTTTCTTTATTCAAGTATACTATTGAGTTTAGAGTAAAACACATTTTCCCCAAATTTTTTTCTTTGAAATATAATGCATATCTCGTCTTTATGATCTTAAACTGTTAAAGCTTTGATGGTAAATCATGACGGCACTGGGAGAATGCTACTTTTTTATTTAAAACAAATCTTTCGAAATTATTCAGCATTCAGTTAAGAACAACAGAACAGAAGTTTTCAAGAGAAAAATAAAGAAATTTAAAATTACGAGCAATACAGATGAATAGGCCAGGTTTAATGGACTGCAAACAAGTTTCCATAAAAATATTAAAAAAGCGAATTAAAAACAATGAAATAGAAATTAAAAAAAAAAAAAACATTAAATAAACAAAAAATAAAAGACAATAAAATCTTAATTGCGCTAATTTATAACTTCACGCAGATGTCTGATAATTTCGAAGTTCAGACCTTTTGAGTGCCGCGTGCATTCTCATCAAATCTGTGAAGTAGAGATTAATCTTTTACAAAAAACTTCAAAAAATTAGGTACATGCCATTTCAAAGCATTGATTGTATTCCGTATAAATAAGACATTTGTCCAAGCAACATAAAAAAAGTTTAAGACTTTGCATAGTAAAATGTCACTTCTAGCAGCCCAGTGTACTGCACAAAGTCTAGGCGTTGTCAATACGCTGGTGTCTACATTGCTGCAATCATTGTTGGTTGCACAATGTGCGCTCTCACCGCCTGAATTGTGGCCACCAGATTATGCGGATATTGCTTTGCAACATGGCTTGGACGAATATGATTTTATTGTGGTAGGTGCTGGTTCAGCGGGTTCTGTTGTGGCCAGTCGTTTGAGTGAGTTTCCTGATTGGCGTGTTTTGGTACTTGAAGCAGGTGGTGATCCACCACAGGAGTCAGAGGTATGTTGTGTGTATTTAATTTATAAATGAGAACTTAGTTGAAAAAGTTTGAAAAATGTCAAAACTTGTCGCAAACAGTCGAAAAATGTTGCGAAAGTAAAAAAATGTTGAGAAACTGAAATAAATGTTGCAAAAGTTGAAAATGATGCAAGTCAAAATGTCGAAAAATGTTGAAAAAGTCAAAAAATGTTTCGTAAGTTCAAAAATGTTCCTAAGTCAAAAAATATTAAAAAAGTTTGAAAAAGTCGAAAAATGTTGCAAAAGTTAAAAAAAAAATTTTGAGAAAATTGAAAAAGTCAAAAAAATGTTCCAAAAGTTCAAAAATATTGGTTACGAAACTGTTAAAAATGTTGCAAAGTCGCAAAGTGTTCCAAAAGTTTAAAAATCTTGCAGAAATCAGAAGATTTTGCAAAAGCCAAAAAATATTGAAAATATTAAACAAATGTTGCGAAAGATAAGCAATGTTGCTTGAGTTGAAAAATGTCGCACAAGTTGAACAATGTTTCACAAGTTCAAAAATATTGGTTAAGTCAAAAAATTTGGCATAAATCTAAAAAAATGTTGCAAGTCAAAAATGCTTAGAAACTTCAAAAATGTTGCTTGAGTCAAAAAATGTTGCAAAAGTCGAAAAATATTGTGGAAGTCCAAAATTGTTGCTTATGCAGAAAATGTTCCGAAAGTTCAAAAATGGTCCAAAAGCCAAAAAATATTGAAAATATTAAACAAATGTTGCAAAAGATAAGAAATGTTGCTTGAGTTGAAAAATGTCGCAAAAGTTGAAAAATGTTTCAAAAGTTCAAAAATATTGGTTAAGTCAAAAAATATTGCATGAATCTAAAAAAATGTTGCAAGTCAAAAATGCTTAGAAACTTCAAAAATGTTGCTTGAGTCAAAAAATGTTGCAAAAGTCGAAAAATATTGTGGAAGTCCAAAATTGTTGCTTATGCAGGAAATGTTCCTAAAGTCGAAAAATTTTTAAAATGTTGCAAAAAATATTGAAAATATTACATAAATGTTGCAAAAGATAAGAAATGTTCCTTGAGTAGAAAAATGTTTTAAAAGTTTAAAAATATTGGTTAAGTCGAAAAATGTTGCATAAAAAATTTGTTGCAAGTCAAAAATGTTTAGAAACTTCAAAAATTTTGAGAAACTGTAATAAATGTTGCAAAAGTGAAAATGTTGCAAGTCAAAATGTCGAAAAATGTTGAAAAAGTCAAAAAATGTTACGAAAGTTCAAAAATGTTGCTTAAGTCGAAAAATGTTGCAAAAGTTTAGAAATGTTGCAGAAATCAAAAGATGTTGCAAAAGTCAAAAATATTGAAAATATTAAATAAATGTTGCAAAAGTTAAGAAATGTTGCTTGAATCGAAAAATGTTTCATAAGTTCAAAAATATTGGTAAGGCCAAAAAATATTGCATAAAAAAATGTTGCAAGTCAAAAATGTTTAGAAACTTCAAAAATGTTTCTTGAGTCGAAAAATGTTGCAGCAGTCGAAAAATTATGCAAAAGGCGAAAAATATTGCTTAAGTTCAAAAATGTTGTTTAAGCAGAAAATGTTTCGAAAGTTCAGAAATGTTGCTTTAGGAGAATAAAGCAAAAGTTAAAAGAATTTTCAAAATCGGAAAGTATCGCAGAATTTGATAAGTACCGATGAAGTTAAAATAAAACATAAAAACAAAAAATCTTGCTGAAGGCGTAACATTTGAATACTTAGGTAATGATTTTAATGAGTCTGTAGTCAAAAATGTTGCAACAGTACTCGTTAAAATTTTTGCCAAATTAGAATTGCCATTCTCCTAACTTTGTATTAATTATACCCTAGATTCCGCAGCTATTTTTCACAATGCATCATTCAAACTTCACTTGGAACTATTACACTGAATCAATGGGGAAAACATGCCGCGCTGTACACAATGAAACCTGCTATTGCCCACGCGGCAAAATGATCGGTGGAACAGGTGCAATCAACGGCATGCTTTATATACGCGGTAATCGCAAAGACTACGATGGCTGGCAACAATTAGGTAACGAAGGTTGGGGCTACGATGATGTATTGCCCTACTTTGAGAAGTCAGTGCGTCCAGTTGGCTATAAGACACATCCACAGGGTTATGTTACACTCAACGAATTCCCACAGCACAATGTGGGGGAAGTTTCCCAAATGATTTACGAAGGCGCTGCTGAATTAGGCATACGCAGGGTGGTACGATTTGAAGAAGGCAGTGAAACGGGCTACACCAATGGACCGGGTACAATAAGAAATGGAAGACGTATGAGTACTGGTAAAGGGCATTTGGGACGTGTGTCCGCACGCAGTAATTTGCATGTGATTAAGGGCGCACAAGTAACGCGCATAAATTTTGATGCCAGCGGTAAGCGTGCGGAGTCAGTGAGCTTTGTGCTGAGGGGCAAGCATATGCTGGAAGCCAAGGTGAAACGTGAGCTTGTTTTGTCAGCGGGTACGATTGATACGGCAAAACTATTGCTGCTTTCTGGTGTTGGTCCAAAAAAGCATTTGCAAGAATTGCAAATACCTATAGTGCATAATTTGCGCATTGGAGACAACTTGCAGGATCATTTAATGGTGCCAATATACGTTAAGTTGCAAACCAGTACTGCTATGCCTGTAACAGAGCAGGATGAGCTTGATAACATCTATAATTATCTTATACATTCAAGTGGACCACTCAGCTCACAGGGTACCTCTTCACTGACTGGTTTTGTAAATACAAAAGAAGGCTCTCAAAGTCCGTATCCTGATGCAGCATTGCATCACTTCTTTTTTCTGCGCGGTGACTATAAAGCCATAGGAGGCTGGCTTAATGGAATTGAAATGCAAGAGCATTATGCAAAACATATCAAGAATATTTTGAATACAAGCAATTTGCTTGTTATCTATGCAACACTCTCGCATCCGAAATCTGTTGGAAATTTGCGCTTACGTAGTGTCAACCATCAAGATGCACCAAAAATCTTTTCAGGTTACCTTGAAGCGGAAGAGGACATTGAGACATTGTTGCGTGTAATAAAGTATCTCATGAAAATGGAACAGACAAAGGCCTTTAAGGACAATGAAGCCATAGTGCAGCAGATACCAATTGGCGAATGTGATTCGTTGGTATTTAAAACAGAGGATTATTGGCGTTGTTACATAAAATATTTTGCTGGCTCAGGATATCATCTTACGGGTACTGTGAAAATGGGTCCCAAAGATGATCGTACAGCATGTGTGGATCCACGTTTACGTTTGTTTGGTGTGGAGAATTTACGAGTGGCCGATGCAAGTATTATGCCCACTGTACCGAGTGCAAATACAAATGCGGCCACCATTATGATTGCAGAGAAAGCAGCGGATTTCATTAAGGAACAATGGCAGGAGGAAATATAGAGGTCATGTGAATGAATTTTAATAAAATAAATTTGGTGATGACAATATTTTTATTTTTACGTTTTAGTGTGATTTTTTGAACGGTTATTTGGGGGGTCATTAAAGTAAGTATGTGCTTAAAAGTAGGGCATTATCTTTACATGTTTAATTGCATCTTTTTTCCTGCTGCAACAAGCATTTCAAATGTTCACTATCTAACAACTCAATAAAACAAAGGCAAATTTTATCATTATATCCGTTATCAAATATTTATAGCACCTGTTCAGCGAATGGATTAACACATCTAAAATATGAAAAACAAGGTTATATACGAGTTACAAGCACAAAACTATTGTAGTAAAACCTTTCGCACTTCACTGGAATGACATAAATAGGCAATAAATCAGATAAATGTTATTTACAAAAACTTCAAGTCACTGAGAGTCGTCAATTTTGTCATCAAACAAAATCTATTGAAATGGTCCGATTGTTCATCAAATAAAATCCATTTAAGGGTTCTGATTTTTTATTTATGTTTTCATCAAACAAAATTCATTTAAGTGGTCCGATTGTTTACCAATTTTTTCATGAAACAAAATCCATTTAAATGGTGCGATTGTTCATCAATTTTTTTTATCAAACAAAATTCAGTTGAATGGTCTTCTTGGTCCTGGATTTTTTTATTAAGCAAAATCCTTTTAAATGGTTTGTTTGTCTTCAAACAAAACCCATTTGTTAAAAAACTTTATCACCAAACAAAATCCATTTTGGCCTCAAATATTTGTCCGATTTGACATTAATTTTTCATCAAACAAAATTCATTGGAATGGCCGAATTTCCATGAACTTTTTCATCAAACAAAATTCATTTAAATGGTCTGATTGGTCATACATTTTTTTATCAAATAAAATTCAGTTGAATGATTTGTTTGGTCTTTAATGGTTTCATCAAATAAAATTAATTTGAATGGTCTGATTCGTCACCAAATTTTTTATCAAACAAAATCCTTTTAAATGGTTCGATTTGTCATCAAACAAAACCCATTTGTCATAAATTTTATCACCAAACATAATCCATTTTGGCCTCAAATATTTGTCCGATTTGACATTAATTTTTCATCAAACAAAATCCATTGCAATGGCCGAATTTCCATGAACTTTTTCATCAAACAAAATTCATTTAATTGGTCTGATTGGTCATCAATTTTTTCATCAAATAAAATTCAGTTGAATGATTTGTTTGGTCTTCAATGTTTTCATCAAATAAAATTAATTTGAATGGTCTGATTCGTCACCAAATTTTTTATCAAACAAAATCCTTTTAAATGGTTCGATTTGTCATCAAACAAAAGCCATTTGTCATAAATATTATCACCAAACATAATCCATTTTGGTATCAAATATTTGTCAGATTTTTCATTAATTTTTCATCAAACAAGATCCATTGCAATAGTCCAATTTTCATGAATTTTTTCAACAAAAAAAATCCATTTAAATGGTCTGATTGGTCATTAATTTTTTCATCAAACAAAATTCAATTGAATGGTCTGTTTGATCCTCAATTTTTTCATCAAACAAAATCCATTTGAATGGTCTCATTCGTCACCAATTTTTGCAACAAACAAAATCCATTTAAATAGTCTGATTTGTCATCAAACAAAAACCATTCAAAAAGTTTGATTTGTTGTAAATTTTTGATAAAACAAAATCCATTTAAATGGTCTGATTTGTTTACAAATTTTTGTATCAAACCATATCCATTTGAATGGTCTGATTTGTCATCACACAAAATCCATCCCATAATAAAGCAAAGAAAAACCCATATTGACCAAATATAATCAGCTAAGAACCACTGTGCGATGGCGTGGGTAGTTCGATAAGCCGCGCAACTCAAAAACATTAATAGTCAAATAGATTAGTAAACGAGCTCAACAAAGTAAAATGCAGAATGAAATTGCCAATCGCAAAGTGAACAACAGAAGGAATGGACTACCTAAACAAGGAGTGCGCGTCAATATCAGCAGGACCAGCTAGAACTTTGCTAACACTACTGCTGACAACACTCGCGGAAAAATATTGCAAATTAGTGGATCATAATGAAAGTCCAAAAGATTATGGGCAACAATTGGATGAAAATGTTGAATTAGACAATTACGATTTTGTAGTTGTCGGTGCTGGTACTGCGGGCGCTATAGTAGCGGGACGTTTAAGTGAAAACCCTAAATGGCAAGTACTGCTTTTAGAGGCCGGTAGTGAGCCACCAGTAGAAACAAAGGTAAGCTAACTATATTTTCAAACACAAAAGTCTGTTAAAATATTCTCGTTTCAGTATGTTGGTTGGCATATGACCACACAATTCACAAAATGGGATTGGCAATATCACACCGAACCCAATGGCAAAGCTTGCATGGCTATGAATGGTGGTAGCTGTCGCTGGCCGCGTGGTAAAATGTTAGGCGGCACTAATGCTATGAATGCTATGATTTATGCACGTGGCACACGTGATGATTTCGATGATTGGCAACGGCGTGGTAATCCCACTTGGGGTTATGATGATGTTCTGACGTACTTCCGTAAGGCAGAAGATTTACGTTCTAAACGCGATGGCTTTAAGCCCGACGATCATGGTAAAGGTGGACCTATGGGCATCAATAACTACTTGTCCGATAATGAATTCCGTGAGACTATCAGAGCAGGTATGTACGAGTTGGGTTATGGTAGTGCTGTTGATTTTACCGAAGGTTCTTGGATTGGTCAAATTGATGTATTGGGCACACAAGAAGCTGGCAAACGTATAACAACGGTCGATTCGCATTTAGGTAAAAGTCGGAAAAATCTGCATGTGATACGTGAGGCGCATGTCAAGCGTATTGATTTTGACGTTGGCAAGAAACGTGCAATTAGCGTGACATTTGTGCACAAAGGAGGTGAAAAGGAATACAGCGTGAAAGTGCGCAAGGAGGTGGTGTTGTCTGGTGGTGCCATTGGAACGCCACAGTTGTTGCTTTTATCGGGTAAGTAAACAAGGAAGTTCTTCTTATTTATCGATGATGGAAACCAAATGCAGTTTCATTTAAATTTTGTCATCAAACAAAAACCATCAAACAAAATCCATTTGAATGGTTTGATCCGTCATTAGTTTCCTAATTCAAACAAAATCATTTGGATGGTTTGATTTGTCATCAATTTTTTCATCAAACAAAATCCATTTAAATGGTCTTATTTGTTATGAAATTTTTCATCAAACACAGTTAATTTAAATGGTCCGTTTATCATAAATTTTTCCATCAAACAAAATCTTTTTGAATGGTCTTATTTTTCTTAACCCAAAATCCATTTAAATGGTCTGATATGTCATAAACTTTTACGTCAAATAAAATCCATTTAAATGGTCTGATTTGTCAGCAGTGATGTCATCAAACAAAATCTTTTTATATGGTCTATTAATCATTTCAATGATTTGTCATCAAATAAAATCAAACAATTTATATTTTATAACACAGGCATTGGCCCTGCTCAACATCTCAAGGAGCTGGGAATTCCTTTAGTGCGTGACCTGCCAGTTGGTGAAAATCTCAAAGATCACGCCAGCTTGCCAGTAATCATTCAAATTGACAAAACAATCGCACGAAAACCCACCCAGGAGGAACTCATAGATGCCATGTATAATTTGCTTATGGAACGCTATAGCAAGTTGCTGCATCATGAGGCTACCTCACTGACGGGCTTTATTAATACCACATCTTTAAACGGGCCCAATCCCGATATACAGACAACTAATTTCTTCAGTCGCATGCAAAGTCCTGAACTGAAGGGTTATGTACAGGCCACTGGTTTCAATGAGCGCGTCGCTAAATCGATATTAGCGGCAAATGAAAACTCAAATACCTACATCATCTATCTGTTGCATTTGAAGCCATACTCCAAGGGTCACTTGAAATTGCGTACTGCTAATTTCCTTGATAAACCAAAGATATATCCCGAATATATGTCAGATGAACGTGATGTTGAGACATATATTAGAGCGCTAAATATCTTGACGAAATTACCGGAAACAAAGGCTTTCGCCAGTCGCGAAGCTGCACTGCATAAAGTGGATTTAGAACCGTGCAATGACTTGGAATACAAATCGGCTGACTATTGGCGTTGTTACATCAGTCAAATGAGCACAACTGTCTATCATCCTGTGGGTACTGCCAGAATGGGACCTTCCACAGATCCTACCACGGTAGTTGATTGGCGTTTGCGGGTACATGGCATTGAAGGTTTACGTGTTGTGGATGCGAGCATAATGCCAGATATTGTGGCAGCCAATACGAATGCGGCTGTGATTATGATTGGCGAAAAGGGTGCTGACATGATACGTGAAGATTGGAGCGATAAGGAACCACATGAAGAATTGTGAGTTATATGTGGATAAAGGGTAAATTGCTTATTATGATAAAGTGACTATATGTGTGTATAAGAATAGTTAAAATTTTACAAAATCAAAATATAAAGAGTGTCCCATAATTCACGCAAGTTTGGAAATTATTTTTTCAATTGTATTTTTTATTAAAACATAGAAACCCTAATTTGAGGTCAAAACCAAAAAAAAATTCTATCTTGGGGTGGAGTTGGGTTAGAAAAAATAACCGAATCGCCCAATACTGTTTCATGATATTATCCAAAACATCTCTTAACAGTTTTTCAAGTTTTGACATATTTTGGAAAGGTTATGAATTTGGCTACGATAAGTACAGAGTACGTTTTTTGGTATGTGGTATGTGGTAGGTACCATTTTTTTTACTTTTACTACGTAAATTACACAAAACGCATACTTTTTAGATTTTTCAAAATATTTTTCATGGATAGAAGGCAAAACTATCATTCATATGAATACAAAACCTAGATGTCTTCAACAGTTTAGCAATTATGATAGACTACAAATTGTGCATATTGTGAAATCTTGAAAACATCTTAACTTTTAAGCCGTTAAAGACATACCAAATGTAATTTTGCATTCTTTTCGTCAAAAATATTTTGGAAGATCTGAAAATTTGGTCATATAACGTCAATTGTAATCTTAGTGGTAAAAATGCATTAAAAGTAGTGTTTTTTGTTAAATAAGTTGCAAAAAACTTACACTACACTTAGAGACTGATGCATTAAATTTCTAAAATAGGCTAAAAATGCAAATCGGTTAAGAAATGTAGGTCGTCCGAAACCGCCAAAGAAGCTCAAAACATTATTGTTGTGTTTTTTACTGGTTTGGGCCTCGAATGAAGTCACGGACAAAATTTCAGCTAAGTCTGTGAAGATCAAGTCAAATCTTGTTACACTTGGAGAGGAAATTCTATCTGCAAGCGAAGAGAATATATTAGCCGTGTTTCTTTTGACGCATATATACAATTGTGGATATTTTAAAATTGCGATAACTCATGAACAGTGAGTCGCACAATAAAAACTCTAAGGAACTTTTTTATGGAGAATCACGTTCTCTACAAAAACTTTGCATTTTATATTTAAAAAAATTTATCTTTTAGGATAAACTGGTTAAGCGTAAACTGCAAAAAATCACTTTTTTTAAATAACTTCTAAATAATTATTTTTTTTTTTACAAAAGATTAAAATTATTTGTAGAGCATGTGGTTCTCCCTGAAAAAGACCCTTGGACTTTTTATCGTACGACTCACGGTTCATAAGTTATCGCAATTTGAAAATTACCACAACTGTATTTACGCGTCAAAAAATGTCATGGCGTTTTGATCAGACTATGTGTTTCCTAGGGACTTTGACGTCCTGAATCCGAATCCGGGGTCCGTTTTTTTCCAGAACGTCTGAGAAAAAAGATTTCAAGGTCATATGGAGGACCGAAACTGGGTCCGAGATACCCTTTTTGATTACATATTCCTTTTAAGGACTAAGAATTTAATGATAAAAAATTAGTTTCAGAATTTTAGCGATTTTTTCACTAAACTACACACGAACCCCATTTTGACCTCCATATGACCTTGAAATCTTTTTTCTCAGACGTTCTCGAAAAAAACGGACCCCGGATTCGGATTCAGGACGTCAAAGTCCCTAGGAAACACATAGTGTGATCAAAACGCCATGACATTTTTTTTTTTTGTAAACCTGTGTTATCAAAAGACGCAAAAAAGCACTGGAGCCATTTTTTGAGGTTTGCATTGTTCACAGACGGTAGCTTTGATGAATTTAGAAGTTAAACGGCAGCGTAATTCAACCAAAAAATCTATTTATATCTCTTCGCTTCCGGATGTGTACAGATTTTTTGGTTGAATTACGCTGCCGTTTAACTTCTAAATTCGTCAAAGCTACCGTCTGTGAACAATGCAAACCTCAAAAAATTGCTCCAGTGCTTCCTTGCGTCTCATGATAAAATATCTCTTCGCTGTAAGTCTAAAAATTTAAATTAATTTTATTGTAACCCCATATTAACAAAACACCCTGTTGTGAATATGTACTTAGCAAATCGTGAAAATGTTTAGCAAGCACTGTGGTAGTGAAAAGCTTTTTCCTATGGTAGCATACAATGCTCATGAAACTGTCGTGTGGAAAAGCTTACGTCAAGGGTGTTTCAAAAGAAAATGTTAATAATATGGAATCGAAACTTACGAAGTTAGGATTTTATGATGTCATCTTAAAGTGCTCAAAACTTTGAAAAGAAAATTCATACGATATGATTAGTAAGAAAAAAAGCAGAAGTTTTTGCATTAGACCGGGTCGAAAAATAGATTCATCCAGAAACCGACTCAAAATTTAAAAGGGCTCTTAAAATCGATATCTGCAGCATTTTTTTTTTTTTTTTCATTTTGAGAAAAATCAATGGAGCACTTTTGATTCTACTGAAGGCATTTTTTAGCTAAAAAATATGTTTTTTGGTCATAACTTTTTTTTTTTTCATTAGAAAACGGATACCCAGCATTCTTTAGAAATGAAGATTATGTTCTTAAAAAAATTTTGGCATTTAAATTTTTTATTTTTTTTTTTTCTAGTTGCCAGTTCCAAAAATCGATTTTTTTACGTTTTTCAATAACGAGGTCGGAAAAACGATTTTTTACTCAGAAGCAAGGCATCTACGAAAAAAGAATTGTCCAAAAAACACGTGTGAATTTTGTCTAGAATTTTCTGAAATATTTTATAATTTTTCAAAACTTGGTCAAAAATATAAAAAAAAAATTCAAAAAATTCTGAAAAAATTCACACAAATTCTTTAAAGGATTCTAAGTATTTTATGTCATATGAAATTTTTTCGTAAGATGCCTTGGTTTTAAGTAAGCCTAGCATTTTGCTGGCAAACGTGAGCTTAACAGCTAAAAAGCCAATTTGATAAATTTTTTGAAAAAATAAAAAAAAAAATTTTTGCCTCATACATTTTTTTCGTTAGATGCCATGCTTTTGAGTAAAAAATAGTTTTTTTGACCGCGTAATTAAAAACGTAAAAAAAATCGGTTTTGGAATGGGAATATTATCTATACCTCAAAAAAAATTTAAAATTTTTAAACGCCAAAATTTTTCTAAGAACAAAGTCTGTATGACAAAAAAACATGTTTTTTTAGCCAAAATGGGCCATTAGTAGAATCAAAAGTCACTGTAAACAACACAAATAATGGTCGTACGTCAAAACGTTGTGAGTACGTTTATGCAAAAAAATGTCAAACTTTATTATGGTGTTGCCAGATTTTAGCTATTGACATTAGTGTTGCCTAGGCCAGAAATATATATAGCAGCCCACGTACAATAAAGGAGTGACATGTTTGAAATTTGAAACTTATTATTTTTCCAAAAACCAATAATCTAGTCAACGAGTTGTAACTTTGCCGACCTTAATTTTTTGATAGGATTTTTTGTGCAGATGTCAAATCTGTAAAGAAAATTCATTTTAAGTTTGCAGTTTTATTGCTATATTAAAAAAAAATATACGCGTGCAACTAAGTATACGTAGAGGAAATGAAATTCATAATTAAAAGTGGGCATGGTGTTTATCTGATTAAGCACACTTATATAGTTTATAGTTGAGATATAACGTGTCATATCATGAAAAAGTAGGCTAGGCACTTAATCAACTACCTGTGAAGAAAAGTCCCCTTTCATTAGAATTCGGAACTTGATTATCGACGTTATATCGATTACAAAATGTTCAGAGTAGGTCAAAGCACTGAAACCCAACTTGAACTGCTTGAATTTACCGTATCTCTTATTTTTAACTCTTCTGCAAAATTTTGCCAGTGAAGGTAAGGTCCTTTTTCTAGTAGAGCGCCACGCATAATCAATCTAAGAAATTTAGTTTTATTTTTATATAAATATATATTTTTTTTTTTCATGAAACACCCTGCACTGAAGCTTACGAGCTTTTCATGTTATACGAGTTTGTGCAAATATAGGAATCCCCTTATTAAGTTTTTGCTTTTCTTTTCATTTCTTTAGTGTGAAATGTTTGTCTGATGATTAATATTTTTATATTGTACGTATATATTTTTATAAATTTTTATTGTTTTTCACTGCAATGCGATTGCAATACCGGTTTGAAGTTGTAGACACGAACAAAATTTGTTTATTATTTATAGAGAAAAAATCAAACCCAGCGCCCTTGAACAGTTCATTGCCTTAAAGAAAAAAAACCGATAAACTATGACCGCTAAAAGAAAACACCTTGTATGTCAAGTTCTAAACAGTTCTGTGGACTTTTGACAAATGAGGCGATTAGTTCGAGTGATTCATCCACACTGTCATCTGCAATCAAGGGCATATTGAAATAAATTTTGCAACAGTTTTTGCAGCTAAGTAAGTAGAACATGCACCCTTGCAGCGCATATGTATGGGGCGGTTGGAAATCCTTAGAGCACCGGAAAATCTAAGGTTTATGGGACTATTCTGAACAACTTTTCTGAGTTCCATTTTTCGAAATTCGCAAAACCCACAGAGTTATTGAAGTAAGTACATAAGGAGGCAAAAGTGATGTCATATTATGAAATGGCTGACATTTTGTTAGAAATGAATAAAATTGGGCTCTGTATTCATGAAAAGTTTACTCGTTGGTGTGAAATTTATGGGAACCAGTTGAAAAAATTTGATCGGTCAAATAACTGATTGTTATAGCACATAATGTGTATGACATTACTTTCGCCATCTTTATGGACTTGTTTCTCAAAGTAATGTCATAAAATATAAATTATGTTTTAATTTTCGCTTTAAATTAATCTGTTTACATCAACAAATGCTACAAATCCAAAGAAATACATCTTTTTTTTTTTGTCCAACCAGCTTTTTCGAGACGACACACTGTTCATCAATATGTTAGAATATACAAAATACCGCACGTTCATCGACTAAGAAATGCAATCAGTGCAATCAGTAGTCAAGCATCGCGTAAACGGGTAGTAGACGTTAGCATTTCGGAATAAAAAATATTGTTTAGACACATTCGGCATTCGGAAAGTGAACAATGGAATATTTAAGCACAGAATGTGCATCCCATTCAGCAGGATCAGCAGGCACTTTACTAACACTACTGCTGACAACACTAGCGAACAAACATTGCAAATTAGTGAATCAAAATGATAGTCCAAAGGATTACGGCCACCTGTTGGATAAAGATGGTGGATTGGACGATTACGATTATGTAGTGGTCGGTTCTGGTTCTGCAGGCGCTGTAGTAGCTGGCCGTTTAAGTGAAAACCCCAAATGGAAAGTGTTGCTCCTAGAAGCCGGTGGTGAGCCACCAGTTGAAGCAAAGGTAATTAATTGATATTTGTTAAAATTTACTCTCACCTTTCTTATGCAACTTTCAGTATGTTGGTTGGCACATGACCAAAAAATTCACAAAGTGGAATTGGCAATACGACACCGAACCGAATGGCAGAGCCTGCATGGCTATGAATGGTAGCTGTCACTGGCCGCGTGGTAAAATGTTGGGCGGTAATAACGCCATGAGTCCTATGGTAAATGAGGGTGCTACATGGGAAAGTTTCGATGAATGGGGACGACGTGGTAACCCCACTTGGTATTATCTTCATAATTTAAAGTACTTCCAAAAGATAAGAAATTTACATTTCTCTACGTCTGGCAAACATGATAAAGATGGGTCCAATGGCATCCATAACGATTTTTCCGACAAAAAATTTCGTGCGACTATTTGGCATGGTATGTCTGAGTTGGGTTATGGCAATGCTATTTATTTCACTGATGGTTTTGGATTTGGTGCGAAAAATGCTGGCAAACGTATAACAACGCTCGATTTGCATTTAGGTGAAAGTCGGAAAAACCTGCATGTGATACGAGAGGCGCATGTGAAACGCATTAAATTTGACGCTGTTAAGAAGCGCGCAATAGGCGTGACGTTTGTGCACAAAGAGAATGAAAAGGAATACAGCGTGCAAGCGCGCAAGGAGGTGGTGTTGTCTGCTGGTGCCATTGGAACGCCACAGTTGTTGATTCTGTCGGGTAAGCAAGAAAATTTTCCTTATGGACGATGGCATTAACATTTCTCTTTTATTTTATACCACAGGCATTGGTCCCGCGCAGCATCTCAAAGAGCTGGGCATTCCTCTCGTGCGCGACCTTCCCGTTGGTGAAAATCTCAAAGATCATGCCAGTTTGCCGCTATTCTTTCAAATTGACAAATCAATCGCTGGCAAACCCAACGGAGAGGAACTCATAGATGCCATGTATAATTTGCTTATGGAACGCTATAGCAAATTGCTGCATCATGAGGCTACAGTTCTGACGAGTTTTATTAATACAAGATCCTTGAACGGTCCATATCCCGATATACAGACAACTAATTTTTTTAGTCGCATGCAAAGTCCTGAACTGAAGGGTTATGTACAGGCCACCGGTTTCAATGAACGCGTCGCTAAATCGATATTAGCGGCAAATGAAAACTCAAATACCTACATCATCTATCTGTTGCATTTGAAGCCATACTCCAAGGGTCACTTGAAATTGCGTACTGCTAATTTCCTTGATAAGCCAAAGATATATCCCGAATATATGTCAGATGAACGTGATGTTGAGACGTATATTAGAGCGCTAAATATCTTCACGAAATTACCGGAGACCAAATCTTTCGCCAGTCGTGAAGCTGCACTGCATAAAGTGGATTTGGAACCGTGCAATGACTTGGAATACAAATCGGCTGACTATTGGCGTTGTTACATCAGTCAAATGACCACAACTGTCTATCATCCTGTGGGTACTGCTAGAATGGGTCCTCGCACAGATCCTACCACGGTTGTTGATTGCCGTTTGCGTGTACATGGCATTGAGGGTTTACGTGTTGTGGATGCGAGCATAATGCCAGATATTGTGGCAACCAATACAAATGCGGCAGTGATTATGATTGGCGAAAAGGGTGCTGATATGATACGTGAAGATTGGAGCGATACCGATCCGACTTTAATTTTTGTTTTAATTATTATTTTAATTTTCATATTGCAGAAATAAAAAAATGTATTTTACAATATTTCTGAGAGGCATTAATTTGTACGCAGCAAAATGCCAAACTTTTCGATAAATCTTTACTGGGACGCATATTTTGAGGTTTAATTGCACTAGTTTCATTTCTATTTTAATGTAGCACCATGTTGAGCAGTGTGTATTGGTTAAAAAATGTTTAGCAAGTACTGTAGTACTTAAAAGTTTCATAAAAGCTTTTGCATCAGCAAGCTTCAGCATACGGTGTTAAATACAAAAACAAAAAAAAAAAAATTAATAATAAAACTTGAAATTTTGAATTGTTCAGAAGACAAAAATATTATGGAATTTTACTCTAAATATTATACTCAAACAATGGTTATAATGATTGTCATGGTCTTTAGCAGCGGTGGACTATACAATGTAGCATTTTTTAAGTCATGATATAAGGTTTGAAATTATGTTTTTTTAAAACATTTTGGACATGAGTTCTTATCTAACAAATGTCAACCGCTACTTTATAGAAAGAACGTTTAGCATTGAAAATGTGTGATGACTTATTTATAGTCCAGTTAAATTAGGTAATCTAAAGAGACTGAAATTCTGCACAAGCCTTTTCTTTGGCACTTTTAAGAGTTGTTATAAAGTAGCAGAATATCACAACTCGCCGCAACGTGTCAAGATATTCAAAGTTAAAGGTCACCGAAATCAGTTTTTTGAAAAATTTTGTTCGACAGCTTTGTAGCCATTAAAATTTACGACAAAAAAGTTTCGAATGGTTTTTTCGTACGACACACTGTTAGTGATATCACAGAACCACAAAAAAAAAAAAAAGTCCTGTAGTAGAAAGTTGAGATACCATACGGTATGGTTTTCAATGTGCTTAAAACGAATCCGAGATCAGAATTTAGCCATCACCCTCAGATTTTGAGATATCCTTGCTTAAAGTTGCAGAAAGCGCTGTTTTCAGGCTTATGGTGCAGTTCCAGGAAATGTGGTAGTTCCATTTTTTGAATGACATCGAATAGCCACAATCTTCCTTATAAAACTATACCTTCAAACTTTTCCGATTGGACTCTTACTTTCAGAGTTATCTAACTTTGAAGTAAAGGGTTATCATTTTTATATGTTAAATGGATTTTACGCTACAAATATAATGTAGGCTTTGTATGGGGGTTGAGATACGTTTACTTCAAACGGTGATATCTCGGGAAGTAAAAGTCCAATCGAAAAAATTTGAATCTATAGTTTTATAAGGAAGATTATGGCTATTCGATTTCATTGAAAATATGGAACTACATCGTTTCCTGGAACTGCACCATAAGCCTGAAAACAGAGCTTCCTGCAACTTCAAGCAAGGATATCTCAAAATCTGAGGGTGATGGCTAAATTCTGACCTCGGATTCGTTTTTGGCACATTGAAAACCATACCGTACTTCAGCTACAGGACTTTTTTTTATTTTTGTGGTCCTGTGTATTCAATGAGTTTCAATAAAATTAAGAAACCTAAATTCCATTCTCTCTCAGAAAATATTTTTCAAAAACCGTTTATCTTGAAAACTCGGTATCTCATGGGATGTTTTGTTGAGAAAAACATACCGCAATTTCGGGATATGAAAATTTGAATTTGAGTTCTTGAAATGGTCCAGTAACCGGTGAATTCTATCGTCTAGATCATAAGTAGTCTGAAAAACCCCTGAAATCTACACGACTCCCATACTCAATACTCCAGTATGGCGGTCAAAAATTCAATATGGTGGACTTCATTAAAAAATAAACTAATGTGAACTAAATTTCGTGCATGAGGGTTTTTTGGGTAGCTAATAACGAATCCGGGAACGGATTTGCAAAATTTAAAATGGCGGATCTAAGATGGCGGACAAAATTTTCAAAAATCAACCGATTTTGTTTGAAATTTGGTGTATGGGGGTTTTTGGGGTCACTGATCACGAATCCGGGGTCGAATTTAAAAAATTCAAGATGGCGGACCCCAGATGACTGAAAGTGGATTTTTGAAAATTTTGTCCGCCATTTTGTATTCTCCATCTTGAATTTTGTAAATCCGACCCCGGATTCGTGATTAGCGGCCTCAAAAACCCCCATATACAAAATTTCAAAAAAAAATCGGTAGATTTTGGAAAATTTTGTACGCCATCTTGGATCCGCCATTTTGAATTTTGTAAATCCGACCCCGGATTCGTGATTAGCGACCCAAAAAATTCCTACGCATGAAATTTAGTTCACGTTAGTTTATTCTTAAAGTCCACTATACTGAATTTTTTACCGCCATATTGGAACGGCCATGTTGGGTTTTGTTAAAACATGATATTATTGATAAAGTATATCTGCTATAGTAGTTGCATACTACAGGGTGGCTGATTCGAACTGTTACCAACTTCAGATAGACTTATCTGACAGATGGAACATGACAGCTGTCTAAAAATTGGCATGATGTTAGTTCATTCTATTGTCAACAAGTAACCAAAAGCATTTGCGCGTCAATTTATTGAAAATAAAAAATTTTCGAAATGGAATTCAAACGTAATAGTGTGATTGCTCTTTATTTGGCTAGAAAATCGCAACCAGCAATTGTTCGTGAGCTGAAACATTTAAAAATGAATAAAATGTTTGTGTATCGGACTATAACACGTTACAATGGTACCGGCAGCGTTGCCAAACGACATGGTGGTGGTCGGAAAATAACTGCAACATCACCAGAAATGGTTCGAAAGGTGAAGGCCAGAATTGAGCGAAATCCGAGACGCAGTGGCAGACAAATGGCTGCCAAGCTGAAAATATCGCGTGAACGAATGCAACACGTATTGTCAAACAAGCTCGGACTTAAGGCCCTCAAGTTCCAAAAGGCGCATGATCTCACTCCTGCTCAAAAAAAAGATAGGCTCGATAGAGCCAAGGAGTTGTTGCGCTTGCACGCCGCCGGAAATCTGTCACAAATTGTCTTCTCTGATGAGAAAAATTACTGTATCCAGCAATATGTAAACAAACAAAATGATCGGGTTTACTTGATAGAGAGGTCCTACGAAAATTTGAATGTTCGTTTGGCCACCAGGACGCAGGCACCACCGCATGTGATGGTTGGGCTGCAGTGACTGCTGATGGGCGCTCACCACTCGTTTTTTTGGCCGCTGGCATCAAAGTAAACGCCCAGGTGTATCGTGAATCAGTGTTGGAGGGTGCTTTACTACCGTGGGCACGCAAACATTTTGGTCGCAAGCCATGGACATTCCAACAAGACTCGGCACCGTCACACAAAGCTCGTGTGAATCAAGAATGGTTAGAAAAAAACGTTCCTAGCTTCATTTCTGCTCAACAATGGCTCTCAAATTCGCCTGATGCGAATCCGCTGGATTTCTCAATCTGGGGTATGTTGGACAGGAAGGTCTTGACTAAAAAATACCAGAGCGTTGATGCGCTAAAAGTGGCCCTTCAACGAGAATGGCGCAAACTTCCACAAAATCAAATTCGTGCAGCATGCGACTCGTTCTTCGACCGTCTACGGGCCATAGTTAAGGCCAAAGGTGGCCATATCGAAAATCTCAAGTAGATTCTTAAAATTTGAACATTTCCCAACAATTATAGCGTTTGATCAATAAAATCTGTGTATGGAAACTAAAAATATAGTCTTTTGAATTGGTAGCACTTCGAATCAGCTACCCTGTACTTCGTAATTTCCAACACTAAGAATAAAAATAACGCAAAATCATGACGGAGGGGATATTTCATGAATAAAATTGAGCATTACGCACACAACGCAAATGGCCAACTCTTGCTACCGGGCACAATCGACTAAGTTCGACAGACTCTTCGTTCCACTTCTCACCAATATTTTGACCATGAGGGAAGGAACATCGACTTTTTTCCCGTACTTTTGTCATTTTGTTTCGACCGCAGCAAGTACATGGGAACATTTGGATAGAATTCTTCTGTTGGGCCTGGTTTCTGTGTTGATGGATTTGAAAAAAAAAAAAAACCCGGCGCGGAAGCCCTCCAAGTCTAAAGCGGCGGAATAACCGCGGTAATTTTAAATTACCTACGGAATATGAACTAGTAAGGGTGTAAAATTTGGCCTGGCCAAACATTAAATACCCTACACTGCAGTATTTTTAAAATTTTGCTCATATGGGAGGTGCTACGCCCTCTTGTTCGAGTTCACCCAGTTTTTGTTCAGAGCTTGCATTTATAGGTTTAAATGTCTGAGTGAAAAATGTTTTCAGCATAGTGTTTTGAAGCTTTTGCTTATATAGGAGATGCCACGCCCTCTTGTCCGAGTTCCTCTAGTTTTAGCTTAGAGCGTGCATTTATAGTCTTTAGTGTCTGAGTTAAATTCGGTTCGAATATCTCAAAAATCGCTTTCAGTATAGCGTCTTGAAGCTTTTGCTTATATGGGAGGTGCCACGCCCTTTTGTCTGAGTTCGCTCAGTTTTTTCTCAGAGCTTGCGCTTACAATTTCTAGTATTTATGTGTATTTTGGTTGCATTGTCGTGAAAAATACTCCTAAAATTGCATTTTGAATATATTTTTTGTATGGGCGGTAGGCGTGTCCGTTAACCGATTTTGCTCATTTTCAATCCCCCGAGCTATCTTTGATGACGGAGGCAGGGTACCAAATTTCATTGAATTATCTTGCTTAGTTTTCCCAAAAAGTGTATTTCCACACACATCACCCAGCCAGCCACCCAGCCAGCCAGCCAGCCACCCAGCCAGCCAGCCAGACAGACAGACGGACATGGCTATATCGACTCAGGAGGTGACGCTGATCAAGAATATATATACTTTTCTATACCTGCCACTCCTCCTTCTCTGCGTTACAAACGGAAGGACAAAGTGAATATACCCTGGGTGTAGGGTATAAAAATGCATGGGACAATAGTTATAATGCCACTAGCGAGGATTGGAGGGTCAGAATTGCGCTTGCTCCACGAAAAAAACATTTCTTTTGGAACTGCCCACACGCAGCTCATCAGTGGAATATTGTATTTGTCTAAATCGAGCGTGGAAAAGGCTTGATTCGCAAAAGGACCATGTCGAAGGGGACATTTTCGGTAGTTTTCATGCGATTAAACTTTATCGGGACTTCTTTTTGATTCCGGGATGTATGTACACGACTAAAAATGTTAATTTTGAAACAATGTCATGGTGGGATGGTCGAAATTTTGCTTCAATCACGCAATACACCCGTGGGACAGGTGTTTTTCGTGACATTCACCCATATATACACAAAAATGTAATCTTTCAGAAAATATTCTTAAAAAACATTCAAAATGGCAAAATAGGTTGACGACCTACACATATAACTTCCGCCGATAAATTAATATGGAAAATGCCCCTGAGCATAAAAATATAACAGAAAGACGCTTTGCAGGCTGATTTTTCAGGGAAAGACGCATTTTAGTATATGGCCATAGGCCGGAGTATACTCTGCTATGAAAATGCGAGCTAGACTTAGTTTGAATTAGAATAACTTCTAAACTATAAGTTGTACGAAAAAAGTCTTCTTAATTTTTTTTGTACGAAACTTTAAGGTCTACAAAATTGTCAGAAGAAATTTTTTTTGTATAAGTAAACGTAAACGAGATATTTGCAAAAGACTAGTTTTTGTGACCTTTGACCTCGAATATCTTGACATGGATACACCACATTATGTGTAGTTTTCTACCAAGACTTTAGAATGTTAAAACAAAGGTCTGTGCATAAATTCGGTTTTCTAAGAACCAGCGCGATATAAGGTAACCACTTACTTTTTCTTAATAACACGGATGGGAACTACATACACATACCGAAATGGCCACCAGCTCCCTAACTATTATCACAAATTTTTGCATTCGATAGTGACAATTCCTAACAGCTCACAGAAATTATAAGACAATACAAAAAATTTAAAATTTGGATATTTCGGCATAAAAATGATGTATGCGCTTAATTTTGGTAAAAGTATACCGTGACCTTTTCTGCGCATTTATTATGATTGTTTGCAAATCGATGAAATGACATAAAATAAATGTCATATGCAAAAAATTGGCATAAAGTTATGCAATTTAGGTTTAAACGTTTCTTAAAAACCAAATAATCGACAAGTCAAAAAACTTTCACTACTAAGTACCAAGCAAAATATCTACATATATTAATATGTATGAGCGGTGTAATGGGCATGAAAGCACGCGCAATATTTTTTTTTAATTGCAAATGTTTTCAATTGTCAAAAATATTAATCGTAACGAATATTTACACATGTCAATAAATATCATCGAATTAACGATCAGATAATAGAAATCAGAGGCAACACACTTGCGTGAGCTGAGCAAATATTTCTTGTCTGATGATGATGGTAATTGTTGATGGTAAAATGCTTATGAATATCCGCTATTCATTTCCATGCGTTTATAAAAATAGCTACAACAGCAACAGCAGCAACAACAAATTCCAAAAAATTTTTTTCTAAGTACATATTGTTTGTTGAATTATTGATTGATGTGAAGTACAGTATTGTGTGAATTTAAAATTTTTTTATTTTCATCGATTATGGGAAACCCTACGTGGTGTGTTATTTTCTTTGGCCATATAAAATTGGAATAGCTGTGAAGACTTTACAAATTCGTTTTCATTTATAAACATTGTTTGATCAATTTTATAGTAACTGCTAATAGGATTTATATATAGTATATAACAATCCCAGGCAGTGTTTTTTTAAAATGACTTCATGCAAGCTATCATTGACCTTCTAAGACTAGTTCAGAAACTCGAAATCAGCTGATGATATATATTTCAAATATATATACATATCAGATATATTTGAGTATGTTTAGATAGATTCTGAAACTCTACAAATGTACAAAAGTTTTACAAAAAAGCTGATAGTAATATTCATAAATAGCTCATCTCTAATAAATTATAGATATATAAGCTCCTTCAACTAAGGTGAATGTGCTTAAATATAAAAAAAAAGATGGAAACACTACAAATGTATGACGATTTTGTACCATATAGTCATATTACAAACGCTGATAGTGATACAATATAATTTAAAATTTTTCTATTACTTCTTATATAGCCCAACAGCAATTCTTTTCACTAAAGTAAATGCTTTTGAGTAATGCAAAAAAAAAAAAAAAAAAACGGAACACTACAAATGTTCAACAATTTTACGAAATCATTTCATAAACGCCGCTACTGGTATAAACAAGTGGATCTTGTGCGACTTTGAGAAAAAAAAAACTCAACGTTAACAAAGAAAAAGTGTTGCGCAGAGCGAATTTAACCAAATTTAAACTGATTTCTATGCAAAAACTGCGAAAATACTACAAACGATGCAAGCAAAACAATGAAATGTTTGATAAGATAATGTCAAATGAAATAGCTTTACTTTAGAAAATTTGCAACAATAGTTTACTGAAAAAATCAAATTTTTATGCTTGAACAATAAAAATACCACAAATATTGCGAACTTAAGAGCGGAAGCTTTACAAATGTTCGGTAAGATAAAAGGGGTATTCACGATGTTGGTTTTTATGGCTAAAAGTGCGAAATAATAACCAAGCTCAACAACAAAATACATACGATGACTTTTACTCTTTTAATCAGCTTTACTCTTTGACTGTAATTTACTTTTACCCAAATTACCAAAACAGTAATGATAACGATAAAAGTAGTAAAAAAAGGACACGGTTTTTGGAAAAAAGTTAGAATTGACACCAACCATCCATCGTGAGTTAGCATCATCGTCAGCTGGTCCACTTGTCATTATTATAGTGCAGAAGAAGCGAAAATTAAGCAAAATATGAAACATTTTAGTATTTTAATAGTAAAAATCAAAAATCCTCGTCCATAGATGAGAGAACTTTTTCGCACCACACTCTAAATTTTGACACAAAGTTATACACTCCGCAGCGGTAAGTCGACACAACCAAAATTCAATAACCATAATTCAATTTTGATGCGTTCGCAATGTTGGTTACAAAAACGCACTTTTAACTCAATAACCAATTAACCAGCATTGTGAATGACCCTAATGTTAAAAGAAATAGTATCCTACTAAGTTAGAATATTTTGCACAAATGGATTTACAGATAAGGCAAAATTTTTTACCTTAAACAATGAAAATAATACAAGTGAAAATAAAACTTTCAGAATTCTATGAATCTTCAATAATTTTATATGCAATCGTCTGAATCCTAGGAAAACTTGCAGCAACTGTTTATAAAATATCCAAATTTTTTGCTTTAACTACAGAAATATTTGAAGTGTTGCGAAAAAATACTACAAAAACTATAACTAATGAAACAGTCTACATTCTGTACAGATTGTGTTAAAAATACAAATTTTCTACTAATTTTCAAATAATAAAATTTAAGTTTCACGTCAGCAAAGAGGGTTTAATGTAAAAATCCAATGTTTGTGCTTAAAATAAGCGAAAACTACAAATGTTTTGAGCAAACCTTTACAAATGTTCGCTAATTTCCATTATAATCTGAAAAGGTTGTGCTTCAATTACAAAATTCAGCCATTTCATTTAATTGTAAAATAGACCACATCAATAACTTTCAGCGAAAAACAAATTTTTTGTGTAAACACTACAAATGATGAAAACAATACTATAAAAACTCTACAAATGTTTCGAAATTTCAAATTTGACTGCTGAAAACATTTGTACGCTACATTTTTCTTTAAAAATATGGCAATGAATATCATCAATGAATCATTGTGATTCACTAAAATATTTTTGTTATGCTCTCATTAAGCCAAGTATGGACATTTTAATTTGTTTAATGTCGTTATCTTGGTATGTATTTCCTCAGAGTATTTTAACCATTGCGTAATGACATTGCCTTCTTCTTTCTTTTAACAAGTGCGTACTTGAAATAAATTTCAAGACGCATACTGCTGACCGATTTTTTAATTTTTATTGGCATTTTTATTTATTTACATAGTTTTTTTTTTCGTTGCTGACAGACAAACAACAGATACTAAATTGTGGTGCCTTAAATTATTTCCGCTTACCAAATAGTCAAAAAAGTCAAACCCAAAAGCTAAGGCGCATTGACAATTCAGAGAGCTTCGTTGGCAATTCAAAAAAGGTGTGAAATGCAGAGTTATTGTACTGGAAAATCTTACCTGAAAGTAAAGAAGAGAGAAAATAGGTGAAATGTGAAATTGAAATTTGACAAATAAATATGAAAGCAAATTGAAAATATAAGAAGAAAAAAAAGTTTAAAAGTCAATAATTGTTAAACTAAAAGAAGAAGTGTGAAAAAACTATTTACCTAAATAATAAAAAAGAACTAGTGATTTTTATTTATAGCAAAAATAAAAATTGCAAAGTAAAATATTTCAAGTTTTTTTATTTTATAAATTTCTTGCTTATGATATGTATCATAGAATATTTCTTAACATTGCGTTTGTTGCTTAAGTCTTTCGTTTTTTGTTTGTTTACAACACCAGCTGCTGCTAAGAAGAAAGCGTGAATATGTTTATGCACAAATATTGTGCAATACATAAAGTTTTATTGTTGGTTTTCTTTTGGGAAATTTTCACTTACAATGCTTACAACATTTTATTGTTATTTAATATAAAAATTTGACATTTGAATAGCAACGTAACATGTGTTTTATCGCATGATAAATCTGCATTTGCACTGATAAGTAATTGCGGGATTTCAGGTTCATGTTATGCATTAACCATTAGATGAAGGTTGCAGAAATGTACGAAATTGTTACAGTTTTATTTGTAACTTGAGACATATATAGCAAATTCATGTACATAAGTATTGTCTTAACCTACCTCACTATAATGCGCTAGCATGATTGTACGCATAATAAGAAATGGTAAGTTATGTTGACGCTTAAACGATACCTACAAGGGATTATATAAAAAAAAAAAAAATGGCAAAAGCAAAAAAATAAGTTACAGAAAATCGTTGCAAAGAAAAATAACGAATAAAAGAGCAAACCTCAGATAAACGGAGCAAATACAGAAAAAAAGCGGAGGAAAGTTTGAGCAGAAACTGAACAAAAATAAAAAAAAAGGAGTTTGTACTTATAGAAGGACTTCAAATAGTGGGACAAAATAATGAAATTAAAAAAATAATGGAAATAACAACAAATGCGATTGAAGGACAAAAAACAGCGAACAGTCTGAGAAAATGCATAAAAAACGGATACGAAACTTACGTAGGGAAGAAAGAACTCCAAAGAGGGGGAAAAAACGATAAAACAAAATATTATAATGGCAAAAATAAAACAACAAAATGGACATAAATTACGATTTACGAAGAAAACATTGAGAAAAACAAGATGCCAATATGTGAAAAAATGAGGAAAAAAACATAAAAAACGGAGAAAAAATAAGGAAAAATAACTGCAATGTGAAAATCAGCAAAAACAAATTAACAGATAATTGAGAAAAAATTTAGAGTAAATAGTTAAAAACGGATAAAAATACAGAAAATGAGACGGGCAGCAAACTTATAAAAAACAGAAAAAAACGCATAAAAAACGGACTAACAAAAAATAGATGATGAAAAGCGAGTTAGAGAATATTGCATCGTTATTTATAGAGTAGGGGAGGGGGGGGCTAGTGTGGACTGGGGGCTAGTGTGGACAAGTTCAAATTCTCGCACCGTTTTGAATTTTTTGTTTCTGTTTTATATTTTTCAAGTTGGTATTTGCACTCTGCATCACCAAAAAAAAATTCATTTGTTGACAGTTCAGCTTTCCATGATAACGTGATCGAACGTGTTTTACGCAGCAAAAAGTAATTTTTTTGATGTTTCGTAATTTCAGTGATACTTTTAAACTAGGTATTCTTCTGCTGTAGTGTTAATGGATAATACAACTTAAAATAGTGTTTATTTAAACCATTGAAATTATTTTTGAAGAACTTTACCGTAAGATTAAAAAAAAATATTTTTGTTTAAAAAGACATGAAGGGGCTAGTGTGGACAACTGAAATGGGGCTAGTGTGGACATGTCCGCAGCAGCTGAAATGACTCCAGAAATCGTCAAACCTTTTCTAAAAGCCGTTCCAAGAAAGTACGTTACTAAAAAGAAAGAACGACAGATTCACGTATCCCGATTTACCGGATACCAGCGAAATTTACCGAAATGAAATAGTCGCAAAGCTGCCACAAGCACAACAACTGCCGGGAACATCGCGATCAGCAAGTTATATGAAGTTTGAAACAACATGGACAAAAAGTATTTTATATTGGCCAAATTGTCACGGTCCACGGTTCTCAAGATTTCAACATTACGTTTCTAAAAAGAAAGAACGATAGATTCAAGTATCCCGATATACCGGATACCAGCCAAATTCACCGAAATGAAATAGTGGCTAAGCTGCCACAAGCACAACAACTGCCGGGAACATCTCGATCAGCAAGTTATATGAAGTTTGATATAAATTTCTCCAAATACAACATGGGATAGCAGTTAATCTTTTATTTGTAGTATTATTTGTATTACATCATTATTTTCTTGAATAAACATGTATCTGAACTCTTTTTTAACGTTTTTGTATGAATTAGCAAGGTTCTTATGGTGTCCACATTAGCCCCCAGTTAAATCAATGGTTGTCCACACTAGCCCCGTATAAGGGGCTAGTGTGGACAAATGTAAGCTCTTTTTAAAATGCATTAATAAAGCATTTATGAAAATAAAAAATCATAACTATTGATGCAATTATGAAGGCAAGAGGTATAAGTAATCGCTAAAAATTACTTTATTTCAAAAATGGTATATTTACATATATAATTTTGTAATTATATAAAAATTGTCCACACTAGCCCCCCCCTCCCCTATAGATTATCTATGCTCTGCCTAAGTGTTATGGGAGCATACATACATACACTATAGAACTAAAAACTAAAAAAACTTGAAACAACAAACGGACAAAATACTGAGAAAAAACGGAGCAACATTTGAGAATAAACGGAGGAAAAATAAATAAAAAAAGGAAAATTGGGGAAATGTTTGCAATGTAAAGTCCTGATAAACGGTGCAAAATTTAAGAAAAAGCTGAGGAAAAAAATATAAATGGGAAAAATTGAGAAAGTAAATGCAATCTTAAATACTGCCCAGTGTGCCAAACGGTTCATATCTCCGCTTTTTTATGCGTTACGGATCCGTTAAAAAACTATTCGCTTTTTTTTTTTTGGGAATTTCTCCCGCCATCGGATCCGTAACGGATAAAAATGCGGAGATATGAACCGTTTGGCACACTGGGTGATATAAATTTAGATAAATGAACAAAAAATTGAATAATATTGAAAGGAAAACTTATAAAAAACGGATAAAAATTAGAGAATAAACATAGAAATCAGACAAACAAATAGTTTAAAACTTAAAAAAAAAAACCGGCGAACAACAAATTGGAGATGAAGGGTAGGAGAAAATTTCGTAGAGTTGTAATATAGACCCTTTGTCAGATGAAACTGCTAGTAGCAAATATTTTTGATTCGTCCATACTATACTTTCAAGAGAAATTTAAGGCCAAACACAAATACTTAATACCCCACGTGTAGAGTACCTACTAAATAAAAATAACGAACAAAAAAATCAAGACATAATTTAAGTGAACGTTTTTTCAATTTGAAATCATCAAAAAAAGGTAGCACGCATACCTTTCCCCATACGCTTAAATTGACACAGTTTAGTTATTCGGTTACTTTTTTTCCCTACATTTCATTGTTATTGCCACCATTTAATGTAGCTCAATAGCCGCACTTATGCCAACATCAACTTGACATAACTGAATTAAAGAAAAAAATGATTGCCAAAAAAAAACATTACCAAAGTAATTAAAAGTATACCATGTGAAATGATAGTTTGAACTGACATATTTTTTTGTCATCATTTATTTTAAGTTAAGTTTACGATTTGAAATTTCAACATTTGTCGCAAAATAATTACTTTTTCTTTGGTAAATATGCAATTATTGCAAAGGGTCCGGTCCTCCTTTACATGAAATGTGTGAAATTTCTCACATATCATGTGATTTTGAGCACTTAAGAGTTTAGTTGAATTTAAAATATTTCCTGTTTGCGCTGATTCCTGGTGGTTAGTTTAACAAAATTTTCGTTAAAGAAATTTAATTAATTTTCCACACTACATTTGTTAAGTCGTTACGACAATGTTGATTATATAAATATACATTATAGACTCAAATGAGGTGTGCGTATAACTGATTTATTGCTTTTTCGCTTCAAATAATAAGATTCAAAATAAATTTAAATTAAAATACTCTCAAAATTTATCGAAACGAGTGATACAATATAATTTTTAGAAAATTTAATTATTCAAAAGTCTCGATAAACATGTTTAGAATAACTTATAAGAAATTAATAAAAAACTATTTTAATTGCATTACATTTCTATAGAAAATAATTAAAAAAGATTTAAATAAGCATATTTTGAAATGAAATTTCTTTGATAGAGTGCGAAGGTAGCGACACTTTTTTGTGACATTTTTTTTTGACACTTTTTTGCGACTCTTTCTTGTGACACTTTTTTGCGACACTTTTTTGTGACATTTTTTTGTGACATTTTTTTTCGACACTTTATTGTGACACTTTTTTGACACTTTTTTTCGACACTATTTTGTGACACTTTTTTGTGACACTTTGTTGCGACATCTTTTTGCAACACTTTTTTCGACACTTTTTTCGACACTTTTTTGTGACACTTTTTTGTGACATCTTTTTGCGACACTTTTCGATGACACTTTGTTGCGACTTTTTTTTGCGACATTTTTTGTGACAATTTTTAGTGACAATATTTTGCGATATTTTGTAACATTCTGTTAGATCTTGAAAACTTTACAAACAATTTTAATGAAATTCGGCAAGTGAGTGCTGAACATAAGTACCATACACTGGTCGAAAAGTGGGCGTGATTGTATAAGCACTACGGCGTCTTTTCAAATGTAGGTTTTAAGCCGTTATTTTTTTTTTTTTTTTTTTTTTTTTTTTGATTTTTCCAAAACATATTAACTATAATGATAACATATTCATATTGCCCTTTAAACTTATAAATTTCGTTCAGTCACCGGCAGTGTTTAATTTTTAAATTTAAAATCTTTGATAAATTTAATTGTTTGCTTCTGTTTTTTAATGTAATTTCTTCTGTAAGTTTTTGTTTTCATTTTTCAAAAATGTTTGTGTTTTAAATATTGTTTTCTTTTTGTTTAAAGGTTTAATAAACTACCCCTGATGAAGGTGACATTCATATCGCCGAAACGTAGGGAGTAAATGTAAAATAGTCGTTTTTACTATTTTTTACATATTATTTCACTGACCAATTAAGCCTATAATAATAATTAGATAACAGTATTATTTTGAATTTTTAAATTTTTCGAAAAACTTGTTTCGAATCATAACAAATTAAAAAAAAAAATTTCTCAAACTTATCTTATTTTCTTCAAAAAATTTAAATTGCTGCGTTTTGTCATAATTGAACTTGAAATAATAAACAAAAGAAAAAATCATCATACACATAAATATATTTGCTGATCAGAAAAAGTACCACAATTAAGTGTACGTGTAAAAACGCATGAATATCTCAATTAAAAAATTGAGCTCAAGTCGAATTAAGCCAACATTAACGCATCATCAACAGATTTAATGGATTGACTGCTTAACACTCCAGCAGCAAAAAAGCATCACGTCATGTCAATCAAAGCGACGACCTTCAGAAGGGCATGGTATGATAGTATAATAGCCTGCAAGGTTTTTTTTTTAAATTTATCCATTAAGCCATTAATAAATTGAAAGAAAATAAATAAATAATAATCAAGAGATGTATGGATGTTTAAAAGGGCACTTGAGTATGAGATTTTCTCTTATGAGGAGGGCATACTTTTTAAGCTCGAACTAAAAGAGGAAACAAATTTAATCAATAACGCAAAGCACCATTTATTATTAGAGGCCCTCCCTTAATCTCGTGGCATTATAATTTTCCAAAATTTATCAACCACCTTCCTCCTCTAGTGAAAAAAAACAAAGAACTATGCATAAGTGGGGAAACATCTTGGTAAATCTAAATTTTTTTGAAAAAGTCTGAATATTCGGATATATGTAAATAAATGCTTAAAATGCAAAAATAAAGTTCACTGTCGTCAGTGGCTTTCATCGAAGAAATTCAATAAGCAATATACCACGTACACAAACCGTAGCAGCTTGAGGTGAATTCAGCATGTGGTAAAAAGATATGAGGAGAAGCAGCTTTGACACTGCCTAGCTCTACATTTCAGGAAGTATTTTATCTGTAGCTTGTGCTTCAACTACTTAATGGTCGTGTTCACAAAATAGTTTGCAGCTGAAACTCGAAGGCTCCAACTATCACAATAATCGCTTGGAAGCAGCTGATTGAGATTGAAGTCTTGACTATGGACAAAGCATAACAGCTTGAGGTGGGTTTAAGATGTGGTAAAAATGAAGAAAAATAGAGAAAACTAGACGGCCAAAAATTGAGTAATATCCAAAGAAAAATTGAGGGAAAATAGATAAAAAAGGGATTAACAAAAAATAGATAAAAAAAAGCGAGTCAGAGAATATTACATCGTTATGTATAGTATAGAGTATAGATTTCATTGAAGTTGAAGTCTTGACAATGGATAAAGCATAACAGCTTGAGGTGAGTTTAACATGTGGTGGAAAGAAACGACGAGAATATACAGTGATAAGTTTCTGATCTATCTACATAGCTCTGTATTACAAAAAGTACTTTTTATGCAGCTCGTGCTTGAACCATCGAGTTGATTCGTACAGCTTACAGAAGATAAAGTAGTTTGCAGCTCTAGCCAATACAGTAATATTCAAGTTGAAATCTTGACTATTAAGTTATGGAGTACAATGCGCTAAAGTGAAGCAATATCATCTAACGCAATTCTTTGCAAAAATTTTCCCTTTTCTTGAATACATTTTCTAAAATAAACTTTTCCAAGTGACTTTTTGTCAACTGTGTGATGTACTGCCTTGAGGATTATCAAGCAATGGGAGGCGAGGCAAACATTATTGAGTGAATTCCTGAGAGTGAGCCTTATACATCTCAAGGTTGAATTTTAGCAGTGATTCGGCGCTTCAGATGGCATCCGGCCACCAAAATTCCAGTACCTATGCATCTTAAGCACTTGCTGATGAATCTATAGCTTGTTAATTAGCGTTCGATAATGAACGACGAAAAAATCGAAATTTTTTGAAGAAATTGAAAAAAGGTGATAGTTCAAAAAAATATTGTAGTCCAAAATAATGAAAAAAACTGAATTGCCCTCAGAAAGTGTTGATCCATGGTGTTATAAATTTTCAAAAGTTACCCCAAACCGAAGTTCTGAACCCATTTTGCAATTCAAGAAAAAAAATTGTAGGTGTTTTTTGAGTGAAGAAAGGTGCTTACCACATACAGAAGGGGTGATAACATTTATAAGAGTTGGGATCTTACAAGCCTAGTCATAAAACAGCGGCTTTGATTCCTTTTATTGCTTTTGTAGGTTATGATAGCTAAGACAGGCTGTCCTGTGCAGGTTTATGATGGTTTTCACTTGAAAAAGAAATGCTGTGAATTCGGCTTTTGAGAGAAAATATATTTCCTTAGATTGTCTTCTATCTCTGAAACGTTTGTGAAATATTAAACCCCGTCACTATTTCCATTTATCGTTAGTTGACCATTTTCTAGACACTAACTTGTATGTATGTATTCCCCTTAAGCCCCTTAGAGGAGCATACGGTCAATATGAAACGTCTCCATTTGTCGCGATCCCTTGCGATGACTTTGATCTCTTGCCACGACTTACCCGATTCTTGTATTTCTTTTTCCAGCTTTTCAGTTGGTTTTCGGTCACTAACACTAACTTATAGTTAGTTTATTTTGGATATCACGAAACATAGGTAAAACCTTGGATATTTTAAAATTTAAGTTAAAGATCAAATGTAACAAAGTTTTTAGCAGATACTAAAACTCAAAAAAGGTTAAAACCATTTTGAAGACTTCGATGACATAAATGGCGAAGTAACTTACTTTTACTACTACTTTATTTATTAATATTAAAGAAATTAATATTTTAAGAAATGGCTGCAAGTTAATTACATCAAAAATTTATTTTGAGAAATTTAAAAGTCAACCCGACGTATGAGTGACATTTTTCATATGCATATTAATAAGAAAATTTAAAAAATAGTAAAAAAGTCTTCTTTTTTTTTTGTCAAGTTCTATTATGGAAAAAATTTGGTACTCGATGATATTACTTTACTTTTTGTTGCAACAATAGTTCACGTCACAGTATGCCAAAAATGTTACGTACATTTAAGTGACATTTACTCATATAAAATGTAAATTAACCGATAATTAAGGAAGCAGCCATGGTGGTTTCGTAAGCCTTGAAGACTTCCTCTTTAGCTATAAAAGCAACCGAAGTGTAGTTCTTGACATTGAGTGGTCTGTCCAAACCATAAATAGCCTTTTCAGTGATTTTTTAGGAGAAAGCAAAAGTGTAAAAAAAATAAGTTTATCAAAGTATATAAAAGAGGGATATATTGAGCAATTAAATAACCACAGCTAATTAAAAAATTTCAATTAACAGATGGGGAGAACTTGCAACAGTTGCTATGCACATGTGCTCACAAATACCGCGCTAGCACTCTCAACAAGGCGCGCATGCGCAACCAGCGCATTAAAAATGAACCGCAAAATAACAAACCGTTTCATCGTATATCATCAGTGAACCGCATTGAAAGCGCTCTTTGGCTATGATGCGCATGCGCAGCTCGTAGCTACTCAAGCTGTATATGTGAGCACAGCAATAATACAAGAGTGGGCTTTTAGCCAAAAATACAAGACGAATACAACTCAGTAGTAAAACGACTTTAAAACGAAGCGGTTGTGCGGTGAAAAAAAACTACAAGTTTTTTACTTAATTTGGCTACGCTTGCGCATGTGCATATGAATCAACAAAACATAAAGGGGGGAGGAAAAGGAAATTGTTTTGTTTTTTTTTTTGTTGTCTTGCCTGCTACGCATGCGTAGATGATTGAACAGCAACGCGCGCGTTTTGAATTTTCAATTGCATAAAGTGAAAAATAAAATAAAAAACCAAGCAAAATGCTTTGGTCAAAAACGTGAGGAAATCAAAATTATAAATGAAATCGAAAAAATCCGATAGTTCCGCGCCAAAGAAAGCGGAACAAGCGCGAGCTTACGAGTACTTACGCATTAAACAAAATTTGTGTTAGTGTATGATAAGCAAATTTTGATAAAAAATTTCAAAAATTCAATAAATTTGAAAAAAAAAATTAAAAAAAATAAAAATTTTATAAAAGCATTCAACCAAAAAATTTCGACAACTACCACTCAGCATGGTTGTTGTGCCCGCCATTGGTGCCGCTGCAGCTGGTTTGATTTTTAAAGCCAGCTCTGCTTCTAAAGCAGCCGCGACAGCTGGTGCTGTTGCTTTCGGTGCGACTAAGTTGGGTCTCGCCATTGCTGGCGCCATTAAAGTGGCCACTGCCATCATTGGTGTTGGCAAACTGACTATAGTGCCTTTTCTTATTGCCGCCATTGCCTATTACAATTATGATCTATTCGATCCGGAGAATCGTCCCTTTAATGTAAAGACCATAGATCGTGCTTATGATTTCATTATCATTGGTGGTGGTTCGGCGGGTACGGTACTTGCTTCACGTCTTTCTGAGGTGGCACATTGGAAAATTTTACTTCTCGAAGCTGGTGGTCATGAAACGGAAATATCAGATGTTCCACTGTTGTCGCTGTACTTGCATAAAAGTAAAATGGATTGGAAATATAGGTGAGGATTGGTTTGAGTTTTTTTTTTAATTTAGCACATGTCTGTCCAGACGAAATATGTATGCCCACCTAGAAAAAATGTTGGTAAATTTACACAAATTTACTTCGTAGTTTTAACATCCCTTGAGAATGAAAGTAGACAAAGAAAAATAAATTTTGGACAAACATGGACATTCTCTGGACAATCAACGCAATAAAATCTTTGATTGTGCTCACTTTTGTGCAATATTTTTTTTAGTCAAATTTGGACAACTGAAAAAACATTGGACGAATATGTGCTTTTTATTGGCACTTTATTGCATTATGTTATTTGAATGTTGTCCACGGTTAGAAGCCAAGTTAGGGGTTTCTCCGAAATCGTTTTTCTGGACAAACGAAAACTTATATTGGACAAGCATTTTTCTATGACGGATGCAAGATTACTTTCGATTTTTTAAGCTTTTGAGTTTTCGTTTCCTGAGAATTTTTTTTTTTAATTTATTTTAAACAACAATATATAGTGGACAAACAAAAGAACTTGAGTGATTTTTGTGATTTTTATCCTTCATAATCTTACAAGTGTCGATATGTTTTTTCAAAACCCTAGCTGGACGAACTTGGGTTATTGATAGTTACTTTAATGCATTATGATTTTTGCCTTTTGCTCACGTTTGGAAGCTAATTTAAGGGTTTACCAGAAGTAAATTATCTGGACAAACGAAAGTATATGATGGACAAACATAGGCACTGGAGTGCTTTTTATACCCTACACCCACCCAGGGTATAATCACTTTGTCCTTCCGTTTGTAACGCAAAGAAGGAGGCGTGGCTGGTATAGAAAAGTATATATATTCATCATCAGCGTCACTTCTTGAGTTTATATAGCCATGTCCGTCTGTCTGACTGGCTAGCTGGTTGGCTGTCCGTCTGTGGAAATATTTTTTACGGGAAAACTACGCAAGATAATTCGATGAAATTCGGTACTGTAGATTTGCCGTAAAAGTTAGCTCGAGGGATTTAAAATGAGCGAAATCGGTCAACGGACACGCCTACCGCCCATATAAAAAATATATTCAAAATGCAACGTTAGGAGTATTTTACACAAAAAAGCAACCACAATGCACATAAATATTAGAAATGGTTCGCGCAAGCTCTGGGAAAAATTTAGGCGAATTCGGACAAGAGGGCGTGGCACCTCCTATATAAGCAAAAGTTTCACAATGCCATACTGAAAAAGTTTTTTTAAGAAAATCCAATTTAATTTCACTCAGACTCTTACAACTATAAACGCAAGCTCTGAGGAAAAACTCGATGAACTCGGACAAGAGGGCGTGGCACCTTCCATATAAGCAACATTTTCAAAATACTGCAGTGTAGGGTATTTAATGTTTGACCAGGCCAAAGGTAACAACCTCACTAGTTTCTTTTTTGAGTCCTGGCTGGCTGTGCGTGGAAATATTTTTTACGAGAAAACTGAGCAAGATAATTCAATGAAATTTGGTACACTGCCTCCGCCGTCAAAGTTAGCACGTGCGATTGAAAATTAGCGAAATTGGTTAACGGAGGAGGATTTTTCACGATAATTCAACTAAACACAGAAACAAATTAAGAAAAAGGTTGGGCGCACAAAATTAAAGTTAAAAATTAAACCTTGACATTTCTTACAAAGTGGTTTTTTGATTTTGATTAGTTTTATCAAACAGTTTGATTTTTACAACTAAATAATTACTGAAAGTGTATGGTCTACTTTTCATATGAAATGGGCGTGAGATCATCTGAACAATTTCAATTATATTTTAATGAGAATATGACCTGTTAAAAAACAAAAAAAGATCAATGGCAGCATTGCTACAATTTCAAAAATAAATGAAACAAACAGTAGTAGAAGATTTTTTGGGCCAAAGTACAATCGGTTCAAGGACAAACCCTACCCTACATGCAAAAAATCAATTAATTTTAATAAAGAGTATTAAATTAAAAAACACAATAAATCACACAAATTCATTACGAATTTTAACATAAACAAATGCTAAACATCACAAAAAATAAAAATAAGTCATGAGAAAATGTTATTAATTTGCATAAACAACAAAAGTTATACGGCATTTTGGCTTAAATGTCAGTAGGATGGAAAAAACAAAAAGAAATTCGTATAAAAATCGCAACAAAAAACTATTTTTGGTGGAAGCAACATGTAAATTATATTGACAGCGTAAGCAGCACGTTGTTCAAAAATGTAAAATATAAGTTATTCATCATTATTCAGCAGCATTCGTAGAAAAAATTTCAAATAAAAAATAAAATAAAATTTTTTATTGAATTTTTCTCGCTCAAAAACTTTAAATTTCCATTTAAAGTTAAACATTTTGATCATTTTGAGCTATAAAATGCATTGAAAAAGGTCGATAAAATCCATTAAAATTCAATTCCGAATAACTTTATTTAGCATGCAGTGTTGTTGATAAGTTAATTTTACGCTACTTAATTATTACTGCATTTTGATTTTATTTAAAATATTTATTTTTTAGTTATTTAAATAAAAATTATAAATTATATGAGGGACTGGCTGACGCATTTTTGAGTGCTTTGGAGCTTGCGGCGATTAATATAATTTTTTTTTTAGACACTTTGTAGCGATCTCAATTTGCATTTATAAATTAAAAATATTTTTCCACTAATAAGTGAATTATATTTTCATAAATAAAATTAAATAATGGTTCATATTACCATTTTAGTGTTGAAATTGAAATTGAAGAAACAAGCGAGTTCGTGTTTTAAGTCTTTTGTTTTAGTTGACAAATTTAATAGCGCGCGTAGGCGTAATTTATTTATTTTATTTGATAATCATGGTAGTACATTGAGACCTGAGGTCTTAAAGGGTACACCAATTTGAATTAATTAATTAGGTAATGACAAATTTTTCAATAGTTTATCAACTTTAGTGAGTTCTGTCCCTTAGGTTAGGTTAGGTTAAGTTAGCTTAGAATAGGTTAGGTTAGGTTAGGTTATGTTAGGTTAGGTTAGGTTAGGTTAGGTTAGGTTAGGTTAGGATAGGTTAGGTTAGGTTAGGTTAGGTTAGGTTAGGTTAGTTTAGGTTAGGTTAGGTTAGGTTAGGTTAGGTTAGGTTAAGTTAGCTTAGGTTAGGTTAGGTTAGGTTAGGTTAGGTTAGGTTAGGTTAGGTTAGGTTAGGTTAGGTTAGGTTTGGTTAGGTTAGGTTAGGTTAAGTTAGCTTAGAATAGGTTAGGTTAGGTTAGGTTAGGTTAGGTTAGGTTAGGTTAGGTTAGGTTAGGTTAGGTTAGGTTAGGTTAGGTTAGGTTAGGTTAGGTTAGGTTAGGTTAGGTTGTGAAAAATTAAGTTACCTAACTAACGATATCCAATGTATATCCAATTTGTCCTATTAAGATAATTGAACAGTGAGCCGATTTCAATGTCGACGAATTCGCTTAGTGCATTGATGAAAGGCTTTGCCAGCGATTTTAGTCTAGCTCTAGCTAGAGCTGGGCAAGAAAAAAGAAACCTTGTTTGCATCCAAGCAACTCCGACAGAAGCGGTTGAAAGAAATATCAAATTTATCAGCATGCTTGCCGATGGCCCAGTGTCGAGTCCAAACTGAGTTAATTCTTGCTATATTAATGCAGTTATAAGCAAGTAAATAAGAGGTTCTTGAACTATTGTATTTAGGTCAGATTGAACTGAATATCCTGCATTTAATCAATGCTTTCCAATAAGTGTTCACCTCGGTTAAGCAATGTGAGAAGATCTACTTCTTTACCCGAACTAGCGGCGTATGAACACGATCCACACTGCTGATGTTTAAAGAGAAGTCATGCCTTGCCAGTTCGTCAGCTTTTTCGTTGCCCTCGAAGTCCCGATGGCCTGTAACACAAACGCGAGTAATTTCAAATTGGCTTCTTAGTCTGACCAATTTTCTCTTGCACTCTAATAAATATTTGTACTTTATTTAATCTGTGGAGCTGGAAAGTTCGGTTTGCAGATTAACAAGGATGGAGCAATGATTACCATACCGCTATGACATCCAAAAGCCAGATACCCAAAGTCAAACTGCACCTCAGGAAGCAGCGACTCTAATAAAACAAGTAGGAGCCAACAGAAAGACACTTAAAGCAGTGGCAGTGCATGATCTCAGTGCTCCTGTTCGACTGATATAGGCGGTCTTTTGCACTCTGACTGATGCTCTTGCTAGCAGGTGGCCACCAAACTAGTTAGCCATAAATGAGGATTGAGTATTACGGCTAAGTACATCAAAATTACCATTTTTGGTTTAAGTTCCCATCTTTTACTGAAAGTGTTCTTGCAGGAGTAGAAGGTTCTATCCCTTAATTCAACCTTTTTTGAAAAATTCCATAGAAATATTCGTAAATTTCACATTGTCCAAATGCAGAAGCAATTAAAATACTAAAAAAAAATGTTTCGGATATTGGTATTATCGGACAAGTATGAAGCTAAAGATCCGGCAGCACAATCACTACGATCGTCTGCTTTTTACGCGAAATCTAATTTTTACGCTTATTTGTGAATGGGGGAATATTTTTATGGCGGAGTGCCGATCAAAAAGTGGCTACCAGTAAGATGACTCACGGACCGTGAGCCTTAAAATGGCCAAAACCTTTTAAGGAAAAATCGTAGATGATTCCTCAGGCTATTTTTTTGGAAAGGGGAAGAGCAGTTTTTTCTTTTGCACTTTATGGAATAGAGCAGAAAAAATCCTTGCGCCTTTGAACATAATTTGAAAAACAGCAAAAACGTCGTTTTTTAAACATTTAGGTTAGGATATCTCGAAATCCTGACGAGGTAGAGGGATTCTGGACTCAGCACAACGAAATCTATAGGAATCGTTTTTTTTTTTTTTAACTAAGAAAAGTTCATGTTCCAGGTCTGTAAGCTCATCAGTTAATAAGGTGCAAAACTGTGAAAATGTTTTCGAAATGGCTTTTTGTTCATTTTTTTTATGGTGTGAAGTTCGGAAGAATTGTTCACATATTTGAAACGAAGAAAGGTTAAGCTTTCGTTTGGTTCATATTTCTTGTTGGTCATGTAATCAGAACTGGCGCTTTAGCAGTACTAAGTTGACAACAGCAAACATGTTGACAGTTTTGCTTCTCACTGTACATAAACTTTAACATTATATCATTATATATAAACCGACAAAGTTACATATAGATATAAAAAGTTATTTAAATTAAAAATTTCGAATTTGACCACCGAATTAAGTTACATGCAAAAACCACATAATATGCATATGTAAAATATTTTCGTGTAAAGTTTTATCTTTAAAATGGCGAAAAAAATTTGAAATTATCATATTTGCGAAAGTTATTTCCATTTTAAAATTATACGTGATTAGGTTCAACATGACGTATGAGTGGCATTTAATATGGAAACCGTTCACAACCAAATTATGTACATGTGAGGTAAACATAAATGCCTATAACTTTTGCAAATATCATGAAAAATTAATAAATTTTTCACTATTTTAAAGATGAAATCTTAAGCGTTTTCAGAAAAAGTAAAATATTTTTTACATTCTTATATGCGAGCACATTTTTTGTGACATTTGAAATTAGCTGTACAAAAAATATGAATTTGATTGAATGAGCATGCAATTAGTAATTTTTGTTTCACCCTGTATACGAATTTTCGAAAAATTTTGGATGCAAAAAATTTTACTTTAACACAAAATAAAATTCAAACCCACAAAGTTGCATAAAAATATAAAAAATTATTTATATTTAAAGACATTTTTTCGAGGCCATCCATTTTCCGATTTTTGTCAAAAGGTTGAACCAATCTAGGCTATGTGTATTTAATACCACATTGAAAGGTCTTTAATCCTCATAATTTTTAGTTAGGTGGTTTTACAAAGAAGCTGTTTAATATTTTCGCAACATTCAATATCTCATGGGTTATTAAGATATTTAACATTTTTGGTTTTTTTGGCGATTTTTTTGTAATATTTTTAAAATGTCACAACTCTGCAAATACCTATTATTTAAACATTTTTTTTTTTTTCTTCTATAAATTTTCTTAACAATTGTCCATTAAATTACATCGCCGTCACGGTGTGACCCAATTTAATTGTTGACAACTGGTTGCTCTTAATGCAGTAATAACCTTAAAAAAGACGACGTAATTTTTAATAAAAATTACAACACAAATTTTTTAGCAGAAAATAAAAAGAGATTTCGAAATTTTATTTTATTTATGACATTTTATATGATTCTTCCCAATTGGCGCGTATCATTGATTTTTATGGTTAAAAGCAAAAACCTAACGATCATGAATTTAATGCGCACGCGTAAAAGTTGGCAATTTTGATAAGAGAAAAAAAACATTTTTTTCTTTATGTTTTTATTAAAAGTGAAAAAAAAAACAAAAACAACAACACAGACTTGCAGTCTTAAAGCAGACGAACAAAAATAAACTGTGAAACTGTGATGTGTGGCAACAGCTGACTAAAGCAACAACAACAACCACAGCGAGTAAAGTAAACCAAGCGCGTCTACACGAGACACAGGCGCAATTCCACTCAACATTTATGCCCGTCGCTTATGTAATGAAAAAGTTAAAAACTTTTGCAGAGCTCAACTCAAATTGAGTGATTTTTTTTTTTGGCAATAATAATTCCATACAGAGTACCTTACTATTGATAGATATTTTGTCTCTTATCTTAACCGAAAAAAAAAACGTGAAGAAAAAAAGTTGAAAATTCAATTTCGTACATTAAATGGGTGAAGGTAGCTGTGTGACGCTGCAAAAATGCCGGTTTTTGTTCGCGCTCTATTAGTCAGCTTTGAGGAAGGTGGTACTCGTATCTATGGGGTGTAGCATCATCATGTCAATTTTTTGAATGGGCATTTTTTTTCGCTGAATTTTTGTGATTTTTATCAATTTGAAATAAAAAATGTTTTTATTATTTTTTTTTTTTTTTTTTTTTTTTTGTTATTTTAATTTGTTTTTTTTTTTTTTTTAATAAACTGCTAAGCGCTGTTTATTTGTCATCTCCATTGTGGAATTTACATATGTATATTATAATTTTTTTTTATTTTCTTAACTATTTTTTGTAAAATTTTTCATATTTTAATTTCATAAATTAATTAAAATGTCATTAAAAGCTGTAAAAATGTTTTTTAAAATCTTTTTCCGTTCAAAAAATCAATACATTATTAAATGAGTCAAAGCAAATGCTGAAAAAACATATGTTTTTAAGACCTAGATTTAAGTGAATCACCAAAAAATACTAATGAAATTTTAAAAAAAAAAATTGTACAGAAAAATTTTAATATGATTATGATCAATACTTTCATCTCAATCATCAATATCTACCCTTTCGTAAGGTAACTTATACTAAAATTTTTTCGACATTGCTTGGCATATGAAGGCATCATTGCTTTGTCAATAACAACAAATTTTTTACGTAGGCTGCTGTATATATTTCTGGCCTTGGCAACAATTATATCAATAGCTAAAATCTGGCAACACCATAATAAAGTTTGACATTTTTTAGCATAAACGTACTCAGCACGTTTTGACATACGACCATCATTTGTGTTGTTTACAGTGACTTGAAAAAATCAATTTGGAAAAAAAGTGGAACATTTTCGTGCGATCATTTTTAATGAATTCAATCGTGGCCGACGCTCGCTCAAAGACGAATTCCGTGAAGGTCGTCCAAAAGCGGCCGTTGTGCCAGAGAACATTGATGCCGTGCGTGAACTGATAATGCAAGATCGTCATGTGACATACCGTGAGATAGAGGCATCCTTCGGCATTAGTTCCACTCCAAAACATTTGATTTTGCATGAACAATTAGTTGCAAAAAATGTTTGCTCTCGTTGGAAACCCCATAATTTATCAATCGCTTAAATTATCAATGGAAAAATTAATTTTCTTAACTCACTGTATACAAAACAAAATGCACTTGTACATCAAAAAGTTGTAAGTACGTTTATGCTAAAAAAATGTCAAACTTTATCATGGTGTTGCCAGATTTTAGCTATTGACATTAGTGTTGCCTAGGCCAGAAATATATAAAGCAGCCTACGAAAACATCCCTGTAACGATTATTGCTATCGAAGCATACTTCAAAAATCGTTACTGATTTTCAAATAGAGAAAAACATGATGTTCCGTGTCACTATTAATTCCATTATGCTACTTAAGAATTCACAAAATAAACATTTGTGATGAATCACAATTAATGTTATTAATTATTTTTGATACTACCAATAGTATCAAAAATAAATCACAAATCTAGACTGCTAATGTAAAAGCAAAAATCACGTACAATTCTATTACCCCACTAAGAGAATCACAGAAGAATAACTACAACAAAATGTAAAGAATAACACATAAATTTTCACTACTACCAAGGGAATCACAGAAGAATCACTATTGATGCTAAAACAACCAAAATAAAAAAGTCAATAAAGAATTACTTATGATTCTTCTGAAATACCACGGAAATAATATACTACTTAACGCTATCCAGGAAACCACAGAAGAATCACTGTCGAATCAAATTCTACTGAAGTAAAAAGTCGCAAGAAATTCGTCTACACTACCAAGAGAAGCACAGAAGAGTCACAAATGATGATAACAAGCAACTGAAAGTATCACTGAAGAATAACAAATGATTCTTCTAATGGGGGAGTCAAAGAAGAATCACTTTATTATTAAAGTAAAAATTCACAACTCTTTCATTACTAAGGGAATCACAGAAGAATCTCTATTGATCAGTAAAGAATCATAAATGATTCTTCTACCTATCGCGAGAGTCATAAAAGAATCATTGATGTTATATAAACAAACACAAATATAAGCAAAGAATCCCATGTGATTCCTCTACAAAACCGAAAGAATCAGAAGATTCACTTTTGATGCTAACAAGCAACTAAAAAAAAAAATTCCATAAAGAATCATATACGATCCTTTTCAACTATCAACAGAATCACATATGAAAAGTATTTAAAAAGTATGAGTTAAGAATTACAGCTCGTTCTTCGAAACAAATAAGGGACTCATAGAAGAATCAGTGATATATTGAAGTAAGAAATCACAAAAGATTAATCTAAACTACTAAAGGAATCACAAAAGAACCATTTGTGATGGCATTAAGCAATCAAAAAGCATCAGTAAAGATTCACAGACGATATTTCTAAGTATACTACCAAAGGAATTACAGAAGAAACTTTATTGCCCACTAACGAATAACAAATGATACTTATACCTACCGAGAGAATCATATAAAATCAGAATTGTTACCATATAATTAACCAAAGTAAAGAGCAAATAAAACCCGAGTTATTTCCTTAAGATCATACGAGAAGAACAAAAAGTACATACAGTAGGTCCAAGCCAAAGTCGTACACCAAACAAACTTTTTTTCAATGCCCCAAAACTAAGTACGCAAAAATAATTTAAGAAATTTGAAGTACATTTTTAAATAGCCTATTTAATCCTTCAATTTTAACAAAAAACCAAACTTGAAATTTTCCGTTATTTTTGAAAATAAATAAAAAGTTACAGAAATCAAGCATATTCAGTACCAAAGCCAAAGTCGTACCCCAGTGTGCCAGACGGTTCAAATCTCCGCTTTTTTATCCGTTACGGATCCGTTACTGATCCGTTGGCGGGAGAGATTCCTAAAAAAAATTCGAATCGTTTTTTTTTTTTTGGAATTTCTCCCGCAAACGGATCAGTAACGGATCCGTAACGGGTAAAAAAGCGAAGATATGAACCGTCTGGCACACTGGGACACCTTAAAAAAATTATAATTGTTACATGAGTTCAGTTATTAGTATACATTATTTTGTTTTTATTTGTCATGTTTAGTCCTTTTGGCATCCTTTGAATTAGTTTTTCACAATAGCTCGGATAAATTTTTTCCCATTTTCCATGAATACCCTTTTCAGTTCAGTTTTTGAAGAAATATTGTGCTGGCGAACTTTTGCGTCCAGATAATTCCACAAGATTTTAATAGCATTTATGTCTGGACCCTGCGCCAGTGTTACGAATACATTGGGACAGTTGTATTGAATCCATGATCTCATATTATAAGAAATATGTTGGAAATCGTTATTTTATTAAAAGTACCTATTACTACATGGACCAAGTTTATCCTTATATTGCAATAAATTTAGTCTCTAAATGTTCAAACACATCTTATGATCATTACTACTATCAACAAAATGGAGGCCCAAAATATTAGTGAACCACCGTCATGTTTTATATATGGCTTAAGGTTTTGCGAATTAGGTGCTTCAGTTGGTTTTCTCCATATGTATGGTCTGCCGTCTGATCCAAAAGTATTAATCTTACTTTTGTTCAAGAAGAGGACATTTTTCCAAAAGAAAAAATCTTTATGACAGTGAGTTTTAGCAAACAGCAACCGAGCCTCTTGATGCTTCTTCTTTATAAAGAAAAACGTTAGACCAAATGTAAAACATGAAGGTGGTTCACTAATGGTTTGGGGCTTTTTTCAGCAGCTAGGCCTAGAATATTCCATTTTGTTGATGGAAGAAAGGATCATAAGATTTATTTGAACATTTGAAGACTAAATTTACCAGTATTTAAGGATAAACTTGGTCAATGTAGTGATATGCATTTTTACCAAGAAAACGATCTCAAACATATTCCTTATAATATGAGATCATGGATTCAATAGAACTGTCCCAATATACTCGTAACACTGGCGCAGGGTTCCAGATATAAATGCTATTAAAATCTTGTGGAATTATCTGGACGCAAAAGTTCGCCAGCACAATATTTCTTCAAAAACTGAACTGAAAAGGGTATTCATGGAAAATGGGAAAAAATTTATCCGAGCTATTGTGAAAAACTAATTCAAAGGATGCCAAAAGGACTAAACATGACAAATAAAAACAAAATAATGTACACTAATAACTGAACTCATGTAAAAATTACAATTTTGTTAAGGTGTACGACTTTGGCTTTGGTACTGAATATGCTTGATTTCTGTAACTTCTTATTTATTTTCAAAAATAACGGAAAATTTCAAGATTGGTTTTTTGTTAAAATTGAAGGATTAATTAGGCTATTAAAAAATCTACTTAAAATTTATTAAGTTATTTTTGCGTACTTAGTTTTGGGGCCTCGAAAAAAAGTTTGTTTGGTGTACGACTTTGGCTTGGACCTACTGTAGTTTATTTAATAATACATAATACCAATAAGTGATATACTACATATGATAGAATTTATAAAAAGACAAATACCAAGTTGTTTTTACATGTTCTTTAAGTAAATAGCTAAAGAAGTTAAAACATTTTCAACAGGTCGGACAAAAAACAAATAGAGAAATAAAAAATAAAAACATTTCTATTCGATTCCTTTAAAGAAAGCAATACAACTTTGATATCAATGTCCCTTCTCTTCAATTTTTGCTACATTTCTCTTGAAACATTTATCAAGTTTTACAACATTTTTTAAATTGTGCAACATTTTTTCAACTTCTGTAACATTTTTTGACATTTGCCAAATTTTTCGACTTTTGCAACATTTTTCGACTTTTGCAACATTTTTCGACTTTCGATACACTGCAATATTTTACGATTTTTGCAACATTTTTCGACGTTTGCAACATATTTTAACGTTCGCAATAATTTTTTAACTCTTAAAACTTTGGCAACATTTTCTTTCTTTTGCAACATTTTTATTGCTTCAGCAATATTTTTCCTTCTTTTGCAACATTTTGCACTTTTGCAAAATTTTTGACTTTTGCAACATTTTCTACACTTTTGCAACATGTTTTGCCTTTTTGCAACATTTTTTAACTTTCGATACACTTTGCAACATTTTTAAGACTTTGCAACATTTTTAAGCCTTTGCAAAATTTTTCGACTTTTACAACATTTTTGTTTCTTTAGTCACAATTTTCGACCTTTGCAACATTTTTCTAGCTTTAACAACACTTTTGTTACTTTTGAAAAATTGTTCAACCTATGCAACATTTTAATTTGTTTTGCAACATTTCATCGAATTTCGCAAAATTTGTTTTTTCGTTTGCAACATTTTTCGATTTTAGAATTTTTTTTTTACCTTTGCGCTTTTGCAACATTTTTCGACTTTTGCAACATATTTTAACGTTCGCAATACTTTTTAATTTTTATAACTTTGGCAATACTTTTCTTTCTTTTGCAACATTTTTTGACTTTTGCAAGGTTTCTTTTTATAAATTTTTTTTTTCAACATTGTAAGCCTTTGCAACATTTTTAAGCCTTTGCAACATTCTTCGACTCTTACGACATTTTTCTGTCTTTTGAAACATATTTTAACGTTCGCAATGTTTTTTTAACTTTTATAACTTTGGCAACATTTTTCTTTCTTTTGCCACAATTTTCGACCTTTGCTACATTATTCTAGCTTTTGCAACACTTTTGTTACTTTTAAAATATTTTCCAGCCTATGCAACATTTTGTGCAACATTTCTTTGAATATCGCAACATTTTTTTCTTTTGCAACATTTTTCGACCCATACAAAATTTTTAATTCTTTTTTTCCACAATTTTTGACCTATGAGCTTTTGCAACATTTTTCGAAATTTACAACATTGCTAAAAATTTTTAAATTACACAAAACATTTTACATTTGTCGGACAATAAATTGCAATAAATGTTTAGTGTAAGAAATGAAGATATTCGTATGATTTTCTTAACTATAATTTGCCATATAATTTTCACATAAAATGTATTTTTAATATTTCTATGATTGCAACAAATGCATTTATGTTAAAAGCCGGTTATCTTGACTGTGCTGTAATTATTGAGTGAAAAGCCACTCAATATGAAACAAGCTCACTTGAAGTTGCACGCCTGACGGACACTTTTGTTAACAATAAAATAAAGAAAAAAACAAGTGAAAAATGTGGCATTTATTTTGCAAAAAAAAAAAATGTTGAAAAAATCGTAAGCTTAAAAGGAGTTGCCTGTGTCAGCAACAACAGCAACCTGTTTCCTTAAAATGCAATTTATGCCATTTTTTAATTTTTCTTTAAACCGGTGTGTAAAGAAGTAGGTCAAACGGTAAAAAAGGGGAAAAATCATCAATGAAAAAGAAAAAACAAAAAATAAAATGAAAACATTTATTCAATGGGTAAATCTCGCTCGCTCACATGGCAGCTGTTGACTGACTGACCATTTGACAACTGATGCTGCTTTTTAGCTCAAAAACTAAATAACTCGATTTGACAGTTTGCCGTGTTGTTGATTTTCAAATTCCTCTCTGTGTATTTTTGAGCAAAGTCACTTGTTATTGTTATTGATATGATCAACTTTCTAGTTGAGTTATTTATTGGGCGTTAATTTGATTAAATATCTTGTGATTTATTACAAAACATTTTTGATTAATAGCTTACAAAGCGTGAAAAGTTGGGCAACATAAATGGAAATTAAATGTTTCACAACACTGCAATAATCCATATTGCAATGCAATATCTTGCGGGCAATGCCGACGGCAGCTGCATATTAAAATGTATTTTTTTGTGAAATTCTATATGTATTTCCTTTTAGTTGACTTTTAATTGATGTTGCACATTTGCCAACAGCAAACAAATGCAGCCTACATTGCGTTACTAATTAAAAGCAAAATTAAAAAGAAATTAAATGCCGCACAGCTTGACGATGTGCAAATAACAAATAAATCAGCGTGTTTTACTTGAAATTTAACATTAAAATTGTCGCCATTAAATGGTAAAACTAAAGAAATTTAAAAAGAAAACTTAAAGTAAAAAATTAACTTTATATCCGTTTTCAAGCAACACCAAGTTTGTCGCTCAAGTCTTTTGTTTTGCGCAACGTAAGTGTTGCGGAAATTCAAGAAAGGAAACCAACATTTTTTGTTGGTTTTTTTGGGAAGTTTTTTTAGTGAGAAAATTATAGTGGAATGATATATATAAAAAAATATCATGCACGCAGCTTTGCCAATGTGAATGTAAACCATTTCAAATTTGTGTTGCGCAACTTAGGAAAGATCCACCGAATTGTATCGTGAGTTTGAAAGCTGGCTTAAGGGAATATGGATTGACAAACGATGGCGCACGTGCTTACAGTTGAGATTAATTACGGGAGAGACACAATTGTGTATTTCATTGAAAATAATGACAAAGGCGGTGCTCAAGTGGTGTAAGTTGATCGCTACTTGATCGATCACCCATCAATCTAAAGGGTGATCCAATACGAGGCCCATTTTCCAACTGGACAGCATTCATGTCTCAAATGGCTTGTCCACATGACGTTTGTGTTCATTATTCAATACAAGTCAATCATAAATAGACTTTCCTGAACAACGATTATTAATTGTGAAAACTTACTACCAAAATCAGTCATCAGTTAGAGAATGTTATGAGCGTCCAACTGAGCGCACTACTCGTAACACCATCACCAGATTTCGAAGCAATTTTACACTATTGAACATTCATCATTCAACCAGAGTGCATAGAGCCCGTAATTAAGAGAATATTGCTGCAGTAGCAGAGAGTGTTCGTGAAAACCGTGAACAATCCATTCGTCGCCGATCTCAGGCTTTGGGCATCTCTCATGGATCATTGTGGCGTATCTTGAGGCATGATCTTGGTCTGAAGGCCTATAAAATACAGCTAGTTCAAGAATTGAAGCCGTTTGATCTTAGTGTACGTTTTAATTTCGGTTTATGGGCCTTATAAAAACTTCATATTGATCCACTATTTTATCGAAAATTGTGTTTAGCGACGAAGCTCATTTCTGATTGAACGGCTACGTTAACAAGCAAATTTGGGCCGATGAACAATGCTCGCTACAGAGCAATGATCAAAGAATTTTTGTTGCCAAAAACTTTGGATATTAGTGTAGTCAACCTCTGGTTTCAACAGGATGACGCAATATGCTATACAGCTGGAGAATCAATCGCTTTATTGAGGGAAACGTTCGATGAAAACATCATCTCAAGAAATGCTCCTGTTAATTGGCAACCAAGAGCATGTGATTTGACGCCATTGGATATGGGGGATATGTTAAACCACTTGTTTATGTCGACAAGCCCGATACTATTGACACTTTGGAAGCCAACATAACTCGTGTTATTCAAGGAATACCGGCCGATATGCTCAAAAGAGTTGTCGAAAATAAGACCCACAGAATGAATCATTTAAGAGCTAGTCGTGGGCAATATTTGAACGAAATAATTTAAAGCATTGAGTTGTAGGAATTGAACTATCATTCCAAATAAAGATTTGCATCAATACATTGATTTTTATGTATTTTATTTCAAAAACAAAGTAGGAAGCTCTTATTGGATCACCCTTTATGAGTATGACTCTGAGTACGACCAAAAAAATCCAAGCATACTTAATGCATGAGCTCTAGATTTGAGTAAGTGTTGTTGTTCTTTATAATAGAATTTGGATTCGCGACAATCCCTCATGATTCGCCTCCAAACATGAAGTGAAAATCACCTTAAAGAGTGGAGATTGGGAATATACATATAGGGCATTACGTGGGCTGCTATATATATTTCTGGCCTAGGCAACACTAATGTCAATAGCTAAAATATGGCAACATCATAATAAAGCTTGACATTTTTTAGCATAAACGTACTCAGAACGTTTTGACGTACGACCATCATTTGTGTTGTTTACAGTGACTTGAAAAAATCAATTTGGCAAAAAAATGGAATCAACTCGGGAACATTTTCGTGCGATAATTTTTCACAACTTTCGACGTGGATTATCACGACAAGAGTGCATCGATGAACTTAAATCTTTGTATGGCGATGAAGCATCATCCTAAAGCACTGTGAAAAACTGGTTTATTGAATTCAATCGTGGGCGACGCTCGCTCAAAGACGAATTCCGTGAATGTCGTCCAAAAAACGGCCGTTGTGCCAGAGAACATTGTTGCCGTGCGTGAACTGATAATACAAGATCGTCATGTGACACACCGTGAGATAGAGGCATCCTTGGGCATTAGCTCCACTCCAATACATTCGATTTTGCATGAACATTTAGTTGTAACAAACGTTTGTTCTCGTTGGAAACCCCATAATTTATCAATCCCTTAAATTACACAGGCCCACAAAAAAAAGTATCATACGCGAAAGATCAGACCACCTGAACTTTACGTTTTCGGGGTCGCTGAATCCGAATAGCGAAGTTGGTTCGCGTTTTTTCAGAAATCAGAAATATTAATGTAAATTACAGATTTTTGCTGGTTTCTGAAAAAACGTGAACCAACTTCGCTAATCTGGTACTATATTCGGGTTCAGCGACCCGGAATACAGAAAGTTCCGATGGACTAATTTTTTCTGAAAAAGATCTCAAATTTTCAGCGTAATTGCTAATTTCTGAAAAAACGCGAACCAACCTCGCAATTCTGGCACCATGGTCTGATTTTTCGCGCAGGGTACTTTTTTTTGTGGGCCTGTGTTATCAATGGAAAAATTGATTTTCTTAACTCACTGTAAACAAAACAAATAGCACTTGTACATCAAAACGTTATGAGTACGTTTATGCTAAAAAATGTCAAACTTTCCAATGGAAATGTCAGATTGCACCTGGCAACACTTAGTGTATATAGCAGCCTACGTATATACCGTTTCGGATAGCATTTGACTTTTGCATCTCTGACGATAGCCAACCAAATCATGAAATTTTTTTTTAATGTTTTGTTTTTTTACAAAATTTTTATAAAAAATTAAAAAAAAAAATTCTATATCGTTTTTTTATAAAAATCTCAACTTTCAAAACTAAATTTCTATATTTATCAATGATTATACTCTTCAATTTTTTACCAAAATAATGTAAAGTATTATCTGTTCCAAAGCTATTAAAAAATGCTTATATTATTCAGTGAAATTCGTAGAAAATACTTTAATATTGTTGTTGTTTTTTTTTTTTCGATTTGAGTCGTCTGGGATTAATTACAAAAATTGCAAACAAAATGCAGATTAGTGACTTTCTAAGAGAAACAAGTATTTTCATTCTTTTAGTAATGCACAATTTGTTTAACACTTTAATTTAAATTTAAATTAAAAAAAAACTAAAACTGAATGAAGATGAAAAAAAAAAAAGAAAATAAATAAATAAAGTCATTGACACGCCTATATTTGATTCATGACAAACTTGACTTGCAAGAAATGGCGCTCAAAACTTAAATGCTTATAAACAAACTCAATAAATCAACGTACCAGCTCAAGTTTTATACAGTGCTTCAGAGTTTGTTGCTCAAGTCTTTTGTTTAATAAAGCAATTAATGTCTCTCTTTTTTTGTTTTGATTGCATTTCGTGTTGATTTTGTTGCGCACATTAAATCTGCACATATTTAACTTAATGGAAGAGCAACAAATTTAATGGAAATATTGAAAGCTCTTAAATATTGATAAATATTAGTTGTAATAAATAAAGAAATTCAGTTATATTCTTAAATGAGAACACAAAAAAATAACTTAAATATCCAAAAGATTTTTGCAGAAATTAAAGGAAGTTTTAAAACAACATAGTACAAATTTTTGTCTTTTTAACTTTTAAAAGATACATAATTCTAATTTTTAATATTTCTCACACCACAGCAAAAATGAATGTGGTTGAAAAATATCTCAGTTAAGTTGAGTGCTTTCTCAGTGCAGATGAAGTTACTAGAATCATCGATAAAATTCTTCTATGTGCAATATGTGGATGATTGAGAAGCAAGCGGTGAAATGGCTCCAGTACGAAAACATTGTCGTTTCACGAACTCATTTATTTACATGAACCCGTTGCAGTGACACGCCGCACTATGGTTTTTTTTTTGGCAAAAAAGTGTATACAAAAAAAAAAATTCATGTGTTCTTACACATTTTCTTTAAAAAAACTCAAACTCGAAATTAAAAATTAAACATTCACCTATCTTAAAAGATGTTCGCTTTTTCCAAAATCTGATCCACAAAAATAGTGGCACGGGTCGAAATCTCTTGAATTTTGAGAAAATCGCTATTTCTGTTTAAAAATGTTAGTCGCATTAAAAGCAGGAGTGATATATGAATAAATTTATGTGCATTCAATCAAATCAAGTAAGATGTAAACAACTCAAAGTGAAAATGGGCGGTGCCACGCCTCAAAACAAATTCGTCAATCTCCGAAACTATTAGACGTTGATAGATAAGATTTGGTAAGTTTGTAAAAGACACAGAGGGAAATAACATCCACTAAAAAAGTGGGCGGTGCCACGCCCCAAAAATATAAAACACATCATATGGATGAGGTTCGGTATATGTACCAAGGTCATCAAGACAAATAACATCTGCTGAAAAAATAGGTGGTGCCACGCCCACAGGCAGAGCTACACGAATGAGCTTGTTACCAATAGAAAAGGGTGGCAATTAATAAGGACATGTTCATTGTTGGGTGTGGTACTGACCATTTTTTCAGCAAATGTTATTTGACTCACTGAGCTTTATATATCAAATAGTTTCGGAGATATGATGAGTTTTATATTTGTAAGGCGTGGCACCGCCCATTTTTTCAGTAGGTGTTATTTTTCTCTGTGACTATTACAAATATACCAAATCTTGTCTATCTGCGTCCAATAGTTTCGGAGATATGACGCATTTGTATTTGGGGCGTGACACCGCCCATTTTCACTTTGAGTTGATTTTATCTTACTTGACTTGATAGAATGCATATAAATTTATTCACATATCACTCCTGCGTTTTTTAATGCGACTAACATTTTTAAACAGAAAAAGCAATTTTTTCAAAAGTCAACAGATTTCGACCCGAATCACTGTTTTTGTGGATCAGATTTTGGAAAAAGCGGGCATCTTTTAAGATAGGTGAATGTATAACCTTTAATTTCGAGTTTGAGTTTTTTTTAAAGAAAATGTGATCTTGTTGTGAATTTTTTTTTTGTGCACACTTTATTGCCGAAAAAAACCATAGTGCGCCGTATAGAGTATTGTGAGAATCATCTAGAATATTTCAACACCTGAAATTCAAAAAAAAGTAACTAGCAACATTTTAAATTTTTTCAAATATTTAGATTTAGTTTTGGCAAGTGTCGCCTTAAATAAAATCAATATTACGCAATTCAGACGTTTTTAATTTTACCCTCCATCTACAGGGTGGCTGATTCGAAGACTATATTTTTAGTTTCCATGCACAGATTTTATTGATCAAACGCTATAATTGGTGGGAAATGTTCAAATTTTAAGAATCTACTTGAGATTTTCGATATGGCCACCTTTAGCCTTAACTATGGCCCGTAGACGGTCGAAGAACGAGTCGCATGCTGCACGAATTTGATTTTGTGGAAGTTTGCGCCATTCTCGTTGAAGGGCCACTTTTAGCGCATCAACGCTCTGGTATTTTTTAGTCAAGACCTTCCTGTCCAACATACTCCAGATTGAGAAATTCAGCGGATTCGCATCAGGCGAATTTGAGAGCCATTGTTGAGCAGAAATGAAGCTAGGAACGTTTTTTTCTAACCATTCTTGATTCACACGAGCTTTGTGTGACGGTGCCGAGTCTTGTTGGAATGTCCATGGCTTGCGACCGAAATGTTTGCGTGTCCACGGTAGTAAAGCACCCTCCAACACTGATTCACGATACACCTGGGCGTTTACTTTGACGCTAGCGGCCAAAAAAACGAGTGGTGAGCGCCCATCAGCAGTCACTGCAGCCCAAACCATCACATGCGGTGGTGCCTGCGTCCTGGTGGCCAAACGAACATTCAAATTTTCGTAAGACCTCTCTGTCAAGTAAGCCCGATCATTTTGTTTGTTTACATATTGCTGGATACAGTAATTTTTCTCATCAGAGAAGACAATTTGTGACAGATTTCCGGCGGCGTGCAAGCGCAACAACTCCTTGGCTCTATCGAGCCTAACTTTTTTTTGAGCAGGAGTGAGATCATGCGCCTTTTGGAACTTGAGGGCCTTTAGTCCGAGCTTGTTTGACAATATGTGTTGCATTCGTTTACGCGATATTTTCAGCTTGGCAGCCATTTGTCTGCCACTGCGTCTCGGATTTCGCTCAATTCTGGCCTTCACCTTTCGAACCATTTCTGGTGATGTTGCAGTTATTTTCCGACCACCACCATGTCGTTTGGCAACGCTGGCGGTATAATTGTAACGTGTTATGGTCCGATACACAAACATTTTATTCACTTTTAAATGTTTCAGCTCACGAACAATTGCTGGTTGCGATTTTCCAGCCAAATAAAGAGCAATCACACTATTACGTTTGAATTCCATTTCGAAAATTTTTTATTTTCAATAAATTGACGCGCAAATGCTTTTGGTTACTTGTTGACAATAGAATGAACTAACATCATGCCAATTTTTAGACAGCTATCATGTTCCATCTGTCAGATAAGTCTATCTGAAGTTGGTAACAGTTCGAATCAGCCACCCTGTATATATTAATACTCAAGACGAAAATTTGTCCTACCTTTTTAACTAAGTATGTTAGAAATGGAGCACGACTTTAAACTATACCATTAGAAAGGTATTTCTGTGTAAATTTACACAAAGCTAAAATTAATTTAATATTTTGCCATTAGGCCAGGTAAAATCAAATGCAAATTTTTCAATATTAACAACGACAGAAAACTTGGCCACACAGAGCTGAAAAGAAGATTCAGAACAAAGTTTGACATTGGTCATTGTACCAGAGATGATAAATGAGCTTTCTATTTTGTACCAAATAGCAAAAAAGTACTAAAACTGTCCAAAAAGTACAAAAAAAAAAGACCAAAAACGGTCAAATTTTTACCATTGGGCGATTGTAGTGTTAATAATAACCTCTGAAAGCTATCTGCTTTAACGGAAGTAGAACCAATAGAACCAACGTTTTAAGGAGCATCGTTTTGAACATTGTTTCTACAATCTAACTGAGCAACATTTTGATCATTTATAGTGTTAAGAGTGTTATTGACCTTTCGTGCGCTGTACTTTCGGAAGCAACTTCGAAAAATGCAAAGATTAGCAATTTCCTTTATTTTTTAGATTTTGTAACAATTTAACCAATTAGAAAAAATGTTTTTATTATGAGAGCATTAACTTCATGACAAATTTTTAATTAATTTGAAAAAAAAAAAACATAAAAAAATGTTTTTAACTTAAACATTCACCTGCAGTAAGCAATTACACTAAATAAAAAAATTAACACATTTAAGGGAAAAAGAAGCGCTGAATAAAACAACATAAACAATGATGAATTTGGCGACCATAAGTAATACGGAAAAAAACACATTCACTGTCTGATTGTCTGCTTAAATAAAAGTAAGCAATTGTTGCTGTGCTGCTGTCAGTCACCACTGTTGTCATCGTCATTGTTGTGAATGCTTTTGCTGTCATTGTGGATGGCAACTTTCGCCTTTCGAAAAGCACAAGCATATTTTTGAAGGTTGTCTCTCCGTCTGTCTGCCTAGCTATTACTTTATTTGTCACTCAAAAATAAGAGACACACTTTTTATGACTTTAAAAAGGGGACATATAGGAATTGACGGTGTTTGTCAGCTAGAATACGGCCTCATTAGTTGACTTAATTTATGTAAAAATTTAACTTTTTTTTTTAAACAAGAATGTGTAGCATTTTATGCAAATAAATGTGAATTATTGTATTTTCTTCATTGTATACTATAGTTCTTTTTGGTTTAAATATTTGCATATGAAAAATTATGCTGGTTTGTGGCTTAAGTCTTTCGTTTCCTTGTGCATCCACTCTTATTAGTGTCTCACGAATTTGCACATTTCGTGTATTATAGTATACATTTGTACAACACATATGTTTACAAGTATACACAAACATATGTTTGTTTGTACATAATAATTAAAAAGCACAACAATTACAAGCAGTCTAACAAATTTCATCATTGCATCATTTGCAGCGTCCAAATTAAATTCACATTAGTGTTGTGTTTCTTTGATTTATTTTCCATTATTTAGTTGTCAAAATTTGTATTCATTTACAGTATTGCAGTATTATCGTGTTGCAATATGCTGGGTGCAACAAATATATAAAGAGATATATTGTATGGTTTTTGAAAATCGAAACGACTATAGTAATATCTTTGTTCCATTTCATAGTTGACACAATAAACAGTGTAAATGATTACATTACGAACACTTTTTTGTTCTCAACCAACGCTTTTCAAGTGAATACATCCTAAAGAAGAAGTTTGACTCCCTTAATAAATTCCACAAAAAAATAAACACTACCGAAACGAAAATTTGAATAATGTTGAAAGAGTCCAACACATTGAAAAATGTTGATAAATTCAAATTGAGTTGAAAAAGTCGCTTAAATTTAAAAAACTTGAATTTATTGAACAAGCCGAAAAATGTTGATAAGATCAGAAATACTTATACAGTCAAAACAATTTTGCAAGGTCGAAAAAAAATTATGATATCAGAAGATTATGGTGAATTCGAAAAATTTTGACAAAATCGAGAAATTATGTTTAAAGCGAAAAATCTCGATGAAGTAAAAAAATTCTGAAAAATTTTAAATCCTTAATCATAATCAAAAAATGTACAAGAAGGCATGAAATGTTGAAAAAGTTGCAAAACAATTTTTCTAATATTTTCATTCAAATATATTGCTGAAGTCGAACATTTTTGAAAAGTCCACAAAATCATGATAAAGTCGAAAAATGTTGATAAATGTTCTAGAAACCATAAAATGATGCTAAAATCGTTAAACGTTATCAGGTCAAAATTTTTTTTTTTTTTTTTTAAATAACAAAATGTTGACAAAGTCGAAAACTGTTGATAAGTTCAAAAAATGTTGCTGAGATCAAAAAATCATGGTTAAGTCAAAAATTGTCGTTTAGGTCAAAAACATTGATAAAATCGGAAAATGCTTATAGAGTCAAAAAATGTTGCTGATATCAATGTAAAGTCGAAAAATGTTGATAATGTCGAAAATTCAACAAATGTTGCTGAAATTAAAAAAATGATGGCAAGGTTAAGTTGATAAGGTCAACAAAATGTTGCAGAAATCAAAAAATTATGCTAAAGTCGTTATATGTTGATCTGGTCAAAAAAAATTTATTTAATAACAAAATGTTTATAAAGTTGAAAATCGTTGACAAGGTCAAACTAGTTAGGGTGTAAATTTTGGCCTGGCCAAAAAATAAATACCCTACACTGCAGTATTTTGAAAATTTTGCTTATATGAGAGGTGCCACGCCCTCTTGTCCGAGTTCGTCTAGTTTTTGCTCAGAGCGTGCATTTATAGTCCTTAGTAATTGAGTGAAATTTAGTTGGATTATCTCAAAAAATTCTTTCAGTACAGTATTTTAAAACTTTTCCTTATACGGCAGGTGCCACGCCCTCTTGTCCGAGTTTACCCAGTTTTTGCTCAAAGTTTTGATTTATAGTTCTTAGTTTCTGAGTAAAATTTAGTTGAATTATCTCGAAAAACTCTTTCAGTATAGCATTTTAAAACTTTTCCTTATATGACAGGTGCCACGCCCTCTTGTCCGAGTTCACCCAGTTTTTGCTCAGAGCTTGCTTTTATAGTTTTTAGTGTCTGAGTAAAATTTAGTTTGATTATCTCAAAAAACGCGTTTTGAAGCTTTTGCTTATATGGGAGGTGCCACGCCCTCTTGTCCGAGTACACCGAGTTTTTGTTCAGAGCTTGCACTTATAGTTTTTAGTGTCAGAGTGAAATTTAGTTGGATTATCTCAAAAAACTCTTTCAGTATAGCATTTTGAATCTTTTGCTTATATGGGAGGTGCCACGCCCCCTTGTCTGATTTCACCCAATTTTTGCTGAGAGCTTTCATGTATAATTCTTAGTGTCTGAGTCAAATTTGGTTCGAATATCTCAAAAAACGCTTTTAGTATAGCGTTTTGAAGCTTTTGCTTTATGGGAGGTGCCACGCCCTTTCGTCCGAATTCGCTCAGTTTTTTATCAGAGCTTGCGCTTACAATTCGTAGTACTTATGTGTATTGTGGTTGCATTGTCGTGAAAAATACTCCTAAAATTGAATTTTGAATATAATTTTTGTATGGGCGGTAGGCGTGTCCGTTGACCGATATTGCTCATTTTCAATCCCCCGAGCTAACTTTGACGACGAAGGCCAAATTTCATTGAATTATCTTGCTCAGTTTTCCCAAAAAGTGTATTTCAACACACAGCCAGCCAGCCAGACAGACGGACATGGCTATATCGACTCAGGAGGTGACGCTGATCAAGAATATATATACTTTTCTATACCTGCCACGCCTCCTTCTCTGCGTTACAAACGGAAGGACAAAGTGAATATACCCTGGGTGTAGGGTATAAAAATGTTGACGAAATCAAAACAGCCATGGTAAAGTCGAAAAATTTTGATAATGTCGAAAAGTATTGAAGTTCAACAAATGTTGCTGGAATCAAAAAAAATCATGGCAGGGTCAAAAAATTTTGCTAAAAGCACATAATGCTGATAATATCAACAAAATGTTCCAGAAATCAAAAAATTATGCTACAGTCGAAAATTGTTGACAAAGTCCAAAAATATTGATAAAACCACAAAAACATTGATAAAGTCGGAAATCATTGATAAGGTCAAAAAATGTTGATGATCTCAACAAATTATGTTTAAGTCGGAATTGACCGTTTCCGTAAGGTGGTTTCGTAAGGTGGTTAAAATTATTGATAAAATCACAAAAATGTTGATGATGTAGAAAACTGTTGACAATGTTAAAAAATGTTGCTGAAACCAAAAAATCATGTTAAAGCCGAAAATTGTTGACAAGGTCAAAAAATGTTAATAAAACTACAAAAATATTGATGAAGTCGGAAAATGTTGATAGAGCCAAAAAATTTTGCTGAAATCAAAAAAATCATGGTATAGTCGAAAAATTTTGATAAGGTCAAAAAATGTTGATAATCTCAACAAATTATGGTAAAGTCAGAAACGGTCGATAAGGTTAAAAAATGTTGATAAAATGAAAAAGTGTTGATAAAGTCAAAAATCGTTGAAGAAGACAAAATGTTGTAAGTCCGCAAAATGAAGAATATGCCGAAAAATATTGAAAATTTCAGAAAATTATGTTAAAACTTGATTGCAGCTATCACCTAAATAGTACATTTCCTAACAATTGACTATTTATTTCCAAAATTGCTGCTTTCATACAAAAACAAAATAAATTCCATGTCTAAGCAACTTTATGAACACTAAAAAGATTGATTGTATCAATAACATTTTGCATACCATCAACTATAGTGCAAATTTCTTAAGTGTAATATATAAAAATATTTTCACGCTCTTTTATGTGAACAAAATAAATAAAAAGTGCACGTTTTACTGCTGTTTTTTGCTCCCATTGTTTCAATTGTGCAATATTTGGAAAATTTATTGGAATCAATAAGCGTGATCTTTTAATTTTTGTCTTTCCAAATTCAAGTAGAAAGGAAAATAAACAATTGTTTGTGTTTTATGTCAGTTAGAAAGGCAAAAGAGGATGATGGGATAAATACAATACAATAGTTATTTAATACAATATTTAGTAAAGAAAGTTTGTAGCTTAAGTCTTTCGTTTTGGTTTAATAAGGGCACATTTCGCTTATAGTTACATTCATACAGTTATCTATGCAAGCCATTTTGATGAAATTTTGAGTGTTAGGGCCGTTCATGTGTACCATATACTGGACGAAAAGTGGATGCAAACAGACAATGGCATAACCACTTTTTTTTACATTCAAATACGTTGTATATGGGTATTTCCATGGTGTCGCACGTGACCGTCAAACCCATTTCAAGTAAAAAAAAAAAAATCAGAATAAAACGGATTTTTATTTTGACTTTAATTTTTAGATCTTAATTAGTCCTATAATTGGTTCTAATTTTGGTTTTATGCAATTTTTCGTTTTGAAGATAGTTGCAAAAAACCAAGGCGGTCGAACGGGACAAAAACAGAAGTGGTTTTCGTGGCCAACAATTCAAACGACTATATCAGTGAAACCTGAGGCAACATTTTAATGTAGCTAATTTTAGAATGTTGTGCAAAAATGAATAATACTTTTTCGAATTTTATTTTAATCAGGATCGCATAGGACGTGTCGCACGGGACATTTTTTTCCTTTATACAAATTTTAAATTGAAAATCTTTCAAAAAACCAGGATTTCCCAGTAAATGTTGATTCATCTTGTATTGTTAAGTTGACGTGGCATCACAAATCTATCTATTTTACATGTGTACCAAATCTCATAAATTATGAATTTTTAAAATATTTTTTGCACATCGTGCGAAGGTATTTTCTGTGAGTTAAAAAAGTATCACCATACTTAAATTAAAATTGTAACAATTTTTGTCAGTATTGTGTAAGAAATATCACTTCAAACATCACAAATATGTAGAACGGATGTAGTAATATTTAGTTCTAAAACTGTTTTTCTAAATTTATGTAACATTACGCAAGTTGGTTAAGCCTTTGATGTAACTATTAGCAATGAAATGCCGCAAAAACTGGTGCAATTATATTGTTCAAAAAATTAATAATTCATCCGATAGCAATTTGAAAACGACAAATTGTGATCTTTTACAAAAAATCTATGTTGTTACACAAGAACATATAATAAAAAAATGCTTAAAGAATTTGGTATATTGCAAATAAATTTAAAATTTTATCGTTAAACTATTGCAAAATCTAGAAAAACGTTTAACAGCACGATATCTATGAGCAATAGCAGCGCGCAATTGAACGCAGCAATTTGACTTGCAAAATTGTTACCATGCACCATGCGCACATTGCAGTGTTGTTAGCACAGACAGATGACATGGCAAGTTTAGGTACAAGTTTTTATTATCGTTTTGATTCAGAAAAAGAAGAAAAAAACGCTTGCTCTTGCTGCATTGAAACTGAATATAAATGTGAACACTGCAACGGCTGCTGACTCTTCTGGGTCAATTTGTGCAACAACCATGAACATCGTAAATGCCGGAAAATGTTATCTGTGGCTACAAAGTGTGGTAATAGAATAGACAGACAGACAGCTAGTCAGATATAATCGCAAGAGTTGCCAGACCAAAACACAAAAAAATTATTTGTTTAAAAATTCTATTGTTCAAATGCAAGTAGCTGTCTTAAGTCTTTTGTTTTTGCACAGCAGTAATTTGCGCTTTTTTTTTACACAGAAAAAAGAGCTTTAATATAATTTGCTCATTTTATAATTTAATTATAAATAAATTAAAGCAATCTTCTTATGTAATCAGCGCTAATACGCTATAAAGTGTTTAACGTCGAAATTTCTCTCATTTTGACTATCACACTCGCAATGACTGCAATCAAACAATAAATCAACGCAAGAGGAGCACTACATCAATCAATCAAAGTGTTGCATGTGCACATCAGTCATTCCATTAGTTAGTCAAAAATCCAAAACATCATTCATAATGCCACCAATCCCACGATATATGAAGACCACAAAAAACAGAAACAAAATGAAATCATGTTATAGTTAAAGGTACCAGTGTTGCTCATATGTGAAGAAAACGGAAGAATCAATTTAGCTGGGTGTCGGTTTTGTCGGTTTGTGTTTACAAATTAATTAATTTGATTTTTTGTTTTTTTTTTCTTTGCGTGTTATTTATTTTTTTTTTTTTTGTTATTTTTTTAAACCCTTTTTTTTAAAAACTTTTAAACAAAATAATCAAAGCCGCCCATTTGAAAAGGCGTTAGATAAAAGTGTGGCACAAATTACTTTCAAAACGTGTCAATATAAAGCGTAATTGATCGTTTGCATGCAGTAGACGTTGATAAAAGACTTAAGCTTCCTATAATTTTTGGGCGTAGTAGCTTAAGGCACGCACGTATTATAGCACTGTAACATTTTGTGGGCTAAATAAATAGTTTAAGTTAACATGATTATGTTAAAAATCGATTTTTCACTGTTTCATTCAGATTTTGAAAATTTGTTGTTCACCACTAGCCACATCTTTTATTTCAGTTTCGGAAACTGTTAAATAGTGTCCCATAATTCACGCAAGGTTTTAATTAAATAGAAAACATCTCTCTTTATTTAATGCTTTTTTTTTTCAATGAAAAATAAAGAACATAGGATAGGGTTATAAATGAATTATCATATTGAGCAGATAACCTCCAATGGCTTAGCTGGCTCATACGCACTCTTTTGTCTATATTTTCCATGACTATTTTCCATAAATGTGGCTGAATTTCATTGATGCAGCATTGAATCACTTTTTCAATGCATTCTTACTAATTTTTAACTGTCAAATTGTTTTCTGTTTTTTTGTTGTCAATACTTTACCGCATAAATAGCTTCATGTTCAAATCTTGCGTGAGTTATGGGACCTCCTTTCATCGCACTCTTTTGTTGAAATCATGAACATTCTACAAGACTCTATTTGAATTTCGACGCATTTTCACTGACCCATCTGTCAAATGGTTTTTTTTTTTTTGGTGCCAACATTTTACCGCAAATTCAAATCTTGCGTGAATTATGGGACACTCTTTAAATGTGTAAATGGATTACTCAACTAATTTTAAGGAATAAAGCTATAGAGCAAAAATAATGTCATAAGGTGAAAGTTCTTTAAGTTTTGCAAATGGCATCAAATGTCATTGTGCTTTGACATGTATCATCAAATCTTTTGTCTATATTTCCCATGACCATTTTGCATAAATGTGGCTGAATTTCATTGGTGCAGCGTTCAATCTCTTCTTTAATGCATTTTTACTAACCTTTAACTGTCATCTGATAAATTGTTCTCTTTTTTTTGCTTGGAACAATTCACTGCATAAATAGCTGCATATTAAAATCTTGCGTGAGTTATGGGACCCCCTTTTTTCGCACTCTTTTGTTGAAATCATAACTATTCTTCAAGACTCTAATTGAATTTCGTTTGGCGCAGCATTAAAGCTTTTTTTTATGCATTTTTACCAATCCAAACTGTCATCTACCAAATTGTTTTTTTTTTTGTTGGCAACACTCTACCGCAAATTCAAATCTTGCGTGAATTATGGGACACGCTTTAAATGTGTAACTGGGTTACTCAAAAAATTTTAAGGAATAAAGTGAAAAGGGGAAAATAATTTCATTAGGTAAAAGTGCATTAAGTTTAGCAAATGTCATCAAATGTCATTGTGCTTTGACATTTTTGTTGTAGACAAATAAGGAATTAGTTGGCAAAACATGCACAAATAGTTACCAACTCAGGCGTTGGTCATTTGACCGATATAATTTTCTCAATTTAATGTTAAAAATTTTGCACCTTCAAGTAAACTTTCTTTGAAAACAGAGCCCATTTTTTATACCCAGTGTATATTCACTTTGTTCTTTCGTTTGTAACACAGAGAAGGAGGCGTGGCAGGTATAGAAAAGTATATATATTCTTGATCAGCGTCTCCTCCTGAGTCGATATAGCCATGCCCGTCTGTCTGGCTCGCAGGCAGGCTGTCTGTCTGCTTGTCTGTGGAAATATTTTTTACGGGAAAACTAACAAAGATAATTCGGTGAAATTTGGTACAGTGGCGCGAGAGATTTAAAATTAGCGAAATCTGTCCACGGACACGCCTACCGCCCATACAAAATATGTATACAAAATACAATAATAAGAGAATTACTTGCAATAACTGAAACAAAATGCACATAAATACTAGCGATAGTAAGTACAAGCTCCGAGCAAAAACTAGGCGAATTCGGACCAGAGGGCGTGGCACTTTCCATGTATAAAAAAGTTTCAAAATGTTATACTGAAAGTGGTTTTTGAGGTAACTCAACCAAATTGCACTCAAACATTCAGATCAATAACTGCAATTAATTAATTAATTTCTAAATACTTATGTAACATGCATTTTCTTAAATCAATACCACAAAATACAATTGCTTTGTAAGTACAGAACTAGTAGTTTTAAGAAAGACTTAAGCAACAAACTTTACTGTTTTTAACACCAAAAATTTGCCAGATTTTGTAGCTTAGTTTAAAGTCATATTAAAATATGCACCATTTATGTGGAAAAACGATATTATATGAAATAATTGTAAGCATTAGCAGTCAAAAATTTGATGAAAAAAAATTGGCCAGCAAAATTTCAAGCTTGAATTTGTTCAAACCTTCATTTTCTCCAACAACGTTTGACTTCATCCCTGACTGAAGCTGCAAATTTCTTTAATGACTTTAATGTACAATGACATGTGGCTTTTATTCTCCAAACATAGAAAAAAATATTTACAATAAATTAAAGTCATGACAGCAACTGTCATAATATAAAACCGCCAATAGTGTTTTGACTGAAATATGTCATTTAGTTGTCATTTTACTACTGCTACTATGCGTCGTACTACTGACTGTCAGTCAAGGTCGTGTCATTAACTTTGAGTTTATTTTGTTTTTATTGTCATTAAATATAATGCTTAGTTTAATTAAGAGTTATAATATTTTTTTATTACAAGCGATTAAATATATTAAAGTTTAAGAAAAAAAAAACTTTATTATTCTCTTTTTCTCTCTCTCTTTCATTGCAGAACGCAACCGCAGAAATCTGCGTGTCAAGCTATGAAGGATAAACGTTGCTGCTGGACACGTGGCAAGGTTATTGGTGGCAGTTCAGTGCTAAATACGATGCTTTATATACGCGGTAATCGTCGTGATTTTGATCAATGGGCTTCATTTGGCAATCCTGGCTGGAGTTATGAGGAAATTTTACCCTACTTTCGCAAATCAGAAGATCAACGTAATCCGTATTTGGCGCGTAATAAGCGATATCATGGAACAGGTGAGAAAAAGTGTCTTATAACTTAAACTTTGTGTTGCCATAGTACGTTTACATTCTCTATTCGAAAGTTTTGGAAAGTAACACTCTTGCTCAGTAGATTGATTTTACATATTCAACGTGGATCCTGAAAGTATGCTATTCTATTTTTCAAATTACATTGAATTCTGTTGCCATCTAAAGTTGAAAGAAATGAAAGAAGATACAATATAAAAATAAAATAACATACTTTTAGGGTTAACGTTAAATGGGTGGTATGGAAATTGTTCCTGTTTTAAATATTAATATCCTGTGCCAGCGAGTAACTTCTCAAAGTCTTCTGACGTAAGACTTGAATATTTTTGACAAACTATTTTTCAAATTTTTTTTCCCCAGTTTATGCAGCCGAACAGAAAAGTTTTCTATCCACGTCCAGTTTTTACAAGAGTCAAATATTTTCTGAAGGGTCTAACAAAGGGTCTAACAATAAGCCAAGTGATATATTTCAGTTATAAGCAAAAATATTTTTTTTTTGTGACCCACCTTAATGTACAGTAAAATAAGACTTTGCAGTACAGGAAACTACATAATATTGAACGAAAGTACGATGAACAGTACAACCAGGCCTGACGAGAGGGGGGGGGGGGGGTAAGGGGGGATTCCCCCAGGCCCGGAGTTTTTTGGAGGGCCCGGATTTAAGCAGAAACAAAATCTTCATAAATAAAATTTATAGTAGTATTTTGCAAGCTTGCGAAATGATATTTACGCTCAACTAGAGGAAACGGGCCCAACCAATGAACACGAAACAAGCACTTGAGAAAAAGCCCGGGCCCGAAAAATTTTTTTTTTTTTTTTTTTCAAACGAGAAAAAACAAAGGTGATACCATTGCCTGCTAACTTTTTGGACAAATCTAATAAGTTTTTTTGTTTGACATAACTTACTCCATTTTCATTCTAAGCACTTCACATAGACATTATTTTCCATAATTTTATTTAATAACAGAATTCTTTCCAAGTGCTTCTAAACCTTCGTGTGATTTACGGGTCCTCACGGGCCTCTAAATTAAGGGCTTTTGTGGTTAGGTACGGGCTCGCATGAAAATCGATTTCAGAGCCCGAGCCTATCGTGGTAAGTAGAGCCCCACGGGTCATGATTAAAACTAGAACCAACGCCCATCTTTGCTCTCAACTAAAAAAAATAGGAACAAGTCAAGCGTTGCTCCCACAGCCAAATTTTATTTTTTTGCCAAAATATGGCTTTGGGAATTAATTACAACTACAACAACAAAAACAAAAAGTGTAGCTCGGACCCGGTTTCAGAAATATAGCCATTGGAAGATCGCGATATATCTTTTATTAAAATCGGTATAAGTTAAGAACCCCTAGATGGATTTTAAAAATATTGATGTCATATGAAAGGTATATTACCGGACTATATGATTGCTGGCATTGTTGTTGTTTAAAGTTCCCAATTTCAAGAAAATTTATTTGGTCCATTTTTGTTTTTTTCTATAAAAATTTATTAATGATGCAATTTCAGATACATGTTGCATACCAAATGAAAGGAAATCAATTGGGCTTCTTAATTTAGTTATTAAAATTACAGGTTAATAACACATTTTTAGCGAAAAATAACGGTTTTTTGGGAAAAAAATGGGGTGAATTTTTGAAAAATTATCATATCTCGAAAACTATCACTCAAATTGAAAAATTTGTGCAGCAATTATATAGTCCGATAAAATACCTTTCATATGACATCAATATTTTTTTAAAATACATGCAGGGGTTCTCAACTTATACCGATTTTTATAAAAGCTATATCCCGATCTTCCGATGGCTATATCTCCAAAACTAAATCTGAGCGACATTTTCCGATTACACATTCTTTGTGAGAATAATAACTTTAACAAAAAAAGTTTAGTTTAAAACAAATTGGGTTCTGGGAGCAACGGTTGACTTTAGCCAAAAAATAAAACTTATAAAATTAATAACCTTTAACACGCTACATAACTTAAAAATTTAAAGGTACAGAATCCTGCCTTCAGGAAAATATTATTTGTTGAAAGGAAAATTATACAAGACCATTTTATAGCTCATTTTGAAGACAAAATCAGTACTTTGAGAACAGATCCATACCCCAAAAACTAGTATGTAATTTTAATTACGTTTTTCTTTTTATTTACAATATAGGATTTCCAGAACAAATATTTCGCCACTTCAAATTTACAAAAAATCAAATTCTAGTCATGAAAATTTAATAAAAAAATTTTTATTTTTGTTCCAAAACAGCATAAAGTTTAATATTTGGACCGAAATCTCCTAGGGATATAATTTTAGCATAGTTATACTCTACAAAAGTTGATTTAATGAAATCTCCGAAAGAAACCAATAGTCTCGAAGTTCTGGCAGTTAAAATGATTTGACTTTTTTTAGTTTATTTTTCAAGCATTGATTGAAGACCGGCCGAAATCTTATTTTCGACTTTTATTTTATGAATATGGGCGGGAAGCATCCAAAATCACAAATTTGCACATTTCACATGTCTCTTGGGCATCCTGTGGGTTAGTATCGAATAAAAAAAAAACTAGTAGTGGGGCCCGGTATGTAATTACCCCCGGGCCCGGATTTTCTCTCCACGCCCCTGAGTACAACAAATCATATTAAAGTACAATATGGCACTGTAAAGTACAGAAAAGTACTATCAGAACCTCTTATGTACATTACAATAGTTTGAATTACTGTAGTCTTATTAACAGTATTGCAAGATATCTGTAAAGTGCAAAAAAAAGAAGTGAATTTGAGATGGATTTATCCCCCTTTAGTAGTTAAAATATACATATAACAATTTGCAGTTGATAATGCCATTCATATCATATTCCGAAAATGTCTACTCTAAGCTCGATTCCCACTCTTTCCACAAGTTGCAAATTGCATTTAACAATGCAACGCGTTATGTGTATGGTCTAAGCAGATTTGACCATATCTCATTATATAGTAAATGTCTTCTTAAATGTAGTCTAACTGATTATTTCAGTGTTAGAAACTTGATCTTTTTGCATAAAATTGTATATACCAGGACGCCAAATTACTTATATGAAAAATTACAATTCGGTCAGCAAATCCGAAATCATAATATCATTATCCCTTTTTTTAAGTATTTAACCTCCTCAAGACTGTTTTTTGTTAGCACTATTCGTTTATGGAACTCCCTTCCACGTCACCTCAAATGTGAATCCAATTGTAAAAAGTTTAGGCAGCTAATCTTTCACTACTTTTCTTAACTTTCTAACCTCCTACTTATTTTATATACTTTTTTTTCGCATGTTCTTTTTTTTTTTTTTTTTGCATTAGCCGTAAGCTCTCAAATATGTTAAGAATGTTTTTTAATACTTTTGACCACGACTAGTTAGATAGGTATTTGTGTAAAATTTTGTGCTTTTATATGTTGATTATTATTATTGTGATTTTATGTAAAATGTAAACACTAAGCTTAATTTGTTATCTTAATTTAATCCATTGCATTTAAAAGAACTTGTTTTCTTATATGCTAACAAATTGTATCAAATAAATGAAATGAAAGTACAAAAATTAAATATTAACAGTAGAGTAAAGCATTTGTAGTACTGTAAATTTTTTTTCTTTATGTTCAGCAATAACTGAAAAGTATTTTACGGTAAAGTATTTTCCCACTTTTTCAATAATCAACTAAACTGTACTTTACTGTACTGAAAATTATAACACCACCTCAGTAAAACTTTTTGTCTCTACGATCTCCTTAGAAGTTATATAAATAAAGAAATGTTTAGTACAGTACAATATTTCGGTAATAAGTACAGCAAGTTTATTAACAGCGAAATAGTAAACAATAAAATATTTGGTTGGAAAATATTGTCTTACACGCAGTATTATTTTAACTAGAATCGCCTAATTGTCAAAATTTGACCACAAATGTATTAAATAATTTTGGTACTTTTTGGACAGTTTTAGTACTTTTTTTGCTATTTGGTACCTGATACAAAGACAAATGCGAAACGAAAAAAAAAAAAACAAAATACATGAAGTCAGTGTTGTCAGTCAGCTTTTTGTCTTACTCTGGCTTAATGGCAAAATATTAAAATAATTTTCACTTTGTGCACATTTACACACAAATACCTATCTAATGGTGTATAATTTAAAGTCGTGCTCTATTCCTGACATAGTAAAAAAGGTAGGACAAATTTTTGTCTTGCGTATTAATATATAGATTTATGTAAACTGTACATGACATTATACAGTTCTTTGTTTTATATCACTTTACTGCGTCAATCCGTACTTATTGGACTGTGCTGTACTGTATTGTGTTTAACTGTACTGTGTTTTTCTTTACTTTACGCGGTATATTTTAGTGTACTGTACGGTACAGTTATTTACCTAATTTTACAGTACATACCATATTACTTCACATTGACGTTAATTATACCTGAGTAATTTAAAGTACTTTACTGTACAGTAATTTCATGTTTTTTTCTATATTTATGTTGTGTACTGTCCAATGAATTACTGTATTTTACTGTATTGACTATATTACACTTCTTTACGCTACTTTGCAGTACTGAATAATTCTTTAATATATTTTACAGTACTTATGATTAAGGTTAATTACATTTTAGTGCTGAATTTTACTTGAGTAATGTAAAGTACATTATTGTACAGTAATATACACCGTAGGGTACTTTACTAATACAATAACATCCGAAAATTTTTAATTTTTTCTGTTCTTTCCTTTCTCTAAGGTGGCCTCTGGACCGTACAAGATGCACCGTACAACACACCCTTGGGTCCAGCTTTTTTGCAAGCCGGTGAAGAAATGGGTTACGACATTGTCGATGTAAATGGTGCACAGCAAACCGGTTTTGCTTTCTATCAATTCAACATGCGACGCGGCTCACGCAGTTCCACATCAAAATCTTTTCTGCGGCCGGCGCGTTTGCGGAAGAATCTACATGTGGCACTTTTTTCACATGTTACCAAGGTGCTGCTAGATCCACAAACAAAACGTGCTATAGGCGCACAATTCATTCGTGATGGACGCCTGCAAAATGTCTATGCAACACGCGAGGTCATACTTTCCGCTGGCGCCTTAGCAACGCCACATCTTATGATGCTTTCAGGCTTAGGACCTGCAGATGATTTAAATCGTGTTGGTGTACCGCTCGTACATCATATGCCCGGCGTCGGACGAAATTTACAAGATCATATTGCAGTTGGCGGCATCGCTTTCCTGATTGATTATCCCATTTCGATTGTAATGAAACGCATGGTCAACATCAATACAGCGTTGCGTTATGCCATCACAGAAAATGGTCCACTCACCTCAAGTGTGGGACTCGAGGCGGTTGCCTTTATCAATACAAAATATGCGAATGCCAGCGATGATTGGCCCGATATGAATTTTATGATGACTTCTGCATCTGTAATGTCAGATGGTGGTTCACAAGTAAAGACGGCACATGGGCTGACCGATGAGTTTTACCAGGAAATGTATGGCGAAGTAAATAATCGTGATGTTTTTGGCATTTTTCCAATGATGTTACGTCCAAAAAGTCGCGGTTACTTGACATTGGCATCAAAAAATCCGCTGCGCTACCCACTACTTTATCATAACTATCTAACGCATCCGGATGATGTGAATGTGCTACGCGAGGGTGTGAAGGCTGCAATTGCTTTGGGCGAAACGCAAGCGATGAAGCGTTTCGGTGCGCGCTTTTGGAGTAAAAAGTTGCCGAATTGCAAGCATTTGCCGCATTTTACAGATGAATATTGGGACTGCGCTATACGCCAATATACAATGACAATATATCATATGTCGGGTACGGCAAAAATGGGCCCACCAACAGATCCATGGGCTGTAGTGGATCCACAGTTGCGTGTTTATGGTATACCCGGATTGAGGATCATTGATGCCAGCATAATGCCAACCATAACGAATGGTAATATACATGCGCCTGTGGTAATGATTGCCGAGAAGGGTGCTGATATGATTAAGGAACTTTGGCTGAATGGTGGTCAATGGCGGGAGAAGCGAAATTTGGAGGTGACGGTGGAAGATGAAGATGGTAGTCTAAGGAATATCACATTGACACAGCATAGTAGTGGGAGTGAAAAGGGGAAAGGAACGTAGCGATATAATTGAAAGTTGTGTATAGAAGATTTATAAATAAGTATGCTTGTGTAAATAGGCAGAGGACCAAGTGCTCAAATTGATAAAAACATTTGTGAAGTTCAAAACTAAATTTCAATGCTTTAAGTCTAAAGTTTTATAAAATATCATGCGGTTTCTGTAAAAAAGCTTAAGAACTTTGGAAAATATCATGATATTTTTTTAAAATGTATGTTTGAATTGTGAAATATCATGATATTTTTATAAAATATCAAATAATTTTGTAAAATGTCATGGGTTTTTTTTTTCAAAATGCCACATCTTTAGAAAATGTCATAACATTTTTGTAAAATATCATGATATTTTTTTTGTAATATATCATATTTTTTTGTAAAATATCATGATTTTTTTTTTTTTTGTAAAATATCATGATATTTTTTTTGTAAAATATGGTTAGATTTTAGTAAAATGTGATGAGATTTTTGTAAAATGTCGCATTTTGTAAAATGTCATGACATTTTTGTAAAATATTATGCGACTTTTGTAAAATATTATGAGACTATTTCTAAAACATCATAATATTTTTGTAAAATATTATGATATTTTCAAAAATTTCTTGAAATTTTCATGAACTGACATGGGATTTCTCAAAATGTCAATATATATATCAAATATTTATGAAATGTCCAAGGAGCTTTACAATTTGCTTGATATGTATATTTAAATGTCAAAATGTCATGAACTCTTTACATAAAAAATTTTTCCAATTTTTATCAAAGAAACTTTTATATGACTTCAAATAACATTTTATATATTAAAAATAAGATTTTATTATATTTATAAATTTTGACTTTTTCAATCCAAGTTTTAAGTTCGTAATAGAAAAAAAAAAATGTTAGCAGAATTTGCCCAGTTTTAAGTTTAATTAGAAATTTTAGTTTAAGCTCTTCAAAATTTTCCAAATCATATTATTTATTTAGTTAATATTTTGTTTTTATATTATTATTTTATTTTTTTTTTTTTGCATACTACGCTTAAGGCTACAATTTTCCTATAATTCTCATAAGGTTCTATGCTATTCATAAATAATTAATTACCAACTACCTATCCTGCTCAGCGCTTTGAAAATGCTTGTGTTAAGTTCAAAAAAGTTTTTAAGTTAAGAATTTAAATATTTAAAAATATTTATGTGTAAATATTGAGTCAATATTAGTTTTTAAGTTACAACGAAATGTATTTTTATATGATTTCAAAATGATTGCACTGAAAGAAAATCAACCATAGATATTTTGTTAAATTTTGTTTTTTTGTATGTTTTTATTTTTAAGTTTGAAAGAAATATTAAATAAAATGACAACAGATAATTTTTAAAAAAATAAAATTATGTTTTGATAGAATTTCTTGTTTTATCTTTCAATAAAAAAATCGTCGTTAATTTTTTTTTTTGCAAAATTTCATGAAATTTTTATTAAATGTCATGCGATTTTTGTAAAATGTCACGCTACTTTTAAAAAATGTCATGTGACTTTTGTGAAATGACTTGCGGTTTCTGTAAAATTAACATATAAAACATTTTTACTATTTATGAAATGTTTAACAAACTATGCAAACTGTTTCTGATTTTCCAAATTAATATTCTACGCCTCCATAAAATACGTAGTGGCTTTGTCCGAAAAATTTGCCGAAACTGCGGCCTTTACTTCTTCATCGCTAGTAAATTTTTTGAAGAAAGAAAGAAATTTTCTTCTCAAGCAGTAATTTTTTTTAATTTTGGAGAACAGATAATAATCACTCGGACCCAAGTCGGAATTATGGGTTGCTTGATTCAAAATATCTCATGCAGAGAATATAGCGCAAAACGAATCTTTTGGTCGAGAATATTGCTGTACATCGTTCTGCAATTTATCCCATATATTTTTCTTTAATATTATCCTTTGTCTATGTAAAATAAATATTAATTCGTCCGAGACCAAACAGACCATTGCCCTGGAAAAATATCCAGAACAATCTGGCTAACATATGATAATTCAGAAACCATTGAATTTATGAGTTATTCACTTAGATGTACTTTTTCCAGTAGAAATTTTACGACAGAGCACGCTTGAATCATGTTAAAATGTTATGGTAATTTTGTTCAGAATTGTTTGACATTTCGTCATGGAAAGACTTCACTTTAGTATTTAAATCTTAACAAATTTTTGACTAAAATTTCTTTTGTCGTTGATGTTCATTTCTTAAATATTGATTACGTTTATATGCAAAATTGTATTAAATGGGAAGAAGAGCAACCCAAAGATGTTTAAGAGCTCCTACATATCTATAGAAAACAGTGGTTTAACTTATGGACGAGTGGAATCATCACCTCGTATTATTTCAAAAATCAGGCCGGCCGGATAATGGAATATTTGCTAATTGAAATTGAAGCCCGTGATCTCGATAATATTTGGAGGTACTTACCACACAGCCCTTGAAACCACGCCTATATCGCAAAAATTGAAGCCCGTGATCTCGATAATATTTGGAGGTGCTTACCGCACAGCCCTTGAAACCACGCCTATATAGCGAGAATAATACGCTGAAAATGTTATTTCACGATTTTTACTGTTGTATTACCCGCCTAAATAATGGGATATTACACCTCCGGAGACCTTGAGACTACATCAATAAGCCAACTACAATTGAGGCATTCGAAGTCAATATTACTCGCATTATTCGACAAATACCACTTGGAAATTGGAATTTAAGAACGAACCTTATTAGTCGCAATTGTGACTAAGAAAATATCATGACATTTTTGGAAAAAGTCATTGGGTTTTAAGAAAATTTCATGAGATTTTTAAAATATATCACGATATTTTTAGAAAATTTCATGAAATTTTTAAAATATATCACGATATTTTTGCAAAATGTCATGATATTTTTGTAAAAAGCCATATTATTTTTAAAATTAAATTTTTGTTAAATATTAAGAGATTTTGTGAAATGTTGAGGGTTTTGTAAAAGACCATGAGATGTTTATAAAATGTCACGACATTTTTGGAAAATATCATTATATCATGACACAGCACTTGAAACTTATGCTTTATTGCGAGGAAAATGCGCTGAGGAGGTAATTTCACGATTCAAATCGATGAATTATGCCCCAGGCAGACGGCAGCTCTAATGCACATTAGGTACAAACGCAAAATGTGAAACTTTTTGTTGCATGATTTTAGGCATTTTTTTAAATACATATTTCATACATTGACTAAAAGAAAATTTCCCAATTCCAGGTCCAACAAATTCGTAAACATCAAAAACAAGATTAATAGAGAGCTAAGCATCAGAAAAGCTAATTAGAATTTTTTGGGCAATGAATTGGGAAATTTTCTTTTAGTCAATGTCTATGAAATATGTATTTAAAAAAAATGCCTAAAATCATACAATAAAAAGTTTCACATTTTGCGTCTGTACCTGATGTGCATTAGAGCTGCCGGTGTCTGGGGCATAAGGCTACGTAAAGTCTAAAGTCTACATTGATATGCCATCTAATGCCCCAGACAGACGGCAGCGGCGGATTTGAAATCAATGATTCTCGCATTATTCGACAAAAACCACGAGAAATTTGATTGAGACCAATTTGATTCAATAAAAATAAATTTTCCCTTTCATATTTTCAGGCTTGCAGGTAATTGAGATTTCGTCGTTTAAAAACCGAAAGGTTTCACTAAAAATACTTATATATTATAAAAACATTAAAGTTTGTAGAAAAAGTTCCATTTTATTAAATTTTTGCAGCACCCTGTGTTTTTCTTTTCAATACCATTGACTACAACCAAAAGTTTCGCCATATTGAATGTTTGCACCACTAAAAATTAAACTCACCACAACATGGAGGAAAGCTTTTCGGCGACGAAAGTAACCAATGTAACTCACCTGAAAGTAAAAGAAGAAAAATTGCGTTATTTTTTTGAGGAAAACCAATTTAAATTCAAATAAATATTTTCCTAAAGCATAAAGGAATTAATTACACGATTTCTTTTCTTATTAAAAAACAAGCCAAAAGATTACCGCACAATTAAAAAAATCTACGCTAAAAATCTGCAATTGAGGAACTAAAGAAACGTGGAATTGAATAATAAATTTTCGCAAAAAAAAAATTTCCAACAAATTAAGGAAAAATGTTAGCACCAAGTCTACGAAACAAACAGTGAGCAATAAATTTTAAAAAATGCCAGCAAATGCATTTAGTTCAGTTCAAAATTTGTTTTACGATTGTTGTATTTTCCTACAACACAATAAATAAATGCGCATCTATTAGATACGCAACGCATATCTCTAAGTGCCATTTAAGCAATAACACAAGAGTTTTATGCAAACAACAAAAACAACAGCAACAATGCGCGTAAACAAAGCCAAAACCAAAAAAGCATCGAGTTAATTTAAAATGCATTCATCAAGTTAATTAATGCATCAAACGATGCATTAAAACAATAAAATACATATATGCTATATTGAATAGTTACCACTCATCAATGTTTTTAGTATCTAATGAATTGATTTTACCCCGTATACCTTGAAATAGTCTTCTTTCAACAAGTTTATATTTTAAGACTGTTTGCATCAAGGTCATTGCTGCGTTGCACAGTGTTGTGAAAGTGAAGAGAATTTGGATAAATTTTGTCTCATTTTCAACTTATCACTAGAATAATTAATTGATAACTCCTATTGGTTAAAATTGGAAAAAAAAATTATTGACTGGTTAATTAACTAGTTATAGTTACAGTAAACTAGTTATTTAACTAGTTATAGAATTAGTTACTTATATAGTTACTGTACTTGTAAATCAACTAATTAAAAATTTAGTTATTTAACTAGTTAATTAGCTAGTAATATGATTATTTGTCTTCAAAGTAAATAAACTAGTTACGTAGTTGCTAAACTACATAGTTAAATACTTATATTGTTTTTGAAATAGCCACTTACTCATATTGTTTTTGAACTATTTAATTAACTAGTTAAGAATTTAGTCAATAAAAAATTAATTTAACTAATGATAAACTAGTTAAATAGTTAGTAAATAGGCTTTAGAAAATAAAATAGCTTGTTATTTGACTAATAACTTTTAATTTTAATTAACTAGGTAAATAGCTACTTGCATAACCAGTCAAATAATAAAAATTTTGTTAATAAGTTTGTTAAACATCTAATAATTAAATTAGTTAAATTAACTAGTTAATAAGCTGGTTATATTACTATTTGCTTTTGAAATTATTAAAATAGTTAATAAATTTTAAACTTAACTAGTTAATTAGCCAGTAAGTAATTTGTCTTATTAATTTTAAATTTAGCAAAGTATTAAGTTAACTGAGTAAACAAGCAGTTAACTAGCTAGTGAATCTGCTGGTTTTATTTAGTAGTTAGTAAACTAAGCCGAGAGCCTCAAACTTAACAAACAAATTCGCAAGAACAGGGTAGACAGGAGACGAAATTTAAACTTTAATTTTATCAGAAAAATCATACAAAATCTGTAATGTCTCTTATCTCGGGAACTAGAAGACGTAAAGATAATACTTGAAAAAAAGCAACAAAACGTGTCCTGGAAATCAAAATATCTTGGAACTAGAAGACGTAAGGATAATCCTAGAAAAAAAGGTTCAAAACGGGTCCGGGAAACCAAAATTATGTTTTGTTGCACTCTTATCTTATTTATCTGACCTTTCCCCAACTATTGGAGCAATAAAATAAACCAGGAAGCCTCTTCCAATTCAAGGATTTGTAAAGAAAACATTAGAATTAAGTGTATAAGCTTTAGTTTGAAACTTGCGATTCAATGTAAACAGAAATCGCCTTAAAGTTAACAAAATGTTGCTGAAGCTTTTAAAATGATAAAAATCGCTTTAAAGTTGCTAAAACTATTGAAATCACAAAAGTGCCTTAAAGTCAACAAAATGTTGCTTAAAATAACAAAAATCGTCATCAAAACGTTGCTGAAACTACCTAGATAACAAAAATTATTTTTAAGGCAACATAATGTTGCTGAAACTTATTAAATAGCAATAACCGCCTTAAGTTCAACCAAATGTTGCTGAAACTATTGAAATGAGAAAAATAGAATTAAAGTCAATAAAATGTTGCTGAGATTATTAATATGAGAAAAGTAGCCTTAAAGTCAACAAAATGTTGCAGATACTTATAAATGACAAAAATCACTTCATAATCAACAAAATGTTGCTGAAACTATTGAAATAACAAAAATCACATTAAAATCAGCAAAATGTTGCTGAAACTACCTAGATAACAAAAATTATTTTTAAGACAACATAATGTTGCTGAAACTTATTAAATAACAATAACCGCCTTAAATTCAACCAAATGTTGCTGAAACCATTGAAATGACAAAAATCACTTCAAAATCGACAAAATGTTGCTGAAACTATTGAAATGAGAAAAATTTAATTAAATTCAACAAAATGTTGCTGAGATTATTAATATGAGAAAAATAGACATAGTCAACAAAATGCTGCAAAACTACTGAGATAACAAAAATTGTCTTAAAGTCTAGAAAATGTTGCTGACACTATTAAAATGATAAATATCAATTTGAAATCAACAAAATGTTGCTGAAACTATTGAAATGAGAAAAATAGAATTAAAGTCAACGAAATTTTGCTGAGATTAATAATATGAGAAAAATAGCCTTAAAGTCAACAAAATGTTGCAAATCTACTGATATAACAAAAATCGCCTTAAGGTCAACAAAATATTGCTGAAGCTATTGAGATTACAAAAATCGCCTTAAAGTCAACAAAATGTTGCTGAGATTATTGATATGAGAAAAATAGCCTTAGAGTCAACAAAATGTTGCAAAACTGCTGATATAACAAAAATTGCCTTAATGTCAACAAAATGTTGCTGAAACTAGTGAGATAACAAAAATTGCCTTAAAGTCAACAAAATGTTGCTGAAAATTTGCTTTGAAATCCCGAAAATGGTGCTAAAATAACAAAATCGGTTCAAAGTAATATTATTATAAAAAATTATTCAAATAACAAAAACCGAATTAAAGTCAACAAAACGTTGCTGAAACTATTGAGATAACAAAAACCTCCTTAAAGTCAACAAAATTTTGTAAAACTATGACAACAAGAAAACTAATTTAAACATCCACAATCAATTCAATAAATTTAAAACCTTTTTTGCTATATACTTAATCAAACTACTGTATGTGCCCTGGGGAGAGAATTTTGAACTTCTGACGAATGTATGAATGAATGGATGGACGCATAAATTGAGAAAATTACAACAAACGACTGTATACGCAACTGAGGCGTTAAATTAAAGAAAAATTACTACTAAAAAAATTTTATAAATTAAAAATACATTTTTTTTTTTTTTATTTTTTCTTAAGATTTCAATTGCTATTTTCTGCTGCTATCAAAATGTTGATGAATTATTGATAGATATGATATTTTATTTGTTAACAAATGGCTACAGCTGTAGCTGACGCACCTCTAATTGGTGGTAGCTCCCAATGAGTACGCATTATAAAAAGAAATTTCAAAAAAAAAAAACAATTTACTACAAAATTACATGCTGTTTTCGCACAAATGATATGTTGATATATACAGCAACAGCAATAGAATTTAATGAAAAACCCAAACGCACGTTAGCCGTTGGGCAAAAGGTAATAAAATTTTTAATTAATAAAGAAAAACTTTTTTATAGAAATGTAAAAATTTATTAAAAATTTTATACATTTCCGCAATGTTTTTGAATTTCACGTGAAAACTTTTAAAGTTTCCTATCATTAAAATTCAAACAAAAGGAAAAAGGATGTAAGTTCATACATACGTAAGTAAGTATGTATGTAAGCGCCTAAGTATGTGCATAACTACCTTTTCATAAATGTATAATGGCAACACTTGCAAGTGCCACATTGTTTATGTTGCTCAACTTTTTTTGCTTTCTATGCAGACGCATTCCGCCCACTTTTAGCGCTATTTTTTATTGTTGCAGTTTTTAAGAACAACTTTTATAACGTGTGTTTTATGAACTGAAATGTACTTGCTGCTTTTGAATGTTTTCTACACTCAAGAGTTTATTTCTGGTTTAACACTTTAAGGTTGAAGAATATTAGTTGTAGCACTTGCCTTTGGCAGGAAATTGCATTTTTTCTGTAAAGTTTTTAAGTATGAATTTACATCTAAATAAATATGATTCAAACGTATGGGAAAATTCAGAGTAAGGACACTACATTTAAAGTTTTTCCAAATATGATCAAAGTAATCTCTGTTGTTTTGTGTGCTTTATCTCATCTCGGAGCAAAGTGTAACCATAAAACTCTAACATCGTGCACGGCAACTACCTTCAATGCCCTACGATATTTTTCCGTATCATGTATTTCCTATTCAAGTGATTGTGAAACGTTCAACATGAAATATCCGAACAAATGAGAATGTACACTGTGATCCCAATACATAAAAAATAAAATGTCATGATATTTTTTTATAGTTTTATGTTTCTGTAAAATATCACATTTTTTTAAATAACTTCATATTTTGTAAAATAACTTGATATTTTGTATAACGATGAGCAAAATTAGTTTTGGTCTCGAGTCTTGTTCTTGGTCTTGGTAATTTTTCGAGACCAAGATTAAGCCTTAGTAATTAATAGTTAATAGGTGTTTCACGCCCGTTCCGGGCAAAAATCATCCCTCAATTTTAAATTTTGCATCTTAAAAACCCAACTGCTTTAGAAAACTAAGGTTTCGAATACTCAGTAATTTCTAGAAATTTTTTCAAGACCAAGACCGAAACCAAGTCCAAGACTACTATGATCTTGTTCTTGGTCTTGGTTTGCTCATCACTAATTTTGTAAAATATCATGAAATTCTTGTAGAATGTCATAAGATAATCGTTAAACGATATGATATTTTTGTAAAATATTATGAGGATTTTGTAAAACGTCATGAAATCCTCAAAAAATAACATGATATTTTTATAAAATGTGACGAGCTTTAATTAAAAGTCGTGAGATTTTTGTAAAATGTGATATTTTTGTAAAATATCTTGATAATTTCGTAAAATGTCATGAGATTTTTGTAAAATGTTCTGAGATTTTCGTAAAATATCATTTTTTTATAGAATATTATGAGATTTACCGAAATTTCAAGAAATTTTTATATTTAAATTTTTTAAAACGTCATGAGATTTTTATAAGATGTGATATTTTTATGAAAGCGATATTTTTGTAAAATGTGATATTTTTGTAAAATATCTTGATAGTTTCGAAAAATGTCATGAGATTTTCGCAAAATGTTATAAGATTTTTGTAAAACATCTTTTTTTTTGTAGAATATCGTTTTATTTTTGTAGAATATTATGAGATTTACAAAAATATCAAGAAATTTTAACAAGCATTTGAAATATTTCAAATATTAATGGAATATTTAAGAATTTGCAAATGTTTTTTGCCATTTATTCGTGAGCACGGGGGTACTGTAATATTCTGGCCTGATTTAGCCACCTCTCACTACTCTGGAACCACTATAGAATGAATGGTACAATAGCAATATGCAAATTTTGTTCCCAAAAAGGCGAATCCACCTAACTGACAAGAGCTTCGACCTATTGAGAGATATTGGGCTCTTATAAAATCAGACCTTTGGAAGAGTAAAAGTACTGCAAAACTAGTAAGGGTGGTATCTTTGGCCTGGCCAAAAACTAAATACCCTACACTGCATTTCAAGTATATTATTAGGAGAGTATAAGAACAAATTGCGTATATGTGAAGTGCCACGCCCTCTTGCCCTTTTGCCTGTAGCTTGCATTAATAGATCAGAGTGTTTGAGTGCAATTTGGTTGGTTTATCTCAAAAAACGCTTTCAGTATAGCATTTTGAAGATTTTGTTTATATGGGAGGTGCCACGCCCTCTAGTCCGAATTCACCTAGTTTTTGCTCAGAGTTTATACTTACTATCCTTAGTATTTATGTGTATTTTGCATCTGTTATTGCAAATAATGCTCTTATTATTAAATTTTGAATATATTTTTTGTATGGGCGGTAGGCGTGTCCGTCCCCCGAGGCAGATTATCAAATTTCATTGAATTATGTTGCTCAGTTTTCCCAAAAAATGTATTTCCACACACAGCCAGCCAGCCAGCCACCCAGCCAGCCAGACAGACGGACATGGCTATATCGACTCAGGAGGTGACGCTGATCAAGAATATATATACTTTTCCATATCTGCCACGCCTCCTTCTCTGCGTTACAAACGGAAGGACAAAGTGAATATACCCTGGGTGTAGGGTATAAAAATGTTAAAGATTTCAGAAATAAGTGGCGAAGGTCTTACGGTACTGTCGACGAAACAACAGTACAAAACTTAATGAAGAGTCTTAAGAAAAAAATAAAATATTTTTATAAAAAATTCAGATACAAGATTTACTTCTTGAACGAGATGCACACGCTTTACTTTTTGGAGTGAAACTACTTTGTCCGCGTTCAAGGCGACATACGTTTTTTGACACTTTTTTGCGACACTTTTCATGCGATACATTTTTCGATACTTTCTTTAGCAACACTTTTTTTGGCAACAGATTTTTTGACGACACATTTTTTGCCACTTTTTTTGCGACCCCTTTTTAGACGCTTTTTTGGCGATACATTTTTCAACACTTTTTGTTAGTTATATCTAGTTATATCCCTACAAGCTATTTTGATAAATATTAGCAGGCAGGTTCCGAACGTGAAAACCATAACTGGACGAAAAGTCGGCATAAACAAATAATGCGACACCCACTATTCAAGGTTTCAAAAAAAAAAAAAAAAAAATTATTTATTTCATTTTAAAATCAATTAATTTCGATAAGTGTGCAATTAGTGCAAATTTATTTTACTACAATAATTTCGAATTTTCTTTGCATAAAATTTTTACAACAATTTATCGCTTCCACCCGAATAAATTTATATTCCCACAACCAAATGCAATATAATTTTTGCATGCCGTCACATCGCATAAATTAAAAATTTTTGCAAAAATTATTTCCGTGCAGCAAAACACATACACACATGCACATGATGCACAGCATAGATAGCAGCCATATTTTTTCTGGTTCAATTTCCGGTGTTGCCATTGCAGGCAACAGTTGTTTTTGACTATCGCTGTCGTCGACATTGACATTGTAAAAGAGTTGCAGCAGCAGCAAAAGCAATCGGCATGCGATATCACACATTCGCGACGACTATTGCAATGACATTCAATGAGTAAGTTAACGACGACAGCAAATGTTTGTAAGAAAATACAGCAAACAAATATATAACAACAGCAACAGCTGAACGCCGGTCTTTAGGTAATTCAGTTTATATATTTTCGTTGTTTTCTAAAAGTGTTTTCTTTTATTTTTTGTTTTTTTTCAAGCAGCAATTTTTATTTTGCATGCAATTTTTCTTTCTACCACAAACTGGTGCTTCAACTTTCGTTTTCATTTTGGTCTGAACTCGTTTTGATCTTCCTATGGTTTGATTTTAATTTTATTTTTGGCTTTGTTGTTTCAAAGGACATTGCTGATTTAACTTTTTTTGATCTTGCTAGAAATGTTGCACATAAATAAGTCCATAGTGTTTCTGGTATACTAAATCACAATTTATCGTTATGTTAACAGTCTTTAAATTATCATTTCCGCTTTTTGAGAGTTAACCATCTGCATTATGATGTAATCATTTTGAAAACCCTTACCTTAAAATAATTTACTGTTCCTTTTACAAAATGGTCTTTACATTTTACTTAACTGCGCAAAAACTTGACACAATAGCCAAGCGTTTTAACTTTGCTGCACTGCAATCAAACTATAACGTGTAGGCATGCGGCAATAACTGAAAATTTCTCGGTGGTTCTAGCAACATTTGCAAAGAATTCACTTTCTACTATACACAAACTTTCTAGTGGTTTCCAATAGTTTGTCATTTTTCTAGCTTTTGTTTCGTACTGTTGTGTGTTAATTACCATCTACCGGCGGTAGTTTCGAAAAAATTCTCTCAGTATCGACAGTTTCCTTCTGCATTAGTTCCAGCAAAATCAATGTAAAGTACAATATGTCCCATAAATAAGATTTTAATTATACTAGAGTTCGCCTTATGGCCGAAATTCGACCATTTCGATTTGACTATAAAGCAAAAAGGTTTTATAACCTACCTTGGTCGATAAAACACAAAAAGCTTTAAATATTCTTCTTAAGGGTTCTGGTTACCTGCATTCATAAAAATTGATGCAGCAGCTTAGTTGCAATAGCGTTCTTCGCATTTAGAGACGTTTTACTCTTACTAAACAGCACAAAGTTTTTGATATCTTTCCATCCTGCTCATTCTATCTCCATACCAAAATTCACAAAAATCAATGCCGTGAGCGCGTGGCACCGCCCACTTAAAAACATAAAGGTCATTTTCTCAGACCTTAGTGTTAGCGCCCTACCTGGATACCAAATTTTAAAAAAATCAATGTAGTGTTTTAGCCGTGAAAGGGTTTTCTATTTAGTGGAGTGGCACCGCCTACTGAAAAGCGTTAATCCTATCTCCATACCAAATTTCGGAAAAATAACTGCAGTGCCTTAGCCGTGAGAGCATTTTTTCCATTAAGGGGCATGGCACCGCCCACTGAAAAACATAATGATTATGTTATCTTTCCTAAGTGCTAACCTTATCTCCATACCAAATTCCGTAAAAATCGATGCAGTGGTTTAGCCTTGAGAGCGTTTTTTCTATTTAAGGGCGTGGCACTGCCCACTTTAAAAAAAATATAGTCTTATGCACTGTTCCTTCTCACAACCTTTCCAACAAAAAAAGAATCAGACAAAACGGTTGAGATTTAGGTATAGAAACAGGGACTGAATCGATTTCGTTTGCCTATTTATATATAGACATAAAACTTTTTTTTTTGCAATTGTATTTTTTATTTGTATTGAAACATAAAGTGCATAGGATAGGGTTTATGTATGAAATAGCAGATCATCTTTACGGCTTAGCTGCCACATACACACGCTTTTGTTTCCAATTCGTTTTTAACAATCTTAAGCTGATAGCTGTCAAACTGTTTTTCTTTTTTTGATTGGCAACACTTAACCGCACAAATGGCGGCAAATTCAAATCTTGCGTGAATAAGAGACAATCTTTGTACTTTCTGCTTAAATATAGTTTCTATATAGTTTCTACCAAATTGTCACTCCTCTGCAATAGTCCATCGCTTTTCTCAAATGAAACCGCATAAGCTTTCAAGTCGCTACCCTAACCACTTAAACATCTATATATTAATACGCAAGACAAAAATTTGTCCTGCCTTTTTTACTGTGTTAGAAATGAAGCACGACTTTGAATTATACACCATTAGAAAGGTATTTGTCTGTAAATGTGCACAAAGTTAAAAATATTTCAATATTTCGCCATTAAGCCATGTAAAATTATATGCAAATTTTTCAATATTAACAACGATAAAATACGCGGTCACACAGAGCTAAAAAGAGGATACAGCACAAAGAAAAAGACAAAAATCTGACTGACACTGACTTCATGTTTTTTGTTTTCTTTTCCTTTCATATTGTCACTGTACCGGGATGATAAATCAGCTTTTCTATTTTGTACCAAATAGCAAAAAAGTACCAAAATTATTTGATAAATTTGTGGTCAAATTTTGATTTGGAAATATGTGACTCATAAAAGCGGATTTTTGAAAGTTCAAATGAAATTGTCACTCCCCTGACAGCCTTTAACTTTCACTATCTTGGTCGATTATAACTTTATATATTTGTTATACCGCTTTTTTTAATTGATTTTTGTTAAACAGTAATGATTTTAAGTAGCACTGCTCCTTAACAGTATTCATCACTCTCCTGCCATCACTCTAATTTCACCAACAATGGAAAGATATGACAATCTAAACATTTCGCTCATAAAATTTTCACTTTGTTGGGATTGGTTTTTGAAGATTTAGTAAAATTTTTAAATTAACATGTTCATACTTAACTGTTAGCACTTCCACTAGTACTCAGCGCATTTAAAATGAGTGGAAATACTGTTGATTTACAAGTTTAAGGCGTGGGTTTTGTTTCAGGTTATTTTTTATGTTACTATTCAGTACAAGTTTTAATTAAATAACAAAATATCAAAGTGAATTATCTACATTGCACTAATGTAATTGTGATGTCACAGCGATGAGATATGTTATCACATGCGCAACTGAAATGTATATAACAGCTTAAGTCTCCACAAGTTGCACAACAATCTGGTTGGTCTATCACGCGTTCTTTACTGCTTTGCACGATTGGCGACAGTCTTCCACACACCTTTTTCGTAGCTTAATATCGTTTGCATTATTCGATTCTTTTAGACTAAAGGACTTGTTCGATATTTCCTGTATATACAGAAAAATTTGAATTGAATTTTAGAACCAAAAAGTATTTAAAAAAAAGTAATAATTTTAAACTATTTTGAAATAAATTTCATACTTTTCTGGAATAAATTTCAAACTTTTTTGGTAAAAAAAATCTAAATTTAATACCAAAAAAGTTTTGAACCAGTGCTAAAGGGAATCAAAACTAAGAAAAGTAAACTATCATTTTGTAGTGTGTACTTTAATTTCAGAATATCACTTTCAGGTTAATTTTAATACGAATAATACGAATCCGAAAAGCTGACTTTTTCGATACTTGTTGACATTTCCTATACTATTTGAACTTTTTCTACTTCATTGAATTTTTTGATACTTATCGACTTTTTCCAATATTTTTTGTACCGTTCGATACTTTTCGATATCTCCTGTTTTACTTTAGTTCTGCTGAACTTTTCGATACATCCCAATAAAAGATATCGGTACATTTATTTGATACTTTTTCACTTTAATAAAATTTCTTTTGAAACCAAAAAGAAGAAAGCTTTCTTTCTCCTTCGCAACGAAAGTGCAAGTGGTAAAAAGCTTTTACCACGCTTTTAGCTCTACATTGACAATGGTGGGCTGCCGGTTACGACGGATCATCATCATCGATGATGATCGCGCGCAGCAACGGGCCGTTCATTGCATTCGAGTGTCTCCTAGTGAACGCAACGTATGAAAAATTAAAAAGTCGTAGTGCCAAAAGAAAGAAAAAGTGAATTTTTTTAAATAAAAAAAAAAACAAACACGAAGTGAATGAAAAAAGAAATAAAGAAAAAACAACCAAAATGGAAAGAAAGTGATCAACATTTTTTGTCGATATTTAAACCTTAAGCAATTATTTGTATTTATTGGTGACTTTCGCAAGAGTTGCTATCGTAGCGCGTGGTTTAGTGATCAGAAAAATATTTGAAAAAAACCATATTCCAGTGAAAGTAAAGAACAATTTAAAATATTTAAAAAAAATATGGCATAAAAAAAAACTCCACAAAATGTCATGAAATAAATTGTAAAATAAAAATTATATAAAAATTATAAATATTCATTAAAACGCTACAGAAAAATTCAAATCACGACATTTGTTTATTAAACACAGCTCGCATGAATGCTGCTCTCACAAAAAGCGCACGTTCAATTGAGAGACTTAGACAAAAAAAAAAAGAAATGTTTGACAGTTGGTTACATAACATGACAAACTGAGTGGTTTTTGTGAACCCTTACTCTTGCAACGTAATAATTTTGTTATTTAAAATCTTTTAAAACTATTTTGAAAAAAAAAAAAAACGCATTTTTTGTCTCTGAACTAAGAAAATAATTTTACCACAAGGTGTGGCAAAAGTAATGTTATAATGAGAATGTACAATATTTTTGTAAATGACATCAAATTACATTGTTCTTTGACATTTATGTTGTAGACAGTTCGAAAATTAGTTGAAAAAAAGCCAACCAATTTGGAAATTGAGCACAAATATGAATCAACACAGGAGGTGGTCATTTGATTGATATTACTTTAAAACTCAATAGCAATTTCAAATCTTCCAGCAAACTTTCCAAGAAAACCAATTCACATTATAACATTACTTCTGCATCACTTTATACAAGTCATTCTATGTTTGTGCTTTGATCTTAGAGATATTCGAGTTTTAAAACTAATTACAAGCAAATTTGACAAGATGATACTAAAAGTACAAGATTTTATCTTCAAAGTAGTGGAAAAATTATCACTATATCATAACATTTGCAAAAAATATAGCCATAAGGTTAAGAAGCTTCTAGGAGGTGTTGGAGGAGGCATTGACTAACAAAAAATTGCACCTGGTCGGGTCTATAATGTAACCCTGAACTTCTGAACTGAAAAAACTAATTTTCTGACTTGTTTTACAAAAAAAAAAATGTTTTTGTGTCATTCTAACGCTTTAGTGGGAAACTTTTAGCTAATTGGATGAACTTTCTAAGACTTTATTTAGTTTATAGGATTTATATATTAAAATTTCTCGACTTTGGCGGGCATTTTAGTATGAAAGCCAAACTTTGTGAAATTCTTTTAAACCCTATAAGTTAAATACGGTTTTAGAAAACTCATGCAATTGGCTAAAAGTTTTCTGCAAAAAAAAAAAAATTTCTTAACGGTTAGGGTAACCCAAGAAATTTTTTTTTTTGTAAAACAAGTCAGAAAATCAGTCCTCAGGGGTACATTTCAGAACCGCCCCAGATACAATTTTGTATTATTATGTTCTTCCTCTATCACCTTCCAGAAGCTTCGTAACTTTATCGATTAAAATCACGTTTAAAACGTCACACAGTGTGTCGATTCATACAATCTAGACGTTAAAAATTCAAAGTGCATTTTTTAGTATGGACAGCTGTTTAAATATGACCTCTGACCTCACGAAATAGAGTGCAGTGATTTTGGCGGGGATGTTGGGGTAGCCCCCATACGAAAAAATTAACAAAACGCTATATCTCTGCACCTGCAGTAGTTACTATTTCAAAACTTTGTACGCAGAGGTATACTACGTTTACCAACCGACTTGCAAAAATTAGAGAAAATTTAACAAGGGTGCATTGCACCCCCTATACAAAAAAACACATCAATTGCTATATCTTTTCATCTGAAGCAGTTATTATTACAAGAGTTTACTACGTTCACCAAATGCCTTACAAACGTTTGAGAAAATTTAAAAAGGGGGCCTTGCACCCCCCATATAAAAAACACATCTATGATATATCTTTGCACTTATATTACTAATTATTACAAAACTTTATATTGAGAACGTGTATTTTATTTACAAAATACCATACGAAAAGAGAGGGGCTAAAATATGGGGGTTATGCACCCCATACAAAAGAACTTAAAATACTCTGCTTATGTACCTTTATCATTATAAAATTAAAAGAGGGGACGCTGCAACTCCCTACACAAAAAACAGTTCCAATGTTTTACCTTTGCACCTAGTGTGGATATTATTATAATATCAGGTACAATTTTCATAGTATGGCGAAATTTTTTTGCGAGAAAGTGCGAGGCTTTAAACTATTAAAACTATTAAAATGTCCAATAAACAGCAAAAATATAAATTTCAAAAGGAAAAACTTTGCAATGTTGTCTAAATTGTTTCTGGCGACACTATGTAAGAAATATATAAACAATGGGGGTTTTTCAGGCTGCTGTGCATTCTCCATTACAGTTTAAGATAATTCCCCAAGAATCTTGATTCACGATAGCCCCCAATATATATTTTTGGAAAGCCTATATAATATATACATCGAGTCAATTTTGGTTTTTATTTTTTTAATTTTATCTCATCGAAAAATTGCCATATAACTTGCTGAAGTTGGAGCGCTTGCTGGAACAATTCTTTTTTAAATTTTATCATATTCAAAATATCAACTTTGAAGTGCAAATATATATACTAAATGTTAGGCAAAGAACATAAAAATAAGTTTTTGGAGGTAAGTGGACATATTTGAACACTTCTGCATACAAGAAATTTAAAATTTAGATTTTGAATTTATCACGTCTAGAGCACTAAAACGAAACACTGTGCATCGCATGAATTATATATTATTAACTGGGCTATAACTCCTAAACTTTATGTAAAACGAAACTTACTCTTGAGACTTTTGTATAGGACATTTTTTGAGCTACAATTTTGAGAACCAAAGTTTTTCTGTAGCTGTAAGCGTTAGCGAGATATTTCCAAGGAAAAGTATGCAGCATCCAATAGTTTTGAACATAAAGTTTTACCACACTGAACAATATTAATACAGTTTTGAAATAGTTTAACTAAAAATAATAAGGTTTCTTGATACAAAGCTGTGTGTTACAATTAAAATAAATTGTTGATGTTCACCTCATATGTGCTGAAATTATCGCATGGGATACTTATCCCATGTTAGAAAGAGGACAACTTTCGGGACCAATTACAAAGAATTCTGGTAAGTGTTTAATTTAACAAAATGACATCATTATGATATTTTAATTGTTTACAAATTGTTAAGTCAACTTGATAAGCAATTTATTGTTAACTTTCTCTTTACAATAAAAAAAATTTAAAAAAATTAACACTTTTGCGTCACTTGCATACAAAATATGTATTTTTTATTAAGTATTTTGTACGTGTATTCATAAAAAGATTCAATAACAGGTAGCAAGCAATTATTTGGCTAATAAAATATGCCTTACTCTCTAAGTATGTAAATTGTTTTCATTAGCGGTATGTGGATTTTTAATTGCTTAAATATGTAAGACTTGCATAATTCAAAATTGGGATCTAACGCATCGCGATTTTAGCGAACTATAGAGCATAAGATAATTTAAAAATCTTTGATCTGTAAATCATTGGGACAGTCTACAAAATGTCTTCATCAAACCCATTCATTTTGTAAATTTATATTTTACCCCGTTTACGTCTTCAAAGTTCACATCAAACAGTTTGATCGTTGTTGATTGATTTGGTTGTTAGTAACAAGTGTTGCCAAGTCTCGCCAACCGAACAAACAAATTTGAAGTACTTTCCAAAACTTTTTTTTTTAAATTGATCACCAATGAAAACGCGTTGTTCGTGTTTCTGTTTATCCTAAACTTCCAGCTGTCAAATTGTTTTCCTTTTTTGGTTGGCAATACTTTGCATGCCCAAATGGTGGTTAATTCAAATCTTGCGTTAGTTATGGGACACTTTTTGTTTCTATCTTGTCGCTGAAAGAGTTACTATTATTTTTCTGATCACAGCGCGTATTTTATTTACTTTAAGTATTTGTCTTTCTTAAAGACTATTTTTATATTTTTGTATGGCCAATAGTCTATGGGTTCTATGATTTTTATGATTTATAGCCTATTATCTATAATCGCTAAAATATACTCTATGATTTTTAGCTATAGTCTATGGTCTGTGGTCTGTGGTCTATGGTCTATGGTCTATGGTCTATGGTCTATGGTCTGTGGTCTATGGTCTATGGTCTATGGTCTATGGTCTATGGTCTATGGTCTATGGTCTATGGTCTATGGTCTATGGTCTATGGTCTATGGTCTATGGTCTATGGTCTATGGTCTATGGTATTTATTGAAATGTAAACTTTAGTTTAATTAACTGGCAACTATGTTTGTAATAATTTGCAACTCTTTATATTTTATATGTAAGAAGAAACGTCAAAACTATATCTCTCTATTTCCTGTTCTTGTAAAGTGCGGTGTTTCATTTCTTATTGCTCCGAAATAAATTCCATATTTCTACAGTATTCATGGTCTCTATGGTCTCTAAGGTCTTTATGGTCTCTATGGTCTCTATGGTCTCTATGGCCTCTATGGTCTCTATGGTCTCTATGGTCTCTATGGTCTCTATGGTTTATATGGTCTCTATGGTCTCTATGGTCTCTATGGTCTCTATGGTCTCTATGGTCTTTATGGTCTCTATGGTCTTTATGGTCTCTATGGTCTCTATGGTCTCTATGGTCTCTATGGTCTCTATGGTCTCTATGGTCTCTATGGTCTATAGTCTATGGTCTATGGTCAACGGTCTATGGTCTATGGCCTATGGCCTATGGTCTATGGTCTCTATGATATATGGTCTATGGTCTCTATGATATATGGTCTATGGTCTACGCTCTCTATGATCTATGGTCTAGGGTCCCTATGATCTATGATTTATGGTCTCTACGGTCATAAATTCCAACTTATCGGCTAAATTACAAAGCTAACGAGTAACTACAGTTCCAACTATTGACTTGCACGTTATCAAATTGTTGACAGCTTCAACAATTGCTGCTGAAGACCAACAATGTTTGTTATTTAGCAAAGCAATAAAAAAAGAGACTAGCATGTTAAACGGCGTACCCAATAAAAAATAATGATGAAAGTCAAATGAAGTAGTTTTCGTAATCATATAAGTAAATAAAGTAATGAAAACTGAAATGAAATGAGAAAAAATGAAGACAAAATACACGTTGGCGAAGTAACCACAGAGAAGAAGAAAAAGAAAAAAATGCAAAGAAATTATTGTTGTCTTTTTTATTAAGTGTTATTGCGTCATAACAAGGCGAGATGCTTGGAATGCGACTATGAGAAAGAAAAGTTACGATTTTTTGCGGCTTGAGAAAAGTCACAAGCTTAAAAACATGCAAAACAAGTGCAGCAAATGAGCACTAAAATTATTTTAGTGAAGAAATTTTTCGAAAATTTCAATGAAGTTTTTAACCACAAATTTATGATGAAGGAAGAAAAAATACTGAGATTTTCGTGGAGTTTATGTTCAAAATTTAACTATTGTTACGCAAATACTTTAACTTTAATGTTATTCATCATCGTGCATCCAATAACTGTAATTTATCTCAATATCGATCACCGATTACCTCTTTATTTGACTCAACACTAGAAATGAGCTTAACAGCGACTTTTTAGTCTTTGGTAACTTGATGACAGCGACTTTTAAGTCACCGTGACTTTTAACAGCTTCCAAAGTTGCTGTTGTTCCCAGTTAATTGTCAAGCATACCCTATTTAAAATTCGTCACTTTTCTACCAATAGTTTGTTAAGCAATGAGTTAAAAACTTATCAGCTTTTAAAAAAACGCCTTGAGTGAAATCCATATGGGTGCAGAGAACTACCATAAAAAATCAAATGAAATAAGAAATTGAAAATCGTGATGGGGAATCGAATCGGATGCATTTTATCGTATCATCGTGAAACTAGACGCCTAGGTAGGTGTTCATATAAGACACAAGAGACTCTTCTTAACAAGTACTATGTCTTGAAGAATCTCAGGCAATTTCTTCGTGGAAAACGTTTATCGTCAAATAAACAAGGAAGGAAACATTTAGAAAGTGCATCAGCTCGAAAATCGAAAGAGGTCGCTGTAGTTCAGTTGCATTGATATATGCGGATATTTATTTTAAATCAATATGTTAATAGATGAATGCATGAATATTAATATTTCATTCAAAAGAATAACAATACTGTTAAGTTTTTCATTGAAGTCACTCTTAAGCGCACTACAATATAAGTCACTAAAGATAAAAATTTATATATTCTATTGTAAAAAAAAGAAACAAAAGAGTTCAAACAATCAAACAACTTGCATACAAATTATAAGGTACAAAAACTTTTCAAGAAAATTATAAATTGGTGGATTAGTGATTAAGTTGTTTCTTAGAAGAAATATATAATGTTTAAAATGTCTTATAATTAATTATGTTATAACTGTTATTTTAATAAAAATGGAATTTATACATTATAAACATTTAATGTATGTAAATTTATGCCCACTTTATGCATTTAATAAAGGGTGTCCCATAATTCACGCAAAATTAATAAGTGCCGCCATTTGTGCATTAACGTATTGCGAACCAAAAAAAAAAAAAAACATTAGAAACAATTTGACAGCTGACCGTTTATGCCCGATAAGCTGTTCTATACATAACACTATTCTATGCACTTTGTGTTTCAATAAAATTAAAAAAAATGTGTTTTTGATCAAATCAAATCTTGGGACACCCTACGATTTTCTAAGAAATTCCAAAAAAAAAAATTATTATTAGAAAACTATACTCTTATTGACACGCTTTAGATGTCGCATCAAAATCGTACAACATGTTGGCACGCACCAACTACATAAAGCTACGTTGGCTGACTAATGCTTTTAGGCCTTCAGGGTAAAAGCAATTAACTAATTACCCTACTCAAAATGGCCAAGAGCAATGTATGTAAGTCATCGAAAACTTTAATTATTTACAAAATGAAAAAACTATAGGTTTGCAACAATTTGGCTAATTAATAATAAGCAAGAAATACTAAATAAGAAAAAAAATTGTTTTGCCAAAAAAAAATAAAAAAATAAAATTTAGAAAAATAAATAAATTATGGGGCTTGTGCAGAAAGAAAAAATAAAAATATGTATAAAAAATATTTCAATGTCTTTTCGACCACAATTAATAGAACTACTTTATTTATTAGCTTCATTATAGTCCTACTCAGTCCTTTGTTACAAGAGAATTTCGAAAATTTGTGAACAAAAGAAAAAAATTCGGCTATTTAAGTATTTACATTTAGAATTATATTTGATTGATCCGCACGCAAAACAAAATGTAATTAATTAAGCATTTGTTACAGTTGTAACAGCGCATTTCTTTGTTGTTGTCTTGGTCAATAATAGCTACATTAATTTTGTAGAATAAATCATTGTTTGGCAGCCTATTAAGCTTAACAAATGGAATTGTTACATTTGTTACAACCAAATTATTTACTAAAACTACGGTTGAAACAAAAACCACATATTTTTTCTTATCTATTACTTGTAACAGTTGTAACAATGCATTTTTAAAGCTGTTCATATGCTAATTAGGTCCAATTTCAACTGTAACAGTGCATTAATTTTTTTGCAGCTTCGCGCAAAGTCATTATAATAATTTTACAATATTAATCAGTGTCTGTCAAATTATTAAGCTTTAAAAACTCAACTGTTACATTTGTAACAACCAGTTTTTCAGCACAAATCTTTCATTTAAAAATTGATTGAAATAAATTATACTTGTTACAGTTGTAAAAATGCGTTTTTATAGCTATTTATAGTTCTTTTAAGGCTGCCATTCTTTTTGTTACAGTTGTAACAATTGCAATTGTAACATTTGTAAAAACTAGTGTTTCCAACGAAATCGGTTCGTTTAAACGTGATTACGTGAGTACGAACTTGGTACTTTAAAGGTACGAAATCACATATCTCCAAATCACGTGAATTAAAAGTTCGCACAGGTACGTGAATTTGGTAAAGTACGTACGTTCAATACGAACTTCGTACTATTCGAACCTCGTACGTTTCGTACCTCGTAATTCGTAGTTTTGGTACCCCGTATTTCGCAATTTTCGTACCTCGTACTTAGTAGTTTTCGTACCCCGTACGAGTTAGTACGAAAGTTCAGATGCGCCCAAAGTATCGAATAGGTGCCACGCCCACTATTTAACGATTAATAGAAACAAAAAAAAAAATTTAACACGTTATATCTTCATGAACTTCGACAGGAAGGTGCCTCACATAAATAGCATACGCTGACCAAAAAGTGGGCGTAATCGAACAATGCCACGCCTACTTTTCAACGATTCAAAACGTATCAGCGGTCAGCGTTTGCTATTTATGAGGGGCAACTTTCTGCCGAATTTTATGGAAATAGCGTCCATAGTTTCTGAGATATAACGTGCTAGGTTTTTTTCGATTAATCGTTAAATAGTGGGTGTGGCACCTTTTTGATACTTTGGCCGCTTCTGAACTTTCGTACTAACTCATACGGAGTACGAAGTACGAGGTACGAAAATTACAAGGTTCGAATAGTACGAAGTTCATATCAAAGGTACGAACTTTACCAAATTCACGTGCCGGCGTGATCTTCAAATTTTCAAATTCACGTGATTTGGAGGTACGTGATTTCGTATCCCTGTTCGTGAATTCACGTACTCACGTGTAGTACAAATTCACGTGACAGTAATACTTATAATTTAAGCTAATTGATACCTACTGATAGCTTTATATCATGTGTTACACTAGTAACTAGTATGCAGTAGTTTCTATAATATTTATACAAAATTTTGCATAAAAAGTGGCTTTAATTTCGAAATTCATTTCTTATAAATTCGAACAAGAAAATACAATTTTAGTCCTCATATTTTGTTATAATCAAACATTGCATAGTTATAGACATTTTTTAAATAAAAGCTCAAAAAATTTACGAAAAATCATAAAAAAAATGTGTATACTCATGGGCAATTAACTTGGCAGCACTGCTATTCAACAACAACAACAAGCAAATGTTGCATATCTCATATGCATGTAGCTCTGATGTTTAACATTTTCATTTCAACTTTATGAAAAAGTTTCAAATAAAACAACGACAATTTGATTGTCTGACTTCATGAGTTCGTTCAGTTCAAATTGAAACGTTTGACGCGCAGGTTGCAAGCAATCGACGTACGTACAGCAATCGCAGCCATCAAGCAAGCAAGCAAAAAGCTTACATAACGCCAGCAATAACGTGCAAGTTTTGTCTTCTTTAACTTCATTTCGGGTAATAAAAAAAAATGCGTGAAGCAATAAAAAAAAATGTGTTTTTATAGTGACTAAAGTTGATAGAAAAACCCATATAATAATAATTTAATTAAACATTTACCTAAGTGTATCATTTGGCGCATGACAAGCGTTTTCAAAGTATTGCATTTCATTGGCAGTTTTGTGAAATTGCTGTTGCCACAATTGAGTGTAATTGTTGCAATAATTCATTGTAAGGATTTCAGCACAACGTTTGTTAGTAATACGATACATTTGATTGTTTAAATAAGAGCAGTTTTGTCCTTAGCAAAGCTTTTAGTATATGGCTAATAAAGGTATTAACAAACTTCGAGCTATAGGACACACCCATCACCTTTAAGCGCATTAAGTTTTAAAAAATATTAAGGTATTTAAGAATAGTTTTCTTGCGATAAATCCGATATTTACAGCTAAATGCGGTGATCATATTGAAACTCAAGGACCTGTGCTTTCGATTTTAGTGCTATGTTGCCGCAGTAAAAGTGATTCCAGTTACAATTCATCTATTGTTTTAAATGGGATTCATAATATTATTGGCTTTAACTACAATTTTTTCTGGTGCAAACGTCTTTTCAAATTTCCGATCTACCCAATCGATTTTTCCGAAACAAATTACTATAATCTTAAGAGCAAAAATTCCATATTTTTTTACCTAAATATGTTTAGAATTATAAAGCGATTTCATAATGCAATGCAAAAATCCTAACGCTTTTGCTGAACAGCCTAATCTTTTTAATCTAACCTATGTATTGCCACTTTTGAAATTAGAATTTTAAACTTTATCGTTTTTTTTTATAACATTTCAAAGCGATGTCTATCAACATTTTTCCGTTTTTTTTCGATTTTTCCAATAATTTCGTGACGTTTTTTGTATGTCAATATTTTTACATTTTATCAATATTTTTACATTTTATCAAAATTTTTCGATTTTGGAAAACCTTTAAGCTTTTTTGATTTTTTCAACATTTTCCGATTTTTTGCTATATTTTTCAACATTTTTTGATCCATCAACATTTATTTGATTTTTGCAAAAATTTTCAAATTCATCGACATTTATCGAGTTTTTAAAAAAAATTCAAATTTTTCAATATTTTTTGATTCTAGCAACATTTCCGATATTATTAACATTTTTCGATTTTAGCAACATTTTTAGATATTTTAAACAATTTTTCGATTTTTTTAAAACTTTTTGATTTTTCCCAAAATTTTCGATTTTATAAAAATTTTTTCATTCTATCAACATTTTTCGATTTAATCGACATTTTCCCACTTTTTCAAAATTTTCGACATTTTCAATATTTTTCTGACGTAAAAATTCTTACCAAAACTTCCTTATTAGTAGAAGAAGAATCATATTTTACCTGTAAAGAAAAGATTAATAAAAGGTTAAAAAAAAATCAAGTAGAGGTCTGTTTTATATAGAGTGTAATGCATAAGGTTACGAAGCTTCTGGGGGGTGATGGAGGCCCAGACTAAAAACAATTCCACCTGGGAGGTCTAAAAAGTACCCCTATGAATAGGGGTATACCCATGAGGAGTTTTGGTGGAGAAACTAATTTCTGACTTGTTTTGCAAAAACAAAAATTTTTTGGGTAACCCTAACGTTTTAAGTAAAAACTTTTTCTGGGAAACTTGTACCTAATTTTATGAGCTTTCTAATAGTATTGGGTGTACAACTTAAAAACCGGAATTTTTTAGCGAAATTTGATGCTTTATTGTGGAAAAATGTTACAATATATTTTATTCAAAGTATTGTCCATTGGAAGCTACAACATTTCCCCATCTTTCAGGCAATTTATAAATTCCATCCCAAAAAAATTGCGCCGGCTTGGCGGCCAAAAATGAATCTATCCAATTTCAGATGCCTTGCTCTGATGTGAAGCGTATTCCGGTGAGGGCGTTTTGCATCGAGCGAAATAAATGAAAGTCAGACGGAGCAAGGTCCGGACTATAAGGCGGGTGAGCCAAAACTTCCCATCCACTATTTTCCAAATAGTTTTTCACGGGTCTTGCAACATGCGGCCGAGCGTTGTCATGATGAAAAATTATTGCTTCGTGTCTGGTCGCATTTTCCGGGCGTTTTTCGATGATGGCACGCTTCAAACGTATTAATTGTGTTCGGTACAGGTCACCTGTGATTGTCTGGCCCGATTTCAACAACTCATAATATAACGGCCCCTTCTGATCCCACCAAATACACAGCATAACCTTGGCGCCATGGATATTTGGCTTCGAGGTTGATTTGGCTGGTTGGCCGGGTTTCATGTATGACTTTTTGCGCTTGGGATTGTCATAATGGATCCATTTTTCACCCCCAGTCACAATCCGATGCAAAAATGATTTATGTCGCTCAAGCAGCATTTCAGACATACAGAAGCGCCGTTCAACGTCTCTCGGCTTCAACTCATAGGGGACCCAATTACCTTGCTTCTGAATGTATCCGGCGGCTTTCAAACGTTTCGAAATGGCTTGCTGAGTCACTCCCAACGATTTGGCAAGCTCGTCTTGTGTTTGGCACGAATCCTCATCGAGTAGCTTATCTAATTCTTCGTCTTCAAACTTTTTTGACTGTCCTGGGCGTTCTTTGTCTTTGATGTCAAAATCGGCACTTTTGAAGCGTTTAAACCAAAACACTGTGTTTTTCCTAAAGCATCGTCGCCATAAACTTCTACAAGCAAACTATGACTTTCCGCAGCAGTTTTCTTTGCAAAAAAATGACCCAACAGAACCTCCCGCAAATGCTGTCTTTTTCTCGAATTTTCGAAGTTATTCATCGTGAAAAATAATAATGATGCACACAAGATAAAATTGTTTTGTTGACTGATTTTGACAGCTTTCAAATGTACCTTCAAAATGACATATATATAAAGTTCGAGCTTTCACGATATTTGTTAGTACGGACATCCACCGTCAAATTCCGGTTGGTTAATAGGGTTTAAAAGGATTTCGCAAAGTACTGAACCTTTAAAGTTGATATTTTAAATTTTTTCCCTACTTTTTGTTTTTAGCGGACATAATATTGCAAAAGGTCCTATTAGCATGACCATTAATTTTTTTTTGAATTCTCGTTAAATTTCTTAAGTTTGATAGAACATTTGTCAAACCATTTCAAAAATACAGAAAAAAATTCAAAATATCAACTTTAAAGGTCCAGAACTTTAAGAAATCCTTTTAAACCACATATGTAAACCAAATACACCATTTGACAATCTTGACTGTGATACTCATCACCCTTTTATTTTAATAACGCGCAAGAAAATGTTATACTTATTATTACCATTTAAAAAACCATTAATTTTATGACTTTTACAACATTTTCATACTACTACCTATTTTAAAATTTCTCGATTTACTGTAGGATTTCTAAAGGATTTTTTACTATTTCGATAATTTTAGACAACTTAAAAATGTTCAACATAATTTTTTTTAACATTTTCTGACATTTCATAGCATCAGAAAGTTGGAAGTAGCAACAAAGTAGAAACTGGGAATAAGTCAGGATAGAATTAATAATGCAATCATTAAAAATTGTTTTTAATATGATATACCTACCCTTTTGTTTTAATGAAAAATTAAGAAATACAAGGTCTGCATTTATTTGCATAAAACAAGCTAACACTTAATTAAATGCAAATACGCAAAGTTAACACACGCGCTTTATTTTTAGCGCGAAATCCTAATCCACTTGATGGATAAAAAAAAAGGTTTATTAATTAATTTGCTTGTTAAGTAAATTAAACTGTGAACTGATTTCGCAAACGCGTGCTAAATACATAATAAATAAAGGGCGTAGTACTAAAAATGTATACATTATACATTTGGACACAAATTGGATATAAGCCAGCTCAAGTATTTTTGAAGAGATAACAAAAAATACGTCGAAAAAATTTTACTGTTATTATGAAATAAAATATCACTCATACGACGAGCAACAGAATGTCAACAAGCAGACAAATAATACAAAAATGATTTGAAAGTGATTTAGCTGAATTGAATAATGTTTTTTTACGTAAATTATATTTTTAATTAATGAATTTTGCCTTTTTGGAATTATTCCACTCTCAAAGAAGATCCATTCATATTAAAAAACACAGCCTCAATAAGAAATTAATTTTTAACATTTTTGCCTAACAAAATTAAAACTTTATATTGCTGTCATGTAATAAAAAAATCATAAATAAATTATAAAGAAATAAAAATTCGATTTTGCATTGGTGGGCGTTAACGAACGGAAGCGATAACATTTCAATTAACTGCATTGACAGGAAACAGATTGCAATTAAAATGCAATTGCAACTTAAATGCAAAAGAAAATGAAAACAAAAAGCAATAAATAGATATTGAGAAATTCGAGAAATTTAAAATATTTTTGTTTTTTTGATATACGAGCAACAGATAAGATATAAAATGTTTGTTATTGTTATCAACTTACAAAATAGCGCTTAAAAATAAGTCATTGATATTTTGAAATATATGTATGCAGTGCATATAATAATAACAACAGCCACAGCAAAAGAAAATACATAAAAAATTATCCAAAAAATCGAATTTAAGTCATTTGCAGTGCATATGGCAAAGTGTATAAACGAAAGACTTAAGCAACGAACTTGTTTTTTGATTTCCGCAATCAAAGCATGCATACGTGCGTGAACCGCTGCGTGCGTGTGTGTATTTGTGTTATGGCTCATTATACGGCATAAATTTTTAAAAAACATTATATAAATCGAAAAAACCGAACACAAGCCGCGGTTTTTTCGTATCTTCGAATGACATTAGAGGCAATTGACAAATCGAACGCGCTTTCAACATAAAATGAAAAACAAAAACAAAAAAAAAAGGAAAATAATATAAAAAAATTTAAAAACACTGAAAAAATATACATAGTAAAAAAATCCAAAAACTTAGCGCATTAAATAGACAGTATGTACAGAGGAAATAAAAAGCATAAAATGAATTCGATGCCTTAGTTAAACGCTGTTTTTCTACAGCATTTCAAGCTGTTTCAAGTTCATTGCCACATAAAGAGCGACATCTGGTTGTCATATACTTTTTTTATTGTGTTTTTTTCTTTGTTGACGCAAAAAAATGGAAAATTTCAAAAAAGAAAGAAAGCAAAACCAAAGCAATCAACAGCAACAGTCAAGTTTATTAACAATTTTGTTTGGTGTTAGTGCTGCTTTTCTTTTGTTTTTATTGCTGTTTGTGCATTTCGGAAGCAATTATTGCATTTTATTTTACGTGTTATTTTTTTATTTTAACATTTCTTTAATTTTTTTCGTTTTCCCCATTAATTTTTTATTTTTTTGAAAGAAAAACAAAACAAAACTTGGAAATTGCATTTTGATTATGAAAATTTAAGTCTAAATTATTGCATTCCAAATGCTCTACATAAATTGCTTTATAGCAAACTTTGAAAAAAAAAATAATGTTACTAATGAGGAACGTGTGCTTTTGGGCAAAAATAAATTGATTTAATTAAATGCAAAAAAAAAACACGATTTGAATTAATTTTAGTTATTGAGACTGAACTAGAAAGAAATAATAAATAACTTTAACAACATGTTTGAAAAAGTATATTTTAGTCAAATTCAATTTAAAATTTTTTTTAATAAAAAATAAACTTAAAGAAAGTTTCAGTTCAGCAAAAATTATGCCTTAAGATTTATTTATTTAAAATTTGTAATTACCTTTTTTAGGCGCAAAGTCATTAATAAATCAAAAATAAATAATTTACATAAAAGAAATTTAAGTGGCAGCAGTCAAATATTTTCTGCATTAAAGTTGGCATAAGAAAAAAAGATTGTATTCGTATACAATACAAAAATACATCTCTCTTCTTGTTGTTGTTCCCTTAATACTAAGCCGGGCATGGTGCAACAACTACTTATGTTGTCTTATACCATTGGTGGCAATCGATTTTTCCACACCTTTCAGACATTTTGCTTCACTGAGCAAAACGTATGTTTCCGTCAAATAAGTTTATTTGTTTGAACATTTTTATAAATATTTTATTAACAATTAAAAAATGTTGTTAAATAAAAATGTTTTATGTTGACTATATGATAATTATAGGGGAATAGTGTCACCTACGGGCATGGGTCGGGTGTGGGCACCCCCCGTAACATTTGACAGAAAGCAAATACGGCTGTTCTGACAAATGTTAAGCGCGTGTTATGAAAGCACGAAGTTATTGTGCATATACCGGAGCAAACAGACGCATTTGCTTTGTGCTGAAAAGCAAACAATTTTTGAATCAGTTAAAGTCAATGCAAAAGTTTTTTTCAATAATTTTCCAAGTTCGATAAATCGAAGTGAATCAATCGAAAAGCTGAATGCAATCTATAATTATGCAGTAAATTTATTATATTTTGTGATTCAAAACCGAATCCAACCAAAATGTTCACACAACAGAGTTTGCTTATTGCTTTTCAAAGTGGCTGTCAAAGTCGGTTGTGGGCACCCAATAGGATCGGTTGTGGGCACCCCTCCTTTTTATTTAATGCGTGTGTTTTACTGAAATATCTTTGTGAATGCCAACATTACTTATTTAAATGGTGTTCATAGGCCCTTTTACGCATTTTTAGTGGAAGGGAAAGAACCAATAGGCCCTTTAGAGATATCGCATTTATTTAGTTTATGATTCGCAACATATTTAAGAAAAACATTACATAAGTATCTTTTTTTTTTTTTTGTTAGATCAGTGAAGTCACCCTGACCAAAAAGATTGTTTATCATGTTAATCGACTGAAACCGCCATACATAGCCTCATGACTAAAATCTAGTAGGCTTTGGAGAGTAAGGAAGTAGTCATCGAGGAATTATTTAAAAAATTTCTCGATCAGCACAAATTCGAGGTCCAAGCCTTTACAAGTAATCAAGGTTAGAGGTTTGACTCTACCATAGCTGAACAAATGCAACTAACTCTCAACTTAACACTAGGCTGGTGCCGAAAAGACGGATTCGAAATATACTCATGTAAAACCACAGTGGTACCCATTACTCTGGGAGCTTTAAACTTGTGGGAAACGGTGATAAGGGTTTTCGAGGAGATGAAATATTTTGGAGTAGTTCTAGACAAATGTTTAACTGGGAATAGTTATCTATCATACATAACAAACAAAGCCTTAAGGATTACATATGCTTGCCAACGGATGTTTGGTAAAACATGGGGCTTACGCACGAAAATGATGACAAGGTCTCACAGAACTGTCGAGCCAATGATCACTTATGCTTCATTAGCATTGTGGCCAACGATGAGCCAAGTAAAGCCTCAGAAGGAACTAAACAAGATCTTCAGAAAAGGGTGCTTAAGTGTCACTGTGGCATTTAGAACGTGCACGGCAATTACTCTGCGAACGTCACGGGGTTCACTCACTTTTACCTTGTAGTGAAAAAAAGAAGCAGCTTTTGTGACTCTCAGGCATCTTACTTAAAACAGACAATCTTACAGGATATTTGAATTCTGGATGCGTTCTGGGATACACCATGTCTTGCACTCTTCGAGAAAATGGGTAAACATTTTTTTCTTTCCAGAAAATTTAAAGTGTTCATCAATGACCGCGCTGAGTGGAGGAGGATGGATCCAAAATGGAAGATGGCAGCGCATGAGCTGGAGTCGTAGGGCCAAGATTCCGAAAGATAGTTGCAATGGGAAAAACAGCTTTCTTTTTCCAGACGGACATCCACGCTTTAGAACTGTGCGGACATACATAGAGCCAGTTCCGGCACCGACATTTGCATTTATTCGGACAGTCAAGCGACTTTAGTGGCTTATTCAATATACTCAACGGTACTATGGGAGTGTTTTGAACTTCTCTTAGCCTTATTGAGGAGAAATGATGTGACCCTAATCTGGATACCAGGAGACGAGGCAGATGAAGGCAGCAAAAGTGCAGATTGCTTAGCCGAGAGTGCCGCACTCATTACCTTCATAGACAGAGAACCCTTCTGAGAAGTGAACAACGTCTTTAAAAAAAGCTTAACTCGGAAATGGGAAGAAAATGGCCCTTTCGTTAACTGGGTAGTCTAAGAGGGCATGCGAAGAGGTTAATCAATATAAAACATGTTATTTTAAAACCCAGCAGAAAATATATGTATGCTGTTGACTTAATTACCACCTAAACGAAGGTTCTTCTATACTCTGTCAAGAGAACTTGGAAACAGCAGAGCATGTGTTGTGTACCTACTCTGATGCATTTAGAATCAAGTACCTAGGCGCCGAGGTTTTAAATCCCAATGACCTATATACTTAATATTAATTCCACGTCAGTTACGAGACATATTAATATTCTTGAACTGTACTGATAAGAAATGAGGCTATGCAAAAGATCTTTTTAGGTCGCAGTGCACAGCCTTTATACTTTCGATAAATACATGATTTGGTAATTATTAGCAAATGAGTGTTTCTAACGAAGACAATATTAACGAACATATAATTAATTTAAAAACAAAATATGGTTAGGTCAAACAAAATTTTGAAATTTATTTGATTTTACTTCTATGATTCTTAACATATTTAAACAAAACATAACATAAGTAACTTTTTTTAGGAGTCGATAGAGTTGATAGAATCGTCTAAACATCTTTTGATTAATTCATTTTTATTTTCTCTTTTAAATTTCAGCTTCCTATATTAAAGCTCAACAAAATATGGGACAAGAGATATCGCAACCAAGAGATAAATGCAACAACATTGGTAGACGACAACAGCAACAACAGCAAAAATCACAACCCAACAAACATCAATATCATCAACCAAATTTTACAAATCAAAACAACAACGATAAATACACAAAACGTAATTCAAGTGCCAGCACGACAACACTAACATCCTCCATTAATAGCAATAGTAGTGACGACGAATTGCAACGCAAGCAATTGGAACTAAAACTGCAGCAACAACGTCCAAAATATAATACACCAAAGCAAAGCAACAACAGTGGTAGTCCAACAACATCCTATGAGAAACAGAAACTAACGAAAAAACTAAGTATCATTAGCAACATTTCAAGCACATCAGATTACCAGAGTACTTCGGTCAGTTCGATAGCATCGACATCAACATCTTCGCCCACCCACTCGCTATTCTACGATAAACTGCAGCAGCAACATCAACGCAAAAATTCACAAAGCACCACCGATAGCGGCATTTACTATACATCCTGTCATTGTTCCAATTCATCGGCGGCATCCTCTTGTGGCTCCACCAGCGGTTCCGCTATTTCAAGTTCCAATAAATCTCTGGATAAGCAAAAGAATTATCTAAATCATCATTTGTATATAAAATCTTATTTGGACATCTTGGAAGAAGACGAAAAAGCACGTGCACATTTCCAGTCAGCACGTCCTGGTGGTATACGAAATTATACACCAAAAATACTTTCCGATACATCGGCCGTAACGACAATATCATCGAATATTGAGCCATCTGTGAATTCAAATTTGACAAATTCAAAGCAACTGCGCTCCAAGTCATCTACTGCTGCTACCGCTACCAAGGGCAAAGACGATCCGTGGATTTGACAATTACTGAAAAATGGCATTTGGCACAATGACGTCTTTGCTTGGCATGATTCCACTGCTGGCGATCGGCATGAATTATTATCGTTATCAAAACATCGATCCGGAGACAAGAGTTCAAGAGGCGTCGTTGGTAAGTTGAATGGGTAATAAGTGATAGTCATGGAAGAAGGAGTATCATAGGAGAGTAAAGGGGCTAAGTAAAATATGTGAGGGGATTATACAAAGAGACCATAGATCCTCATTCCGCAGTAATTAATTAAACGATATAAAACTGTGGAGTTTTTAAGTAAAAGTCGTATTTAGAAGTAGATAAGTAGTAAGAATAATAAAAAGGAAATAAGTAGGATTATTAGTATGATATAAATAAGTAGCGGAATAGTGGCAGAAGTGAGAAGTGATAAGTACTATTAAGAAGTAGATAAGTAGTAGGAGCAGTAAGAAGTACATATTAGTAGTAGGAGTAGCAAGAAATAGGTTAGTAGTTCTATTTGTTAGAAATAAGTCGCCGAACTAATGAGAACTGATAAGTACTAGTAAGAAGTAGATAAGTTATAGTTGCAATAAGTAGATAGGAGTAGTAAAAAGTAGATAAGTAGTTCTATAAGTAAGAAGTAAAAAAGAAGGAGTATTAGTAAGAAGCAGATAAGTAGAATCATTAGTAAGAAGCAATAAGTAGTAGAAGTAGCAAAAGTAGATAAGAAGGATTATTTAGAAGTATTAAAGTAACAAGAAGTAAATAAGTATTGGTAAGAATTAAATAAGTAGTAGTATTAATAAGCAGTATATTAAAAGTAGTATTAAGAAGTTGATAAGTAGTAGGATTAGTGAGAAAAGATAATATAAAGTATTAGTCAGAAGCACAAAAGTAGTAAGTAAATTAAATTAAATTGACGGTGATGTCAAAGGCGCTGTTGGGGTGGAAGTGAAAGGAGTATAAGAATCAGAAAAAGAGGCCGATGTAGCAAATGCATGAGTAGAAGAATAAAAAGTAGACGCAGAGTATGAAGATATTGGACAGTTTAAAACATCTGATTTTGAAAATAAAAGCAATTAAATTTAATATCTCCCCTCTCCATCTCATTTCAGGTGAGACGTCAATACGACTTTGTTGTGATTGGCGGCGGTTCGGCCGGTGCCGTTGTAGCGAATCGCCTTTCAGAGATACGCAATTGGACGGTGCTATTACTTGAGGCTGGAGGTGATGAGACGGAAATTTCCGATGTACCCACGCTTGCGGGTTACTTACAACTAACCGATCTGGATTGGAAATATCAAACGACGCCATCCGCAACGCGACAATATTGCCAGGCAATGAAGGGCGATCGTTGTTTTTGGCCACGAGGCAAAGTGTTGGGCGGATCAAGCGTACTCAATGCTATGGTTTATGTACGTGGTTCAAAAAATGACTACAATCATTGGGAATCGCTGGGCAACACTGGCTGGGGTTATGACGAAATACTTAAGTATTTCTTAAAATCTGAAGATGTACGTAATCCCTATTTGGCAAAGACACCATACCATGAGACCGGTGGTTATCTTACCGTACAAGAGTCCCCGTGGCGTACACCGTTATCTATAGCATTTCTGCAAGCTGGGCTTGAAATGGGCTACGAAAATCGTGATATCAATGGTGAGCAACAGACGGGCTTTATGATCGCGCAAAGCACAATACGTAGAGGCGCACGTTGCAGTACGGGCAAAGCATTCATACGGCCGGTCAGATTGCGTAAAAATCTTGATGTTTTACTGCATGCGCAGGCAACAAAGATACTGATAGATAAAGATAAGCGCGCCGTTGGTGTGGAATTCATCAAGGGTGGCCACAAAAATGTCGTCTTTGTAAAGCGTGAGGTGATTTGCTCGGCGGGCGCACTTAATACACCACAATTGTTAATGTTGTCTGGCATTGGACCAGCGGAACATTTACAGGAACATGACATACCGGTGATTTCAGATCTACCGGTGGGCAATAATCTACAGGATCACGTAGGTCTCGGCGGACTGACATTTGTCGTTGATGCGCCACTGACGGTGACACGCAATCGCTTTCAAACGATACCCGTATCAATGGAGTACATTTTACGTGAACGCGGTCCCATGACTTTCTCTGGCGTGGAGGCAGTGGCTTTTCTCAATAGCAAATATCAGGATCCGGCTATCGATTGGCCCGACATACAATTTCACTTCTGCCCAAGCTCTATAAATTCTGATGGCGGTGAGCAAATACGTAAAATACTCAATTTACGTGATGGTTTCTACAATACGGTCTACAAGCCGCTGCAGAATTCCGAGACATGGTCGATATTGCCGCTGCTATTACGTCCCAAAAGCACTGGCTGGGTGCGTCTCAATTCACGTAATCCCATGCAGCAGCCAAAAATTATACCCAATTATTTTGCGCATAAAGAAGACATTGATGTGCTGGTGGAGGGCATCAAGTTGGCGGTGAATATTTCGAATACGCAGGCATTTCAGCGTTTCGGTTCGCGGCCACATAATATACCACTGCCGGGTTGTCGGCATTTGAAATTCATGTCCGATGAGTATTGGGCCTGTTGCATTAAACAGTTTACTTTCACGATTTATCATCCGACCAGTACTGCTAAAATGGGTCCCAGTTGGGATACAACAGCGGTGGTGGATCCACGTTTGCGTGTATATGGCGTATCGGGTGTGCGTGTTGTTGATGCCAGCATTATGCCAACGATTGTGAATGGTAATCCAAATGCACCGGTGATAATGATTGGCGAAAAAGGTTCCGATATGATTAAAGAAGATTGGGGTGCAAGACCGTGGCGAAAGCAGGGATGAGTTTAAATATGTTCTGAATTCCTGAGGAATCAAATTTTCCGAAAAGTTTCTTAAGAAAAATTATAAACAATTTCTAGTTTTTGCTCGACTAGAATTTTAGTTTTATGGATTTTTTATTTTTTTTTTAAAACTCGACTAGTCAAAATATATTTTTATTTATAATGTTGTTTTTTGCGAAAAATATTCTTTATTTATTTATTATCTTTTAAAATTTCTAAGGCTTTTTAAATCCACAAAATAATTTTCTGAGTAAATGTGCTATTTTCTAAGTTCAGTTCTACTCAAATTGTAAATAGTTTTTAATTTAAGATAAAATAATTTAGATATTTAAAGAATTAAAAATAAAATTATTAATTTTACTTTGTTTTATTTGTACATATATTAGGGCTATAGGAAAAATACCGTCAACTGTAGAATGCATGGCATGAACATAAAACAACAATGAGGTGAATTCAAAACATTCAAAAATCGTTGCATATTTACAGGCACGCACATAAAATAGCAATCAGCTGTCTTTGTATGAAACTAACAAGGGTTCATCGCGCAAAAGGTGTCTTTTATTCCCTTCAAACCATTATAAATAAATAGAAAATGCATTGAAATATTAGCCGTGTTTCTTTTGACGGTTATTTTTAAATTGCGATAACTCATGAATGAATAAAAACTCTAAGAACTTTTTTATGGGGAATCACGTTCTCTACAAAAAATTTTCATTTTATTTTAAAAAAAAAATTACATTTTAGGAGTTATTCTATAAAAACTGGTTAAGCGCCAATAAACGGCAAAAAATCACTTTTTTTTTAAATAGCTTCTAAATAATTTTTTTTTTTTTTTTCACAAAAAATTAAAATTATTTGTAGAGCATTATTATTATCGTACGACTCACCGTTCATAAGTTATCGCATTTTGAAAATTACCACAATTGTATATACGCGTCAAAAGAAACACGGCTATTATTGATGAACATTTGCAACACCTAAAACAATGAAAAATGAGTTAAGTTGCTATATTTAACTTAAAAAAGTAGTAAAAAAAGCTGATCCCGTCTGAATTAGTTTCTTTTTTTTTAGAAAACTATTTTATATCATAGAACGTATTAAATTGGTTTAATTATTTTTGCACATGTAACTAATATCAGCCAAATTGAAGCAAGAAATTTAGAATATCGGCATTTCCGCCAAGACGTCCACCGTGAGCCAAAAAATTAAATCATATCTCTGAAACTATTTAACGTAAGTACATGGATGAGATTAGGTACATGCATAAAAAGCACCAAGATAAATAATGTTTACTGGTTAAATAGGAGTATCAAGCCCCCACAAAACATCATATCGTTGGAAATATTTAACACACATGAAAGAGATTTGATACATGTGTACAGAGCGCCAGAACAAATAATGTTAATTGAGAAAATGGGCGATGCCACGCCTCTAAAAAAAATTCAAATGACATCCTGTTGAAAAATTGGTGATGTCACGTCAATTTAATAAGATAAGGTGAACAAACATTCACTGAGAGATCCTGGTTTTTTAAAAGATGTTCAATTTATAATTTGTATGGTGGAAAAAATGTCACGTTCATATTGTCACGTATCGATTCAGATTATGATCAAAACAGTGAAAAGTACAGAAAATATTTAAATCAAACCAAATACATTATAAAGTAACATTATTGCATAAGATTCTAAAATACATTATAAAGTAACATTATTGCATAAGATTCTAAAATGAGTCGCACTAAAAAATTCTAACTTGTTTCACTGAATTCTGACTTTCTTTGAATAGGCATGAAAACTACTTCTATTTTTGTCACGTTCATTTTGTGTCTTTTTTTGCGTGTGTCTTGAAACCAGGACTTCGGCTGCTATTAACGATGGCACTAATTATAGTGCTACCTAAGAGCTATAATGTAAAGTAAAAACTAAAATAAAAATATGTTTTACGTCCACTTTTTTTGCACTTTAAATGTGTACTATTTACTAGGCATGCGCTTATTTTATGATTTTCTGATTTTCGTTGATGTCACCCCCTGAAATCCTTGCATTGGTCATACGTGGGCTGCTATATATATTTCTGGCCTAGGCAACACCTACTGCGATACTACTACATATGGTATTTTGCGGCAATTTTGCTAATGTCGATAAAAGAAAAATTCATAGAACATTGATTTTAAATAATAAAGATAGTCCTTTAGCTTTTTCGTTACATACTCATATCACTTGAAAATAAACCGAAGTATTATTATTGAAAACCCAATCAAGAGATATCAGTTAACTTATAATTGGTTAAATAGATTTCCAATTATTTTGAATTCATTCAAAATAACAATTATGGTGTCTTTTCAAATCTTCAAGTATTATTTGATATTTGGTTGAAGTACACTCACTTTTTTGTTGATAAATGTGTTAAAATACTAAACAAAATATGTGTTAGTTACTAAATAATTAAGAAAAGAATTTTAGTTTATTTCAAAATGTCTAAACATCGATTGCATGTTGACCAACGATACCAGCAACAATTTTGGGTATTTACTTAGTTCAACAATGTGTTAAGATAGTGATACAATTTTAATGTTATTTAATTAATGTAAAAAATGTCGAAAATTTATCTTTCCAAAATTATTGCAGTTCAAAGAAAGAAGCCTAGAAAAATAAATGTTTAAAACTTGAGAAGTTGTAAAATGGGTTAAAGTATTTCATTAACGCAGTTTTCCATTCTCGGTGTTTAAAGCCATTTAAGCATGTTTGAGATCTCTTATTTACAAATCTGAATATAGTTTTTTTTCTGTCATGGTTTAATTGTAAGATATCCTGAGAAAATCAATGTTTCGAGGCAAATAAGTAAAATTTACTCGTTGTATTGTCTTGAGATACCTTTATTTTTCAATGGAAGATAACTCGAAAAGTATGGAACCAATTGGAAAAATTAAAAGGGGAAAGATGCCATTAGCAAAAATAAACTACATTATCTTCTATAAGTGAACCATGTGCCTGAAAACAGCCTATTCTGCACATTGCAGCAAAGATAACTCCTGGTCTGGATGGAGCAGTAAAAACCAAGAATAAAATAAATAGCTTATTCCTTTGAAAACTTACATAAGTCCACAAAAGTGAACTAATTAAATTTAAAAATTCTTTATGACTGTTAAAAATGGGTTAAATGGATGCAGCAAAAAGTTACTTTGATATTTTTACGCAAAGCCTAAATGCACACAACATTTTTGTTCGCACAAACGAAGCCAACGCAAATTTACTGCGATTATAACAGGCTGCTTAATTTATATTGAAACGTTTGAACATAAAAGGAATTATTTTTGATTTCTTTAATAGCAAACTAAAAGTAATGAGGATGCCAAGAAATTATTTTTAAAGATAGATATAAAATCAATGAGCCTTTCTCATGAAGAAGGTTCAAAACAAGAGCACATTTTTATTACATTATAGTTGCCAAAAGGCATTATTTTGGCCAGAAAAAAATTAAAAATGTAGGTCCGCGCCACACTTACACATTTAAATGCACAGGAGGCCTACTTGTCTGTCTAAAGTTAGGAAGTGAAAGTGTTAAATAACCTCGTCATCTTCTTGAGCTGTGCTATTTTTTTTTTTTTTTGTTAATTTTTACCGACGTTTTCCGACTGTCACTCACTTTTGTTTTGTCCGACTTTACTTATTTGATGTTCATACTACATAAATCACAAACACACACAGATCTACTGTGGCTACCTATTAACCCATTTTAACCCATATAAGCTCATGTGTTTACATGGCGGCCGTTTGTCACCTTGACATATGGTTGACAGTTTCGGTTTTTTTTCTTTTTGTGCGTGTCTAACAAAAGTAACATAATTGTTTTTGGAATCTTACTTATAGAAAAATGTGGTTGAACTTCGGTTAAATAAAAAAAATAAAATATATGAAATGAAGTAAAATGGAAAATATGGAAATGAAGTGGAATGAAATGAAATGAATTGAAATGAGATTACTTTATAGAATTTCTTACCGCAGTTTAGTTATTAATAGAAGAAAAATCATATTTTACCTGTAAAGAAAAAATAAGATATCTTGGGTTAATAATTTAGTAGATAGCTAAAATTTTAAATTCACATAAATTAAAAAGATAATATACGACTTAAGAACGGGTTACAATTCAAATTTAAATTTCAAATTAAAAAAAAAGAAACATCTAATGACTGCTACTATGTATTTTGGGCAATGACCCTTTTCTTAGAGATAAAATTTGTTTTATTCACAGTGACACTCTTGACTGTAACACTCATAAACTTTTGTCTTTTTTACGTGTTTTTTAAAGAAAATAACATAAAGTATTTATAATAATTAATTTTCGAGATATTTAAATCAGAGATTTATCATTTAAACGACGTGACACCCACGACAATGCTTCAATAACCAGGACACTTTTTTCTGGCACCGATCTGAAATTTTATCCTCAATGGTAGATACAATATACAAAGGTTTTTATTTCTTTCGATATTAATCTTTGTTTACCAATATGCCAATAAAAGGTAATAAAATTCATGAGTAGAAAATAATTTTTCAAATCGAGAAATACATATTTTCTTCCACTTATAAAAAAAAGTGTAGAACTCAGTTTATGAGAAAAATCTATTTTTCATCAAAATACAAGTTTTTAATAACGACTTGCGACATTTAGTTACATCGATGAAACTAATTTCATAATTCATGATTCTGGCACGTTTTAGCCTGTCATTTTTGTTTTTTAATAAACTATTCTGTTTTTTGCTGATATTTATGACAATACATAAAAACTTTAGTTTAAGTCAATGGGAATATACGGGGGTACTTTAAGTTCTCTAGCCCCCTCTTTTCCTAACCTTCGAAATTTGTATTTATCTTGTAAATAAACGTATGAGTAACGTTTCTTTCTTGATTTTGATATGTGCACAAGAAAAACAGATCTTGTCGGTCTCTCCACCCTGATAAAAATCCTATCTGCGTTCCCAGTTATGAGAAATCGCAGTTAAATGAATGGCAACAAAAGCTTTCTTCGACAACCTAAGGAAACGTGAAATGAATGCTTTGATGAATAAAATATTCACGCAAGGAAAACTCTCTTCAAAGAAAGCCTATACTTTAAATCACGATAGATTAATTTTCAATTGAAAAACAAACATTATGAAAAATTTCCGGCCTAAGGAGAAGTACAAGAAAATGAAGCGACTCCCATATAACACAATCTATTATTTAATCTGAAGTCTCTTTTTATTACCCAGATAATTTCTTTACAAAAATCTGCTCGAAACTTACATCATCATTATCATTACCATCATCATCAACATAATAACAGTTAAAGTTAACGCCCAGGGTGTAGTTCAATTTTGTATACCAATTTCTTCACCATTGAATCTTCTGTCTCAAAGATCTTGTAATGATCACGTTTGTGAACGTGTCATGATTCGTTCGCGCAGCAGGTTTCATCTTTTGTGTTTTTGTTTAAATGAAACAAACTGCTGCAACAGTTCTTCAATCATTGAGTCAGTTAGTTAGACAAGTCTCATTGAATCCAACACTTGCAACAGTCAGGCAGTAAGGCAACCAACCAACAATTCATCAGGTTTGAAGTAACAGTTTTGAACATTATGAAGATAGAGATTGATCTGTTCAAGTGTAGAGCGCATAAAATCCAATTAGTTGTAGTCATTTGTTGCCATTTTAATTTAACATTTGACATTCTAAAGTGCCGTCAAATTGGTTGAGGAGTGCGAGCGAGCCATTATGATGAATTCATTACGGAAATAAGGAAGTTGTAAGAGAAATGAAACAACATATAAAAGAAAACTTGAGCTTGGTTTGTTGAAGTTTTAGTATACGGTTTTTTGCTGTTGTAGGGTTTCTCTTTGATGTTACAAGATCTAATCACATAAAAACGTGCTTCCGTTGTCAAAAAAAAAAAAAATTAAATTTATGAGAAACTTTGTACTGATGACTGGGGTTGAATATGAACTTAAGCGTAATGGTACGTATGTCCTATTAACTTAATGGTACGGTTCTATTGATTAAATGATACATCCTATTGATTTAATGGTATGTCCTACTAAAACTGAAAGGAAGTTGTAAGTGAAATGAACCTATAAAAAAAAAATTTGCAATAACGGTTTAGGCTTTTTACCATCATACGGTTTCTTCTTTTTTGCTGTTGTAGAGTTTCATTGTTTTGATGTTACCAGATCTAATCATCTAATAACGTTCTTTCATTGTAAGAACACGAAATTTTGGGGGTAAATATGAATTAAAGTGGTACGTCTTATTAATTTAATTGAAGAGTTCTATTAATTTAATGGTACATCTTATTGATTTAATGATTTGTCCTATTAAAATTGGTACGTTCCTTCAACGAAAAAAAAAATTATGTTTCCTCTTCCGAAAAAAACTCCCAGGAAAATAAATGCTTTAAAAAAATAATCAATAGGCCTAAAGCAAAATTGTAAAAATAAATATTTATATTTTTCTGCCAAGCCCTATAACCATAACAACAATAATGACAAAATTAACAAAATTCACACGTAATCCAATGAGTTCACTATACATATTTACAACCAAAACCCAAGTATGGGAGGGCAAAATAAATAAATAAAAAATAAACATCAAGCAAACTACACAAAAATTGTGTCAATTCAACAAAAAAAAAAATATAATTTTTTCTTTTGGCCAATTTTTTATTTTTTTCTATATGCAAAAATTAAATCAAGCGTAAAATACCGTTACATAATTGATGCAATGCAATCGATCGAGAAAAAAAATAAGTTTATATGAAATACATACCAACACCAATGATGCCAATTTAAACAAATAAAAAAAAAATCCAACAAACTGAAATTGGCGCGCAAGTTACCAAAAACTAAAAATAAAAGCACTGTTTATGGCAAAGAAAAAAATAAATAAGAAATAAAAAAAAAATTAAAATATTAAAGTAATAATGAAACAAAACGCGGCATGAATTGTCAATATTTAATTTTTAATTTATTTGATTTTTTTTTTTGCTACAAAAGAAAAAAATAAAATAAAAAATTAATAAAAATAAATGTGACAGAGCTGTTGAGTCTTTTCGTTTAAAAAAATTTATGTTTAAATGCTTAAATCATTGAGATCTTATGATTCGAAACCGAGTTATAATTAGAGATGATAAAAATAAACACAATAAAAGACGATTCAGGCTCTTGAAAACCCCTAAAATCGTCCAAAATATGGAAATGAAACCACAACTTTTCCTGGAACTACGCCATAACCCTGAAAACATCGCTTTTTGCAACTTCAAGCAATATCTCAGAATCTTTTAGATATATGAGCAATTCTGACCTTGAATTCGGATTCAGCGTCAAAAAGTACGAAAGGACTGGTACATACAGGGTGTCCGGAAAACTTTTACAAATATTTTAATATGCGATAGCAAATGTCAAGGGCTGAAGTTTTTGTTTTTGCATCGCTTGTCTAGTCAAAATTTCAATCATACCCTTTGCCTATTGCAAAGGGTTTCATGCATCACTAATCCTTCTTTTGATGCGCAGGAAATCCATATCTATATATAAATAGGCAAACGAAATCGGTTCAGTCCCTGTTTCTATACCTACATCTCAACCGATTTGCTTGATTTTTTTTTTTTGTCGAAAAGGTTGTGAGGAAGAGCAGTGCATAGCACTATATTTTTTTTAAGTGGGCGGTGTCACGCCCCTAAATGGAAAAAACGCTCTCACGGCTAAACCGCTACATCGATTTTTACGAAATTTGGTATGGAGATAGGGTTAGCACTAAGGAACGATAATATGAACATTATGTTTTTCAGTGGGCGGTGCCACGCCCCTTAATAGAAAAAACACTCTCACGGCTAAACCGCTGCATCGATTTTAACGAAATTTGGTATGTAGATAGGGTTAGCACTAAGGAACGATAATATGACCAATATGTTTTTCAGTGGGCTGTGCCACGCCTCTGAATGGGAAAAACGCTCTCACGGCTAAGCCATTGCATCGATTTTTACGAAATTTGGTATGTAGATAGGGTTAGCACTAAGGAACGATAACATGACCATTATGTTTTCAGTGGGTGGTGCCACGCGCCCAAATGTAAAAACGCTCTCACGACGAAACTACTGCATACGACTATAATGAAATTTGGTATAGATATAGGGTTAGCACTATATAGCACGATAGCATGATGGATTTTTATGAATATTGGAATATTGATATTTATTTTATGGTCAAATCGAAATGGTCGAATTTTGGACACAAGGCGAACTCTAGTCCTTATTAAATTTTCATCATAATTAAGTAGATAACAAGAATTAGCGATTAAAATTTTTCTAATTCAATATCAAATAAAATTGCAGTTGCCAAATGGTTACCAGAATTCATTGCCATATGCAATAGGGGCCTATGTAATGGCTGATTAATACTTGTAGGTAATATTAGGCCGGGTCAAATTTTTTTGCGGCAAAGAGTATAGCAACAGAACAATCTACGAAAAATTCTAAAAAACTTTGCCCAAAAAACCATGGGACAAAAATCAATATTGAGCCACCGAAAATTGCGTTGAAGTTTTGATCTAGTACTTTAAAATTCAATAAAAAAAAAGACAAAAAATTCAAATAATTTGAATAATTTTACATGAAGCAAGTAAAAACAGTTTGAGTTTTATCTTTTTCTTATTGTATTTTAAAGTAGTACATCAAAACTTCAACGCAATTTACGGCGGTTCGACATTGATTTTAGACCCATGGTTTCTTGGGCAAAGATTTTTAGAATTTTCCATAGATTTTTTTGTTGCTATATCATTATATAAATAGCCAAACGAAATAGGTTCCGTCCCTTTTACTATGCCTTAAAATGAACATATTTGCTTGATTTTTTATTATTTTTTTTGGAAAGATTGGAGCAGTACACAAGATTTGCATAGCTTTTTATGAAATTCGATATGGATATAGGTTTAACAATCAGAAGCGATATTATGACCATTATGTTTTTAAGTGGGCAATCCCACGCCCCAAAATGGAAAAAACGCTGTCACGGCTAAACCGCAGCATCGATTTTTATGAAATTAAGTAGTTTAGGAGGCAGAATGCACATCCGCGCGATTTAAGGCAAAAAAAAGTTTTTGGTGGGAGGTAACTATCCATTTTCTTCAGAAATTTACGTTGATTTCATATTTGAAAGAATTTTTAAAATCCCAACGACAATTTTTTTTTTTTTTAATCGAGTTAAGTGATTTTTCAGGACAACATTTTTGACCATTTTTCATTTTTTTTTAAAGACCAAAATTTTGAGGCCTCCCAGTGTGCCAGACGGTTCAAATCTTCGCTTTTTTATCCGTTACGGATCCGTAACTGATCCGTTTGCGGGAGAAATTCCAAAAAAATAAACGATTCGTTTTTTTTTTTGGGAATCTCTCCCGCCAACGGATCAGTAACGGATAAAAAAGCGAAGATTTGAACCGTCTGGCACACTGGGCTATGAAAAAAATTTAAGCCGCAGTCATTTGATATTAAGAACATAAAAATGTAACGACCGTAGAAAAAGTAATAACCTTTTGAAATTAGAGCTTTTTTTTTTGGTTGTTTGCACACTAAAATTTATACATGCCAGGCAAGAAAAAATTTAAATCGAACTGTTGTGACCTGAACAAAAGATGTCAAATTACTCCTCAGCACTTAATAAATAAGAAAAAAAAAAGAGTTTTCCAAAAACGTTCATCGATCGAAAAACGGTACATTTGTTAAAAAGCATAACAAACAAAACAAAATTAATCATTTTCGATGTTTTTATTATATGTGAATTTGGATCTGACCTCAAAATGGCTCTATCACGTAGTTTTTGAGATATTAAAACCTAAAATATCTAACACATTTCATCCGTATGGTGCTCTCGTTCGGATCGATCGTGTTCTAACCAAATCAATAGACTCTTAAAAACATGCTATTCAGCTGGATCACGGAGATCATCACTTGACAGCAAATGAGTCGACTGTTCGACCCTTAAATTCAAGAACTCATCAGACTCCACAAAGTGTTCCATGCAAAAATTTATAGGTTTTTTAGAGAGCGACTAACAATATGTCTTTCCGCTAGCTGCGACATACCCAAACAATTGGTTGGGTGTAACTGCTCTGCATGGAAATTACCACAAGCATTGCAGTTATGAGCAATTTTTCAGCGTTGTCTTCATTCATTTCTAAGCGCCCGGAATAGCAGAACTTTACAAGGGAATTGAGCGATTTACCATCTAATTTGGCAACTTTACCTCTTTAGCTGTGCTTTCGTTAAAAGGTGGCTTAAACATCGTTTCAAAGAACTCGATGGATCCACAAAGAACAGAACGATGCGCAGAAATTTTCATTTCTTCCGTATCGCCAGCGATCAGCGAAACATCTCAATATTCCTTGCACCCAGTTTGCTGCCACATGCGTTGTAAAACGTTTTGGGCGTGGACTTCATCAATAAACACTTTAGACACTTTTAGTACCGAAGAATGAAAACGTTGCTTTAAATAATTTTTTTGCACAAAATTTAATGCTACAGATGAAAAAATACTGATAGCACAAATATCGATAATTGAAAAATCAGATCAACATTATGTTCGTTCACCAGGGCTGTCGCAGTCCTTTCAATCGCAGTTTTTCTCTGCGATTTCACATATGAAATACAACTTTTAAACATCCCATTTTAAAAACGAATGATGTGAAAAATGGGCCGTTTTCGATGCCAGTGTGAAAAGGGTATAACACTTTGATCAAATTTATTTGAAAATATCATGTTTGCTTTGTTTTTATGATATTTTTCTTTATGATAAGTACCTCTTATTTAACCTAAAATTACTATTTTTTATACTCTACACCTAGGGTATATTCACTTTGTCCTTTTATTTGTAACGCAGAGAAGAAAGCGTGGCAGGTATGGAAAAGCATATCTGTGGCAACAAACCAGAGTAGCTTAAGTCGGTCTTTGATCAGAAGGCAAAACAGTTTAAATTCGTTTCATTAGCATAGAACTCATGTTGCTTTCCAATGTTATCAAAGATCGACTTAAGCTACTCTGGTTTGTTGCCACAGATATATATTCTTGATCAGCGTCACCTCCTGAGTCGATATAGCCATGTCCGTCTGACTATCCGCACTTGGAAATAATTTTTACGGGAAAACTAAGCAATATAATTCCATGAACTTTGGTACACTACTTTCGTCGTCAAAGTTAGCTTGTGGAATTGAAAATGAGCAAAATCGCTCAACGAAAACGCCTACCGCTTCACAAAAAAAAAGAAAATATTCCAAACGCAGTAATAGGATAAATACACTTACATACTAAGAATAGCAAAACTAGGTGAATTCGGACAAAAGGGCGTGGTGCCTCCCATACAACCAAAAGTTTAAAAATGCTATACTGAATGCGTTTTTTGAGATAGTCCAACCAAATTTTACCGATACTAAAGGCAGGAAATGCAACCTCTAATTAGAAACTCGATTGTTTCGAACAAGAGGACGTGGCAACTCCCATACACTCAAAGTTTTATAAATTCTGCGGTCAAAGCGTTGGCACAGCTAAATTTTAAAAATGGTGCAGTTATACGTAGGGTATTAAATTTTTCGCCAGGACTGACACACATTTCATGATTGATTTTGATAAGTCTCCATCGCCCAAAATACATTTTTTCTTTATAATAAAACTCGTACTTTTACCAATCATTTCTCGTATTTTCCTTAAAAATAAATTTGACCGTATTTACCCGTGTCCAGATTATTAAGTTCTTGTAAAGTAAAGAATTTTTAGTTTATTTTATCAATTTGATATTGCTATTTTTTGCAATTTTTTGAGAAATATCAATATTCAGTTAAAATAAACTTTTCTGTGCAAAGCAACTATTGTAAAATAAAATTCATAATTAAAAATCAAATAATAATTGTTTAGTCCATTAAACTATAGACAATAAAATGCCAAAAAAAGCAAAGAGATTCGCATATCAATAACGTGAATAAGTTCACTCAATGGGTTGATCATGTTAATTACTTTTGCCCCAATAGACAAACAAATAACTGTGAATGTGCGTTGATAAACAACAGCAAAAAAAAAAAAATCGATTGCAATTCGATTAACAGTTGAATCGCCCAACTGTATGATGGATGGATATGTTGAATACAACTCAAGTCATAAATACAATGGGCAACAACAACAGTAAAATTGCTCAACAATTAACAATTAACGCTATTGAGCATTTTATGGTTACGTCGCGTTGTTGTACGTATGTGCTCTGCTGGTCGATTGTTGATTGTTGCAAGAGCTGCTGGTGTTGTTGTTAAACAAATACATACCAAAATACTTACATATACGTACAAGCAGTCAAATGACTCAATGACTAGACTACAGCCAACACTTAAAATGTTGGCAACATGCAAACACAACAAAGCAAAAATAAAAATTAAAAAACCAAAAATATAAAAATGTGATCGAAATCACGTAAATGCAAACAGGTTGAATGTACCAGTGAAATTACTTAAAAAAAAAAAAACAAAGGAAAAAAAATTTTTTTATTTTTAATTGAAAAATTGTGTCAGTCAAAAAAAGTCTCTCATCCGTTTAGTGACCTAAATTGTGGAACGCGTTTTAGTGTCAATCAATTCGCATTTACATGCACTAAAGTAAGTTTCTGTTTTATGGGTTAATTTTTTCCAATTTTTTAAATGAAAGTTCTTCAGCCGCGCTAGGAAAAGATACCGACATTTTGGGACTTTTTTCTTTGTTACACATTTCTACTACACCTTTTTGCGACATTTTTGTGAGACATTTTTTTTTATTTTTTTTTTTTTTTGAGACATTTTTCGACAGTTCTGACGCCACTTTTGATAATTTTTTGCAACACCATTTTGTGACATATTTTCACGACACTTTTATGTGACATTTTTTTTCGGCCCTATTCTGAGACATTTTTTGACACATTTTGCGAGACTCATATTTGACATTTTTCTGTTTTCAGACATTTTTCGACAGTTTTTTGCGATAGTTTTTTAACGCCATTTTGTGACACTTTTATGTCACATTTTTTTTCGACCTTTTTTCTGAGACATTTTTCGACACATTTTTTAAAACTTTTGTTTGACATTCGACAAGCTTTTTTGTGACACATTTGTTCGACATCTTTTATATGACATTTTTTTCAACACATTTTCGACAATTTTTGACCCTATTTTTCAGCCATTTGTGACAGTTTTGTCGAGACTTTTATCGACTCATTTTTGTGACGCTTTTTTCGAAATTTATATCAATACCTACATGTTGCTACACTTTTCTCGACATTTTTTGGGGCACTGTTATGCGGACACATTTCTTTAATCGATACATTTACAACACTTTTGTGCGACACGTTTTTCGACACCTTCTTGAAATAACTTATTCGACACTTAACTTATTGTGACACTATTTTTCGACACAGTTGGAAGTTGGAGACTTTTAAATCACGGCTGGCCTTTTTATTGAAGGAATGCTATTTACACACAAAGCTTGCAATAAACCTATTTGGGTATACCAAGAGAATATTACAAAAAATTAGATCGACCTCAAATGCTACGGGTAGTCTATTGAACGCAAATTAGGGTGATTCAAAATCGTATGGAAAAATTAAAGATTGTCCGATTTTTGGTGCTCAGCCCTCAAAATATACCTTTGGGCCAAAAATCTCTGGAGCCAAAATTTCACCCGAATGGGACCATGAAAAAGCGCGCCAATATGTCGATTTATATGATTTTTCTGCACAAAGTAAGAAAAATCTTTCAGAAGGTAGAAAAAGTAGGTCATTAAACGTTTCTATTAATCTTAATACTAAAAAGGTATTAAAAGTTACATTTTTGGCAAATATAAACCTTGAGATTATACAATACCCTTCCAAAACTGCTCGGTTAAGAAATGTCTAAGTTAGAAAGAATTTTCTGAATTAGTGTTAGCTGATTCTATTACAATATTTATTTTTTATCTTGTTACGCTAGGTATGGAATTACTGTGCTGTGTTGTTTATAAAAAAATTTGTCTGAATCGAATCATTGGTACAAATACTTTTGACATAATGTTTTCGATGTAAAAGAGGTTGCCCGATCAATTCCACGTGTTGTCACGGCCGAAAAAGTGGACGATTTTTATATTTTTCACGTTCACATCAATGAATTGAAAAAATGATAACCACAAATATATCAGGATGTTGATAATTTAAATGCAGAAAAATCATATAAATCGACATATTGGCGAGCTTTCCGATGATCCCATTCGGGTGAAATTTTGGCTCCAAAGGTTTTTGGCCTAAAAGTATATATTGAGGGTTGAGCACTAAAAATCGGAATAACTTTTGGATTTTGCATCACCCTAACGTGCATGTATAGCAAAAGTTATTTAAAAATTTTTAATATGTTAAAAAAAAAAAATTAAAGTTCACCATGAATAAAAAAGAAAAAACATTTCACATTGTACTAAGGATTAAACTCATGACTCTCTCAGGTTATAAGGCGGTGCTCTAACCACCTCAGATAATAATCGTGATGAGCATCGGATGTTTAGCATCTTACTTAACTGCTTAGCTCTATATGTATCACTTTCCTCTATTTTTGATTGAAACACAAGAAAGATCTACCAAAAACTACCATTTGAAACGATCTTATATTAAAAAAAAACAGGATTTTTGACAGGAAATTTATTTATGTTGTAATATTTCTAAATTTGCAATAATTGAGTTGACCTATTCCTTTGTTTTATAATTTTTTGTGTATTCGTCCTGATTTACCAATGTTCACTTTGAAATGCGGCTTTTTGGCCTAATTTTGGTGGCTGGTTTTAGCATAAAAAGCATTAAAAAACAGAAGCACCCTGCTAGAAGCGGTATAAAGTATGTTTTTGACTTCAATTGAACTTTTTAGCTGTCTTTCTATTACTCTTCGGCACTTTTATCGATTTTTTCAAAATCATTTGATGTTATTAAATTGACCATATTATTCGAGACTTTCTCCGAAGCCTTGTGCTGAATAAATATTTTCGAGAATTTTTTCTCAGGCTTCCTTTCATGTATTTTTTTGGCAGGGCTAAATCTACTGGAATGTAAAGTTATCGGCAATAATTTGGGAAGGAATATTTTGTAATTTTTTCTAAGAGTTTATTCTCCAATTTCATAACAGGGAATAATGTAACAAATAAAATTAAAAATTTTGTACACCAATTTTATAGCTTATTAAAAATCCTTTAATATGACACCAATATTTTTGATTTCCATTCAAGGGTTTCAAAATTATAACAGTTTTTCTATATATTATTTTGAATTAAAAGCTTCATAAAATAAACTTGCTTCGTGAAAATAAATATAAGGTGTCATTAAAGTAAACTTGACTCAAATTTATTTACTAGAATAACATTGTATACCATGAAAAACTCGAAGGTTTACGAAATTGTTTTCAGGAACACACATTTCTGAAAACGTGTTAACTACGCATCATATAAATTTTGAAAAATATTCAATTCAAATTCAAGATTTATTTAGCCGAACTAGTAGATCATCGCAAATTTTGTAATTTTACTTTGTTACGATTGTTTTTAATGTGGAAAATACCAGGGCTTTCTTTTTTTTGTGAAAATTGGAACAATAAAGTATCGCTGCTGGAAGTGAAATTACCATTCTCAAAATATTAAAGAGAAAGGAATATATTCTCGAGAGGCATTTTCTGGTTGGATTCATGATAAGGCCCATAGAATTCTTAAGAAAGAACTGACTTTTGCGATAATCTTTTTTGAGAATACAAAATTCACTTTCCAAGCCAAGTAATAGAAACACCAACTTATATCGCAAAGTTTCAAAGAAACCATGCAAAATTCCAATTTTATAAAATTTCTAAATCACCAACTAAATATTTGCAAATTAATAAACTAGTGCTAATTGCTAAATTGCAAAAGTTTCTTTGTAAAAACGTACACATGTCATTAAATTTCAAATACATCAAACCCCTACGTGGTACAAGCCACTCATCACGTACATATCTCCTCAAAATGCATACGAGTAACCTTGACACATTTTTGACAGCGGGCAGTCATCAGTCCAAGTTAACTTGATGCCAAAATGTTAATGACCAAATAATGGATGCCAAAGAGCAACGCTTTGTTAAATTTATAAAAAAAAAATGTTTATTGCATTAGAAAAAACAGTGTTTTTTTTTCACAAGTGTATGTTAATGCGTAAATGCCCAAGAAAGTCTTGCAAGTAAAAATATTTAATAGTTGTTAAAGTAATAAAGAAATCCTATTACAAGTTGTTGTAAAAGGTTAGCAAATGCATTAACCATGGGCTTATTTAATGCATTGCGTTTGTGCGTGACTTTTGAGCTGCAATAACGCTTAACAATTTGTAATGGATGAGCGGGGGGAGGGGTACGAAATAAAAACCAATTTGACTTAACATGTTGACAAGAAAAACTATAAGAATTTTGGAGACTCAAAAACTGTAGATTGATTGTTAAGCCCAAAAGAAATTAAATAGACTTGATAAATGAAAAGTTTCGGCAAAGGTATGGAATAAGTTGAAAGTGAATTAAGTCCATAAAGAGGAAAAAGTAATTGACGGCTCAAATAACTTCCTTGGTTATACGAAGTTTGAAAAATGGCAATAGAAAAAGTTATCCAGAATAGTCTCAGGAATCTCACATTTTTCGCTGATCTACAGATTTATACCCAACCTGTATATATTTTTTCGGAACAAAGTGAATATATCATGGGTGTAGAGTATAAAAAATTGTATCTCTTAAATGACCAACTCCTGAGTTGCTCGTTTTACGTCTTTATTGCTCGCTAAACATTTGGTATCAAATTATTTGGCCTATTGTCAAGTAATTGTCCATTTGTATACAATATCAATGTCAAAGCACGATGACATTTAGCGCCATGTGCAAAAATTATGGTACATTTACATTATGGCATTATTTTTGCTGCATATTGTAGTAGTTGAAAACTATTTAACGGTAGATATGTTGTTTGTTGGGATAAATCCAAACACTGACGTGCTTAATAAAAAAAAAAAGAAATTTACAAGCGTACAATGGAAAACCTTAAATGTTGCACCATTGCCACTGCAACAGGTTGTTGTGTTGTGGTTTATACATACACCAACTAAGCAACCAACCAACTAACTAACCCACACATTGTACTCATATGTAATCAACACCCTCGTAATGCAAGTCATAAACTTAAAGGCAGCAAGAAAGTTGAAGTAGTGTTGGAAAATGTTTATTTTAAGTTTATAAACAATATTTTTTACAAAATTACTGTGCGAATCAATAACTGTTTGGAAAATAAGCAAAATGGGTTTATCGATTTGTGGTATTTTATGAATTAAATAGTCTACTTAAGTATAAGAGTAATAATAAAAACTTTGTAATAAAAAAATTATATTTTTTATATCGAAAAGTGTGGTTTGGGGCTGTTCATAAATTATGTCACACGAATTCTACGATCTTTGGACCACCTCCCTTCTCCATGTCACACTCTGTCACATTTTCATAGACTTCCCCCTATTTCTGACATCACACTCTGACCTTTAATACCTTGAAACTAATTGAACAATTTTTATTTTTTTTTTTGTTTTTAAATAAAGCGATCTTTATGCTTAAAGCTTAACAATCGTAAAGTAACTTGACGTATTGATCAATATTATTATTAGTGCTTTGTTATACCTTACGCCCAAGTTATATTCACTTTGTCCTTCTATTTGTAACGCAGAGAAGGAGGCGTGACAGGTATGGAAAAGTATATATATTCTTGATTAGCGTCACCTCCTGAGTCGATATAGCAATGTCCGTCCGTCTGGCTGGCTGGCTGTCTGTGCGTGGAAATACATTTTTTGAGAAAACTGAGCAAGATAATTCAATGAAATGGTATTCTACCTTCGTCGTCAAAGTTAGCTCGAGGGATTAAAAATGAGCGAGTCAGTCAACGGCCACGACTACCGCCCATACAAAAAATATATTCAAAATGCAGCTTTAAAAGTATTTTTAACGACAATGCAGCCAAAATACACATAAGTGCTAGAAATAGTAAGCGCAAGCTCTAGGCAAAAAGTAGGCGATTTCGGACAAGAGGGCGTGGCACCTCCCATACAAGTTAAAGTTTGAAAATGCTATGCTGAAAGAGTTTTTTGAGATAATCCAACTAAATTTCACTAAGATACTAAGAACAGTGAATACAAGCTCCCAGCAAAAACAGGGTGAAATCGGACAAGAGGACGTGGCACCTCCCATATAGCCAAAAGCTTCAAAATGCCATACTGAAAGAGTTTTTTGAGATAATCCAACTAAATTTCACCCAAATACTAAAAGCTATAAATGCACGCTCTGAGCAAAAACTGGGTAAACTCGGACAAGAGGGCGTAGCACCTTCCATATAAACAAAAGTTTCAAAATGCCATACTGAAAGAGTTTTTTGAGATAATCCAACTGAATTTCACCCAAACATTAAGCGCTATAAATGTAAGCTCTGAGAAAAATTTGGGTGAACTCGGACAAGAGTGCGTGGCACCTTCCATATAAGCTAAATTTTCGAAATACTGCAGTGTAGGGTATTTAATGTTTGGCCAGGCCAAAGGCTTCACCCTTACTAGTCTTAATTTATGCTTTGAAATTTCGAAATTTTTTCGATTTGAGTTGTGTGGCATCACATTTTCTAAAATTCCCAGACTCCTCTCTGTTACACTTTGCCACAAATTTGTAAACCCCCTCCGTCCCCTAAAGGTGTGAAGTAATTTTTGAACAGGCCCTTTCATCTGTGCTTAGTAAGTATTCAAGCACATAGATTATAGAAGGAAATACGTTAATTAGTTTAATAATATCGTAATATCTGATACTGATTTTGAAATTATGACTTTATTATTTTAATAAAACCTTTTTAGCTCTAAAATGTGTTAAAAATATAGATACTGAAGCTTATTTTACAAAAATGCCCACAGAATAATTGAAAAACAAGTTTTTAAAAAAAAAATGCACTATTTTGATTACAAAACACAGCACAGAGAAATGACAGTGTCATTTTTTCCACTCGGGTAGTAAAAAATTAAAGTGATTAACACAAAATTTCAAATTATAAATTAACTTCAGACTGATAGCCCTAGTAGCTAGTTGTCTTATCCTAAGTACTTTTATTATTTATAATAAATAAAATTAACTTACCTTGTATAACCATTTTAACTTTATGGTTCTAAGTAGTTAAAATATTTTTATTTGGAAAGACATTTGCTCAATATACAAATTTGATACCTCTTCATCATATAGGTCAGTGGTGTAGAGCTCTAACAAGTTTGTAATTCTAAGTAAAAATAATATTTTTCTATCTATCACACGGACGGACACCGGTCTGAATACTAGTGCGGTCAGCTTTTTTTTTTTGTTGTTTTTTTTTTATTGTTTGAACTTTCAATTTCTTCAAAAAAATTACTTTAATGTACGGTTATTTAAAAATTTTGAATTTACTAAAACTATAACGTAAAATTTATTTTATTTTACAGTTGACTTCAAATTTTAGTAAAATTTACTTTTCATATTCTGAACCCATTATTTATAAAGAATAACAAAAAACGTTTATTGTTATTCCAAAAAAGCGAGAATGACTGCAACCAAATGCAATGAATAAGAACAAGCAAAATAAGTTCTGACGTAACTGTAAGCTATCTCTGACAAATTTAAAAATCGCTTTACAACACTAAAAAGTTTCAATGCAGGCGCCGCTTAATGAGGGTACATAAAACACTTAAAACAAACATTTTTAAATGTTGCTAAGTTAACTCTTACGTAGTATAGTGGAACATTACTGTATTAAATAGCACAAATGTATGTAAACTACGCTATTTGGGAATAAAAAATACGCAAAAAAAGGGTAATACATGCAATGTGTTGACTTTTATTAATTGTGCAATTAAATACACAACATTTTAGGTTTCGTTGTTTTGTTGTGGCTACTTTTGGCCAATTGTAACAGTCATAAAATGATAAAGTACAGTTGAAAGAAACAAAAAAAAAAAATTTAATTTATTTGAACAAATTTTTAAAACTACAACAAATACTACGTTTCCATCGATAGTCCTACCCATTCCTAACGGCCAAAAGAGATTTATTATTGACAGTTATTGTCAAAGTAAAGGTTGAGATTTAGACGGAGATTTGAAGTAAATCCCGTCAGTAGATTAATTTTCGTAAAGTAAATCACGCGTTTTACAGTGAGATTAAGAGCTAAGTCTCGAATCGCCGGTGGAAACATAGTATAATCCTAAGTTTAATGATATAATTTTTGATACAATTCTCGATTAAATTAATATCATTACATTAATGATATTTTTCAAACTTTGCATATATACGCCATTTTTATATTGTCATAAATTAAGTTTGTTGCTTTTACAATATGTCGCTATTGTTGTTATTAATGTCTTATAGCCATTTTGTTTGGCACAAATGACGTTGATAATACAGTGAGTGCATTGTTTTGTTATGCTACATAGAAATGCATTTTTTTCATAGTTTTTTCAGTATCGCAAGCAATATTTTTTTGCTATTTTCTCCGACTTTTTTGCTTATTTTTCATACTTTTGTAGTATAAACAATGATATGTTTTGCTACCATGAATATACTTTTTGTGTGTAGTCATTGTGTTGCTGCCTAATAACTGTGTTATTTACAATTTTTTGAAAAAGCGACAAAAAAAATTTCGTCAGTATACATTTATGCCTTTTTAATGACAACACGAGGACAAAGGCAACTCTGTTTGTAGTGTGCAGTGATATATTTAAAAAAAAAATTTATATTGATTTCTTTTACCACTAATGTTGTTGTTATTTTTGATAAATGTAAAAATTGTCATACTTATAACTGACAATTTGGTTAAATTTATTGCGACTTAAGTTGCAGCGTAGTGCAAATGACATTTGGCAAGTGATACAGGTTGCATATTGTTTCATAAAGGATTTACATTTTCAAAAGAGAAAGTTGTCTTCTTTTGACGAAAGGGAATTTTGAATAAAAATATCGAATTATGCGCTTACAAAGGTTAATTTATTGCTGCACTGTTTGAGCGTTGTATCGTTATGTAACCTCCCAGAACCAAGATGAATCGTTTACATACTCAAATTTTGTAACTTGTTAAAATACCTTTCATATGACACCCATAGTTTTACAATCTAACTTATGTCAGTCTTTAAAAAATTTACATTCCGAGCTTTATCCCCGAAACTGGGTCCGCGTGAAATTTACTTTTTTGTTGTAATTAATTTCTCCAAAAGGGAGATAAAATTGAAATTTGGAAGCCTAAGCAAACTTGTTCTCAAATCATTTATCAAACAAACAGGTTTGTCAAACATGTCGGTAAGACTACAGTGCACATACGGCTAAGGTTGCATTGGAAACGACTTTGTATGACTAACGACCAGAACATGCATGCTCCAATAAAAAATAAGTATCAATATTCATTTAGTCGTACGAATTCATCTGATGCAAACAAATTATTTTGGTCACAAAAGAACAACCGTACGAATAATTCAAAAGGATGAATATTGAAAAATTGATTATAAATACATATTTTTACTGGAACATGTTTTGGTCGTACGACTTAGTTTTCGTACAAAGTCGTATCCAATGTTACCTTAGCCATATGTTGATATTACGTTGCACACCACGAATCGTTTTTTCAAACATGTCGGTAAGTGTAAGTCTACAGCGCGCGTAATGTCGATCTCAACTTTTAATTATCGATATTTGCGACAAAGTCTGTTATCAGCATTTTCTCGTCTGTAGCATTAAATTTTGTGCAGAAAATAATTTGAAATAACGTTTTACATTCTTCAGCATTAAAAATGTCTAAAATGTTTATTGATGAAGTTCACGCCCAGAACGTCCTTCAACGCATGTGGCAACAAACTGAGCGCAAGGAATATTGTGATGTTTCGCTGATCGCTGGCGACAACGAAGAAATGCAGATTTCAGCGCATCGTTCTGTCCTTTGTGCATCCAGCGAGTTCTTTGAAACGATGTTTAAGCCACCTTTTAACGAAAGCACAGCTAAAGAGGTAAAGTTGCCCAATGTAGATGGTGAAACACTCAAGGCGCTAGTTAAGTTCTGCTATTCCGGACGCTTAGAAATGAATGAAGACAACGCTGAAAAATTGCTCATAACTGCAGACTCGCTACTCTTGGAAGTTGTTGTCAATGCTTGTGGTAATTTTCTCGCAGAGCAGTTGCACCCAAGCAATTGTTTGGGTATGTCACAGCTAGCGGAAAGACATCATTGTGAGTCGCTCTCTAAAAAAGCTTTAGATTTTTGCATGGAACACTTTGTGGACCTCTATAAAACTGACGAGTTCTTGAATTTAAATGCCGAAAAGTTAACTCAATTGCTGTCAAGTGATGATCTCCATGATCCAACTGAAGAGCATGTATTTAAGAGTCTAATGTTGTGGTTAGAACACGATCGAACCGAACGAGAGCAACATAAGGATGAAATGTTGAAGTTAGTGCGATTGCCACTGATGGAGCCAACGTTCCTATTTGATCACGTAAAACCAGTTTGTACTTCGTTTGCCAGCCTCAATTGGTATACGGAAGCTATAAATTGGCATTTGCTGCCAAAACGCAGAACAGTAATTGCAAGCGAATTCACCAAACCCAGACGAACGAACCAAAGTGAACGTTTAATGGCAATAAGAGCAGCAAATAATAAGCTGGATATTCTGTACTACTGTCCACAACGACTTCAGTGGTTGAAGTGGCTGGAAAATTTAGAGAGTCGCAAACACTATAGTGTTGCAGTTATGGAAGATGATCTATTCATAGTGGGAGGTATAGTTGGCGATACTGCTGTAAATACGGTAGTTTGTCTAAATCTCAAAACTATGTTTTCGAAAAATGTAAATCCAATGCGTGAATGTCGTCGGACTTTTGGTGTGGCAGTTATTAATGGGTTTTTGTATGCGGTGGGTGGTTACAATGGAAATATCCTTAGTTCTGTAGAAAGGTGGGACTCTATATCAAATACATGGATCATGTTAGCTTCAATGTCAGTAAAACGACATGCTTTTGGCATAACAGTTTTCAATGGAAAAATATATGTAGCTGGAGGCAACGCAGCCCTTATTTCAGCAGCAGAGTGCTATAATCCACAAGAAAATAAATGGACCTCGATTGCTTCAATGTGTTTAGCACGTAATTTCGTTGAAGTAAGTAATTTGTAATGGCACGTGAAAATATCGGTTTATTTTTTCTGTTTCGCTTCTTGTATCAAATACAGCTTGCAGTCGCTAATGGAATATTATATGCAGTGGGTGGTAATGGAATTAAAACAATGGAACGTTATGATCACGAGAGCAATACATGGGCTATGATGTGTAGCTTCAGTGAGGAAATAATATATGGAAGCATATGCACTACGTTTAACGATAAACTCATTGCAGTTTACAAGGATCGTGTTGAAGAATATAACTCTGAAACGAATGAGTGCAAAGTGAATGCTTCTATTAAGGGGTTAGGGAATGTGGAACACACATTTACATTTTCTGGTTCACTTTTAGATTCAAAGTTTATTGTAGATTAATTAAATATATATAATTTCTAAATGCACATATACATATGCACATAAATATAAGAAATGTTTATATATGGCACATATACATATGCACATAAATATAAGAAATGTTTATATATGGCAATGTAACAAGCATTGTTATATCTTTAAAATATAAATAAATTTTAAGCTTGTCAAATGCATAAAACTTTTATATACATAGAAGTAGGAGCAGTCAAATAGGCATGATATAAGGCCCTCTGAGTGCCGGTAGGCCTGCTGTCTTCCCTTCTTTCTTCCTTTCTTTTTTACACACGATGTCATTGTGCGCCAAGGTCTGGCACTCTCGCTTCTAAAAGAAGGCAGCAAAGCAGGCCTTCTACGATCGCTTCCACTATAAAAGGACGGAAACAGGCATGCTGACTTCCCTTCTTTCTTTTTTACACATGACACGCTTGCTTCTTCGAAGAAGACAGCAACGCAGACATATTTCGATATTCGTTAATATCGACATGTCCTATATTGGATGTCATTGATAGCTAATTTATCATAGAAAACCAAAATTATGTACCAAGCAAGATATAGTACTTAAATATTACTTTTATTAAATATATTGAGAGTTATAATATCTGAAAAAAATCAAACAATGTAGCCTTCTATCATAGCTTCTAATATAAAAGGACAGACGCAGGCATGCTGTCTTCCCTTCTTTCATTATTTTTTTTTACAAAAAATGAATTTGGGCGGCAAGACATGACACGCTTGCTTCCACAAAGAAGGGAGCAATGAAGGCCTTCTACGTTCGCTTCTAATATGAAAGGACAATAGTATGTTTAGAGAATTTATAGTAAAGAAAGAATCAGGCGTTCTAATAGGCCTGTCCTTAGAAGGCATCCGAGAATGTTTAAAAGATCTTAAAAAGGCAAGAAATAAGGCATGATTTATGCAGGCATTGAACATTCTCCGACTGGGTAGAGTAGAACGGGGTAATGTCGTGCAGGGGGTAATGTCGTGCACGGCTGTTTTAGCCCAAAGAATTGAATGATTTACCAACTGTTCGTAAGGTAGGAACCTGCTGACCTACTGAGCTTATGCATATAATACTAGCAATTTTCACCAGTTCGTCTCTACAGAGTAACCTTTTTTTCAAAACGCACGCTTTCGGGACGATAAAAGTGTTTTTTTATCGGGTCAGAAAAATAATTTTCCTTCCGGGAAAATATACCAGGTAAGTGTTTTCTGAAACGAAATATCCTGCCAAAGAAAAGAAGTATTTGGTTTTCGAAAAAAATTTTGGGCTTCACCGAGTTATCGAAGTTGACCTTTAAAACGACCATTGGGGTAATGTTGTGCACATTCACTTACACAAACACAATTTCTCGCTGCACAAATATTGTTACACATGGATGTAACCAATGAAATTATCTTTCGATCGGATGCTTACTCGTTGCATTCGCTTGAGATGTACGGCTTTACGAGCATGTCAAAGTTGAGTGCACGACATTGCCCCGTTCTACTCTATATATATAAAATAGAAGTGTGCGTATTTTTTTACCGTGTTACTTTAAACCGATCGTAACCATTCTGCACTATGTATTTATTTTGTGCTTTAGATGGTTCATAGCTATGATAACACTTTAAATGCTATATCTCTGCAAGTATAGTACGTAGATGAACTTGCAAAAAGTAGGGTAGATTGAACAAGGAAGTACTTCTATTAAAGGGTTAGAGAATGTGGAACATTCATTTACATTTTCTGGTTCACTTTTAGATTCAAAGTTTATTGAAGATTAATTAATATATAGAATTTTTAATTCTAAATGCACATATACACATGCTCATAAATATAAGAAAAAAATGTTTATATATGTAAGAAGCATTGTTTTACCTTTAAAATCCCAATAAAATTTTTTAATAAATTTGTAGCCCCTTATACGATAATTAGTTACCTAACGCATTACTTGAATGTTAAAACATTTTAAATATTACATGTAATGCAATAAATAATGAAATACCTTTTCAATTACATGTAATGCAATGGGTAATGTGAGAACATAAATTTCGATAGTTTTTTACTTAAGAGTTTTTGATTTTTAAGTCATTTTGACGTTAACATTTGTTAATATTTCAAAGGAAATAAATAGTAAGAAGATAATTTTTCAGATAATGTTTCCTCTGATGAACTTTTGGCCCAAAACTTATCTATAACGTCCTACTACATTGAGTTAGTACGTATACAACGCAAAAGTAACCCAGAAAGTTATCGATACAAATAATTTTTTAGATACTCGATCGATTACATGTAATCGAATGTTTTGTTAGAGTAATCGATTCCGCCCAATGAAATGCGTATTGGGGTGGTCAGACTATCAAATTGCAAAAATGTTTTTGATGAGTTCGAATTTGTTTGGCATCACCAAGAACTTTGAAGAAAATCAAAAATTTTTGATTTTTTGCTGATTTGACGAGTGATTTGATGAGTTATTTGAAAATGTGAACGCAAATACATTGTTCTGTATGCGTATTTTTATTTCAAAACAAGATTTAAACGAGTGCACGTCGCTCGGATGATGAAAGTAAAGAGAAATATGACTCTTTTCTTATATTATAAGGGTTGTTTTATTTATTTTGTGTAAGGTTGTGGTTGATAGAAAGCTTAAATAATTTAATTTAATTATTAAATAACTTCCTAGCCGAATTGCATTTACATGTGTAATTTTAGATGCAGCTACTGAAGAATTTATGTACAAAAGTATATTTGTTTTGTAAAATAGTAACAAAATAATTTTTATTTGTTTTTTCAATAGATGGAATAATTTATTTCTGCAAATAAGATTAAATTTATGGTATTTCGATTACATTTTAATAATTAGTTTCCTTGTTTTTCATCGTCGCTTCAATTTTCATAGCCAGAATTCATCCGCTATTGCGATGTTACCTCATCGGCGTACAAAGCAAAACTGAAATTTGAAGAGTGATTTGATGGTGTGTATACTCAAAATTCAAAATTAGTGATGCCAAACAAATTCGAGTTCATCAAAATAAAATCGACAAATTTTGATAGTGTGTACACTGCTTATGCTAAGATAATGCCTTTATAACCCAGAAAGTAATCGATACAATTAATGTTTTCGATTACTTGATCGATTACATGTAAGCGAGAGTTTTATTAGGGTAATCGATTACGCCCAATGACATGCATCTGTTAAAATAATGCCTTACGTAACCCAGAAAGTAATCGATGCAAACAATTTTTTAGATTACTCGACCGATTACTGGGATGTACATAAAAATTTAAGCTTGTCAAACGCATAAAACTTTTAATATTCATAGTGTTGGAAAAAATAATAGAGACATGCAATTTTTTTTAAAATTTCAACCATATCTTTTAATTAATCAGCAACTCTGGAAAATATATTATGCACTTTGACGTAATTTTAGTATAGTTTAAAGAAACTAAAAAAAAATTGACTTCAAGTCCTCAAATGATAAAAATATGCTATGTACATTCTTGGTTTCCATCAAAATAATAGTGACGAACGTCATTTATCATTTAGCTATGGATTAATTCTTATTTTAGTCCTTACATGAGTTTTAAAACTTCACCAGTTCAATATTTGGTCGATACTCCCTCCATTTTAAGTATCTTTAAGCGTGTACGAGGCATAGAGATTCCATAAAACTTGGACAAATTTCAAATAGTGTCGAGAACCATTCTTCCTGTATTTGTTGCATTAAACCGTTTTTATTTTTTGATTTATGAAAACCAATGAACTCCTTGAGCACTCCCCAGATATGCTTAATGGGGTTTAGATCCGGTGAAAGTGATGGCTAATCCATAATCGTGATCTTTTTTTTGATTCATTCATAGCTTCTCTAGTTTTGATGAGTGTTTGGAGTCATTACTATGCAGGACATCTCAGATCAAAGGCATTTTCTCTCCCACATAGAGGATATTAACATAGTCTGCTGCACACATTCGGTTTTTAATCTATAATACTGGTGCAACTTCAGCCGCCGAAAATTAACCCCATACCATATCATATCACCGTGTTTAACTTGCTTCCTGGTGTATCTGGTTTCGAATGCTGCATTCTAAGATCATCTAACAACAATCTACCACCAGAACCAAACAAATAAGTTTGAGTTTCGTCAAACCACACCAGATTTTAATAGTTTTGATGAAACTTGAGCCTGGTGACAAAATTAATTATGTGGAATATGTTCTTTTGGCTTAAAAATGGTACTTTTCTTGCACTCCTGCCGCACAACCCTGCTTCTCGAAGCTAGTTTCTTAAAATGCGGCTTGTAACTGGAGCTCTTGGAGCCAGCTTGAGGTCAGATTAGATTCTTTATTATTTTCTCCTGTTCTTCGGAACAATAGATTCCTCGACCCATTTTGCATAAATTTCGCTTTAGTCTTTCAAATTTCACAGGCAAATACTTAACATTTTTTCACTACTATTAATAATACTTAACTTACCACTTTAAAATCAACAATTAGCTCTATAACAGGTATCAAGCACTTAAAATCATGTTTGTCCCTATTATTTTTTCCAGACCCAAAACGAAGTGTGAACAATTTTGATAGGATTTTTTTTAAAAAGGCAATATTTGCTCATAAAACGGAATTGTCGTTTTGAAGTCCCGTTGTATAACGTAACTTTACTGTGCATTCTAGCAAAAACTGTCTGCAGAGAAAAATATTATTTCGGCATGCGTTATAATGAGATGTGTGCGCCTATTATTTTTCCAACACTGTATATATATAAAATAGTAGTGTGCGTGTTTTGTGACCGTGTAACTTTAAACCGATCGTAACCGTTCTGCACTATGTATTTGTTTTGTGCTCTAGATGGTTTATAGCTATGCTAACACTTAAAATGCTATATCTCTTGCAAAAAGTAGGGTGAATTGAACAAGGAAGTATAGATTAAAATTTATCCATCATACAAAAAAATGTACTTAAAATGCTACGACTCTGTAGGTTAAGCAACTTGAGGCTTAAATTTGGTACGTAGATATAAATATGCAGTGTACGTCAAAAACATTGCAACTGGGTTGGGAATCAGAAATGGGGGTGATGCACACAAAAAAATTAATTTAATTTTGCACCTGTAGCAGCTTTCATTCAAATCGAACTCATCGCGCCACCTACGGAAAAAGAGCGTTGCGATTTATTTCTTTGCCTGTTCTGTTCAGCAACACCTTAGAATTCAAATTCGGGTTATTTTTTGAGGCATCTGAATTTTCAGGAAGAGATTTTTTTTCTTATTTTACTCTAGCGATTTTTTTTTTTAATTTTTACATTTTTATGCTTTAATTCATCTTTAAAATGATCCCAACAACTAAGCTATATAATTTTTTTTAATTTTGTTCTAACAGTTATTAGCTATTGCAACTATTTGCACCCCCAAAATAAAACATTTTTCTCTCTTTTTTTTTCGAGTGGAAAATGAGGTTTTTTTTGAAGAAATGCCCATATGATGAATATCAAAAATATTGGTGTCATATGAAAGGCATTTAAATAGGCTATAACATTATTCTAACAAAAAAAGCTCACATAATGAAATTTACTCACTAGAAAAAAATTATCACTGAACTTCTTTTTAAAATAAACAACTTTACAGAAACATGCGACTTCACCGAGCGCTAAAATCGCATTGACTTAAGCTTTAGATATTGGCGTAAAGTTTGAATATGAATAACGGTAAATCTTAAGGCGCTAGTACATACAAAGCAACGCGTGCAGCGCGCGCATTATAGGCTTTGACAGTTGATTTAAAAACATAGCTCCTTATGGAGAGTGATACATACAGAAAAGCGAACAACGCACGCGCTGCGTTCAATGCGTAGAGTTGACCAACTTTCAACTTTTCGAACGCATCATTTGCGTTTTACATTTCGTTTATTTATTTATAAATAATTTTCGCAGTTGAAAAAAAAAATTAAAAAAGAAAAAAAAAATCAAAATTAAGGAAAAACGTATAAGCGAAGTGCAGGAGCAAGTCTGGCTATATAATAAAGGCCATTCTGAGTGTATTTAAAAACGCGTTTACGCGTTCTATGTAACGGCACAAGCATCACTCGCGTGCGTTGTGATGCGCGCGCTGCACGCGCTGCCCTGTATGTACTGGCGCCTTTATGTACGCAATCGAAAATATCCTTGTAGTCCATATTACCCGCGTAATCCATATTACCCTATAGTTAATTTTTCAATATTCATCTCTTTGTTTTAGTCGCACGAATTCATCTGATGCAAACAAATTATTTTGGTCACAAAAGAACAACCGTACGAATAATTCAAAGGGGTGAATATTAAAAAATTGATTATAAATACATATTTTTACTGGAACATGTTTTGGTCGTACGACTTACTTTTCGTACAAAGTCGTATCCAATGTTACCTTAGCCATATGTTGATATCATGGTTGAATTACCCTAGTTGCAGCGATAACAAATGCTGCTTCTTCTTATACTACGAAAATGTAAAAATTTTCTAGTCTTTTGATAGATAGCAAGGCAAGATCAGGGTTCCATTTTTGTTTATTTTGACAACTTGCCATAACCATTGTTATTGAATCATGTGTTGATATTAGGGGTCTGCACAAGACATCTTGAAATAAAGTGTACTTTTTTTTACACCCACATTTTACACTGAACTGACGTATTTGATCCAAAAAATTCAAGATTCAAAACATCGTGTACACTGATTTCATATTGACACTATTTACATTGTCTTGTTTTATCAGTGTGAAAAATAAGCTTAGTTCTAAAACATACATCAGTGAACTCTATTTTATAAAAACAAATACTTCAGGTCACTGTCAAACGTGCGAGTAGAGAAACCACAATAAAATTTATGATATGGTAGCACTTGCAGAATTGTAGTAGCTTTCATACATTTTTGCGACAGAGAGAGAGAGAGAGAGTAAACAAAAAAGAGGCACAAGAAGAGAGCGATAAACTACTCTTATCACACCATTAGCATTTAGTAGTGTACACTACTTCTACAGTATGCAACTAAAATAACTGAAACAAATCAAACAAGACAAATTAGCACAGTATTCGTTTATTTTCTTTCAAATTCTAGTTCTGTCAAGACATTTACACACGACACTGAACTAGAGCATTTGATAAATAAAAAACGGGTATAAAATATAACGTATCTTGAAACGAAATGTCTTAAAACGCAAACAAGACGTCTTGTGCAGACCCCTAGTTGATATTACGTCGCAACACACGATACGCTTTTTCAAACATGTCGGTCAGTCCACAGCGCGCTTAATGTTGATCTCAACTTTTAATTATCGATATTTGCGACAAATTCTGTTATCACCATTTTCTCATCTGTAGCTTTAAATTTTGTGCAAAAAATAATTAGAAGCAACGTTTTACATTATTCAGCATTAAAAATGTCTAAAATGTTTATTGATGAAGTTCACGCCCAGAACGTCCTTCAACGCATGTGGCAACAAACTGAGCGCAAGGAATATTGTGATGTTTCGGTGATCGCTGGCGACACCGAAGAAATGCAGATTTCAGCGCATCGTTCTGTCCTTTGTGCATCCAGCGAGTTCTTTGAAACGATGTTTAAGCCACCTTTTAACGAAAGCACAGCAAAAGAGGTAAAGTTGCCCAATGTAGATGGTGAAACACTCAAGGCGCTAGTTAAGTTCTGCTATTCTGGACGTTTAGAAATGAATGAAGACAACGCTGAAAAATTGCTCATAACTGCAGACTCACTACTCTTGGAACCTGTATTCAACGCTTGTGGTAATTACCTTGCAGAGCAGTTGCACCCAAGCAATTGTTTGGGTATAGCGCAGCTAGCGGAGCGACACCATTGTGACGCACTTTCAAAAAAAGCTATAGATTTTTGCATGAAAAACTTTGTAGAACTCTATAAATCTGATGAGTTCTTGAATTTAAGTGTCGAGCAGTTGACTCAATTACTGTCGAGCGATGATCTCTGTGATCCAACTGAAGAGCATGTTTTTAAGAGTCTAATGATTTGGTTAGAACACGATCGAACCGAACGAGAGCAACATAAGGATGAAATGTTGAAGTTAGTGCGATTGCCACTGATGGAGCCAACGTTTCTATTTGATCACGTAAAACCTGTTTGTACTTCGTTTGCCAGCCTCAATTGGTACACGGAAGCTATAAATTGGCATTTTCTGCCAAAACGCAGAAAAGTAATTGCAAGCGAATTCACCAAACCCAGACGAACGAACCAAAGTGAACGTTTAATGGCAATAAGAGCAGCAAATAATAAGCTGGATATTCTGTACTACTGTCCACAACGACTTCAGTGGTTGAAGTGGCTGGAAAATTTAGAGAGTCGCAAACACTATAGTGTTGCAGTTATGGAAGATGATCTATTCATAGTGGGAGGTATAGTTGGCGATACTGCTGTAAATACGGTAGTTTGTCTAAATCTCAAAACTATGTTTTCGAAAAATGTAAATCCAATGCGTGAATGTCGTCGGACTTTTGGTGTGGCAGTTATTAATGGGTTTTTGTATGCGGTGGGTGGTTACAATGGAAATATCCTTAGTTCTGTAGAAAGGTGGGACTCTATATCAAATACATGGATCATGTTAGCTTCAATGTCAGTAAAACGACATGCTTTTGGCATAACAGTTTTCAATGGAAAAATATATGTAGCTGGAGGCAACGCAGACCTTATTTCAGCGGCAGAGTACTATAATCCAAAAGGAAATAAATGGACCTCTATTGCTTCAATGTGTGTAGCACGTAATTTCGTTGAAGTAAGTAATTTGTAATGACACGTAAAAATATCGGTTTATTTTTTCTGTTTCGTTTCTTGCAACAAATACAGCTTGCAGTCGCTAATGGAATATTATATGCAGTGGGTGGTAATGGAATTAAAACATTGGAACGTTATGATCACGAGAGCAATACATGGGCTATGATGTGTAGCTTTAGTGAGGCAATAATGTATGGAAGCGTATGCGCTACGTTTAACGATAAACTCATTGCAGTTTACAAGGATCGTGTTGAAGAATATAACTCTGAAACGAATGAGTGCAAAGTGAATACTTCTATTAAAGGGTTAGAGAATGTGAAACACACATTTACATTTTCTGGTTCACTTTTAGATTCAAAGTTTATTGAAAATTTATGAAATTTATTGAAATTTTAATTCTAAATACATACATAAAAAAAAAAAAAAAATTGAAAGAAATGTTTTCGGAAATTCTGAAATTTTAATTATTTAACAATCGAACCTGGACCCTTCATAATAAATCTTTTTATGCAATGGGCCTTATACCAAATCTGAAGGGAGTTTCCATTCTCGAGAAAATACTCTTTCCCGGGGAGGGAGCACTGGAAGTAGTAAATATTTTATGAATGGAAACTCCCCTTCCTGCAGGGATACTTTTTTATTTTAATATCGTTGACTTTTTCAGATACAACCAGTTTGAAATGCTGTGTTTTTCCAAGACTGTTGAAATTTTGCACAAAAACAACATCTGGCAACGCTGAGTCTTTCTCATATCTTTGTAATTTTGCGCAAACAACCAGTCCAATTCCGTAGACATTTTGCATAAAAAAAAACTTGTGGCAACGCTATTTTCCATAAATCTTGTTAATTTTTTCCATTTTTCACTGTATTTTGACAGCTGACTTAAAAAAAAAGATAAACAAGAAACAGCGATTCCCGATCAAGAAAATTTGTCGATTTCTTGTCATGTATCAGAAATGCATATCAAAATTGTATCAGCTGCTGTTATGTCAAATTTGACGTTTTCGTTCGTGGATTTTATGGAAAGATAACTATGGAAGACGAACGCGCAGTCAATTTTAGTAAAGAAGAAGTGCCTTTTTTCATGAAATTAGTATAAAGCACACAAATATAATTGAGTGCAAAAAACCGATACTTCATTCATTTGCTGCATGTGGGCGATTTTTAAAAACTTGTTGCCGACGATCAACCACAATATTTCAAAATTATGTCAGTATTTACATTCCGAGCTTTATCTCCAAAACTAGGTTCGCGTGCAATTTATTTTTTTGTTGTAATTAATTTCTCCAAAAGGGAGATAAAATTGAAATTTGGAAGCCTAAGCAAACTTGTTCTCAAATCATTTATCAAACAAACAGGTTTGTCAAACATGTCGGTAAGTCTACAGTGCACATACGGCTAAGGTTGCATTGGAAACGACTTTGTATGACTAACGACCAGAACATGCATGCTCCAATAAAAAATAAGTATCAATATTCATTTAGTCGTACGAATTCATCTGATGCAAACAAATTATTTTGGTCACAAAAGAACAACCGTACGAATAATTCAGGATGAATATTGAAAAATTGATTATAAATACATATTTTTACTGGAACATGTTTTGGTCGTACGACTTAGTTTTCGTACAAAGTCGTATCCAATGTTACCTTAGCCATATGTTGATATTACGTTGCACACCACGAATCGTTTTTTCAAACATGTCGGTAAGTGTAAGTCTACAGCGCGCGTAATGTTGATCTCAACTTTTTATTATCGATATTTGCGACAAAGTCTGTTATCAGCATTTTCTCGTCTGTAGCATTAAATTTTGTGCAGAAAATAATTTGAAATAACGTTTTACATTCTTCAGCATTAAAAATGTCTAAAATGTTTATTGATGAAGTTCACGCCCAGAACGTCCTTCAACGCATGTGGCAACAAACTGAGCGCAAGGAATATTGTGATGTTTCGCTGATCGCTGGCGACAACGAAGAAATGCAGATTTCAGCGCATCGTTCTGTCCTTTGTGCATCCAGCGAGTTCTTTGAAACGATGTTTAAGCCACCTTTTAACGAAAGCACAGCTAAAGAGGTAAAGTTGCCCAATGTAGATGGTGAAACACTCAAGGCGCTAGTTAAGTTCTGCTATTCCGGACGCTTAGAAATGAATGAAGACAACGCTGAAAAATTGCTCATAACTGCAGACTCGCTACTCTTGGAAGTTGTTGTCAATGCTTGTGGTAATTTTCTCGCAGAGCAGTTGCACCCAAGCAATTGTTTGGGTATGTCACAGCTAGCGGAAAGACATCATTGTGAGTTGCTCTCTAAAAAAGCTTTAGATTTTTGCATGGAACACTTTGTGGACCTCTATAAAACTGACGAGTTCTTGAATTTAAGTGCCGAAAATTTAACTCAATTGCTGTCAAGTGATGATCTCCGTGATCCGACTGAAGAGCATGTATTTAAGAGTCTAATGATTTGGTTAGAACACGATCGAACGGAACGAGAAAAATTTAAGGAGGAAATGCTGAAGTTAGTGCGGTTGCCACTGCTGAAGCCAACATTTCTATTTGATCACGTAAAACCAGTTTGTACTTCGTTTGCCAGCCTCAATTGGTACACGGAAGCTACAGATTGGCATTTACTGCCAAAACGTAGAACAGTAATTGCAAGCGAATTCACCAAACCAAGACGAAGAGGTGAACGTTTAATGGCAATAAGAGCAGCAAATAATAAGCTGGATATTCTGTACCACTGTCCACAACGACTTCAGTGGATGAAGTGGCTTGAAAATTTAGCGAGTCGCAAACACTATAGTGTTGCAGTTATGGAAGATGATCTATTCATAGTTGGAGGTATGGTTGGCGATACTGTGGTTAATACGGTTGTTTGTCTAAATCTCAAAACTATGTTTTTGAAAAATGTAAATCCAATGAGTGAATGTCGTCGGCTGTTTGGTGTGGCAGTAATTAATGGGTTTTTATATGCGGTGGGTGGTCACAATGGACAGAACCTTGGTTCTGTAGAAAGGTGGGACTCTAAATCAAATACATGGATCATGTTAGCTTCAATGTCAGAAAGACGACATGCTTTTGGCATAACAGTTTTCAATGGAAAAATATATGTAGCTGGAGGCAACGCAGCCCTTATTTCAGCAGCAGAGTGCTATAATCCACAAGAAAATAAATGGACCTCGATTGCTTCAATGTGTTTAGCACGTAATTTCGTTGAAGTAAGTAATTTGTAATGGCACGTGAAAATATCGGTTTATTTTTTCTGTTTCGCTTCTTGTATCAAATACAGCTTGCAGTCGCTAATGAAATATTATATGCGGTGGGTGGTAATGGAATTAAAACAATGGAACGCTATGACCATGAGGCCAATACATGGACTATGACGTGTAGCTTCAGTGATAAAATAATATATGGAAGCATATGCACTACGTTCAACGATAAACTAATTGCAGTTTACAAGGATCGTGTTGAAGAATATAACTCTGAAACGAATGAGTGCAAAGTGAATGCTTCTATTAAGGGGTTAGGGAATGTGGAACACACATTTACATTTTCTGGTTCACTTTTAGATTCAAAGTTTATTGAAGATTAATTAAATATATATAATTTCTAAATGCACATATACATATGCACATAAATATAAGTGAGTGTATCTCAAATATGAGAAGTTTTCTATGCTATACACGAAGGTTCCCGAAGGTCATCCGAAGGTTTTCTGGTCAGAACGAAGAACATCTGGGTATACTAGAGGAAAAACATTTATGGTAGACTATCAATGAACCTTATTTGATAGTTTTCTAAGACACCCGAAGGTTCTCAAAGGCTACCCGAAGGCTTGATAGTCAAAACGAAGAATATTTCGGTATACTAGAGGGAAAATATCATTGGCGGACTATCAAAAAGATCTAACTGGTAGTTTTTTGGGACTCCAGAAGTTTACCCGAAGGCTTCAAAATCAAAACAAAGAATTCCTAGGTATTTAAAGAATATGGCGGACTATCAACAAACCTTAATTGATAGTTTACTAATGCATCCGAAAGTTGCCCGAAGGCTTCATAGTCAATACGAAGAGTGTCAAGGTATACAGATGGGAAAACATCAATAGCATCTATTAGTTTGGTTGCTGTGGGTACTTTATTATCATAAACTTTACTTGATGTACACTTTAATGGTTTAAATTGTTGTTACCTGCTGATTGTCACCACTTTTATAATAATCTTCCCTACAAAACATAAACATTTTCGTTAAAATTTTTGTCCAATCCAATTAACTTTCTTTGTTAAGGTGTTCCTCTTCATTTTATATTGAATAACTTAAATTTTATTCATAATTTTTGATTTATTGCAAAAAGCCCTAACTCACTTTTTTTTAAAAAATTTTAAAATGAAAAGACCTAACACACAAAACTACCCAAAAAACAAAGAAAATAAAAAAAAAAAAATCCTAGAATGAAAATTGTTGATAGTTTTTGTTGTAAATTGCATTTAAAGTTTTTTTAAATGTTTGGCGTATCAAATTTTATTCAGTTTTTTCCTCCGTGTAACTTTAAACCGATCGTAACCATTCTGCACTATGTATTTGTTTTGTGCTCTAGCTGGTTCATAGCTATGCTAACACTTTAAATGCTATATCTCTATGTTAGTATAGTACGTAGATGAACATGCAAAAAGTAGGGTGGATTGAACAAGGAAGTATATATTAAAATTAATCCATACAAAAAAATTTACTTTAAATGCTACGACTCTGCAGGGCTCTCATCACGTATGACGATAATCGTTTGACGATACTTTAACATCACGTAACCATCGATTTTTAGTATCGTCTGAACGATATCGTCTTGCTTTCTTTTTGTAAGCAAGCAGTAGTCAAATTATATCGTCTTGACGATTGTTTTCAGACTATAGCTTATATGCTAACTTCTTGCTATCGTCGCTCATAGTTTTTATGAAAATATTAATATTTTTTAAATGTTTCGCGCTTGGAATTTAATTATTTTTATAAATCTGTGGACTTTTGACAAAACAACCTAACTCGAATATGGCAACTTTTCAGGAGAGCCTAAAAACTGAAAAACTTTTCAATAATGTGGCTCAATTTTGTTGTTGTAGTGTTGAATCTCATCTTTCCATAAATTTTTACTAATCTTAAAGTGTCAGCTGTCAAATTATTTTTTTTTTTTGGCTAATAACACTTCACCGCACGCATGGCGCTAAGTTCAAATCTTGCGTGAACTATGGGACAACCTAATATCTCTGGAATAAAAAATCATAGAGACATGGCGATTATACCAATAGAACCGTATTTAAATTTAATATTTAGGAATAAAATCCTGGAGAATTGTCTTATCTCGACTTAGGTTGTTTTATCAAAAGTCCACAGAAATGATAATGAAAGTGAAAAAAAATTAAATTGTGCCGACAACGAAGGATTCTCAGGGATAAATCTGATCCTTTATCTCTTCCATCAAAAAAATATGTAAATTATTGTCAAAAGTGTAGTGTATTAATAATACTTGATAATAATATAAACAAATTTAGCTTTGTTCAACGCTACCTGCTATCGAAGAATGCATTTATGTATATATTGAAGACAATAAATCTTGATAGTGGTTGTCGGTCAACAAATATTCCACCAATTTAAAGGTTATGTTCAACCTTGGAAATTCTTGGCAGCGGGAGCTACCAATGGTTGACCGGAAACGATTTTGGCATCTCTGTTAGCCAAAGCACTCTATCGAGAATTGTTTCTGATACCATGAAGGCGCTGGAAGCAATTATTTGCCCACTGTGGATGCAATGGGTGACAGGAAGAGAAGATAATAGAAGACAAAGCAGTGGTTTTACCGAAAATATTCCATACCAGTAGGTTAACATAAACTATTTATAAAAAAAGGTTAATATCATGTTTGCTTTCTGTAATCGGTTGCATAGATGGTACACATTTATATTTTCAAAGGCCCCGAGAAAATGAGCAAATGTATTTCAACAAAAAGCGTAAAAATAGCTTAAATGTGATGATTTTAAGTATAAAAATACTATCAACAAATTTTCATGCATTTGCTGAACAGATTTGCGATCATGAAATGCGAATAACGGCAATAAATCCAAGATACGCCGATTCTTCACATGATTCCTTTGTATGGAAACATTCCATCAATGAATCTTATTGGAAGAAAGAAAGAGCCGATATAATCCCAAAAAACTATCAGTTTTTGCAAATGTTTGTGCCACACTGTACAACATTTGCATTTATTATAAAGTGAAAAATTTTTACCACTTAGAAACAGAAACTGAAGCAGTATTATACGAAGCGTCCGGTGTTTCCAACAACCGCTTGCAGCAGTTGGCAGAAAAAATAAACGACATTAAAGAGTCTCTTTCTGCTTAATTTTTTTTTTTTTTTTGTATGCTGAACACTTCTTTTGTAAATTTTTACACGATTCATATTTAAAAAACCTTTGTGTTACATTTAAAAAATTCTCCTTGGCATATCCAAATAATCACAAAAAATAAAATAAAATTTCACTTCTGTCAGAAACATATGAAAATAGAACGATAGACGATACGATAGAAGATACGATAGCGATAGGTTTATATGAAGCAAGCTTTTGATGATATCGTCGGACAGTATCGTTCGAACGATGATCGTTCTAAAAGTTACGTGATGAGAACCCTGGTTAAGCAACTTGAGGCTTAAATTTGGTACGTAGATATAAATATGTAGTGTCAGTCAAAAACATTGCAACTGGGTTGGGAATTGGAATTGAAACTTATTTTTTTACCTCTTCTGTTCAGCAGCACCTTAAACTTCAAATTTGGGTTATTTTTTTTAGACATTGAACTTTCAGGAAAAGATTTTTTTATTTTACTCTAGCGATACTTTTTTTAATTTTTACATTTTTATGCTTTAATTCATCTTTAAAATGATCCCAACAACTAAGCTATATGTAATATTTTTTTTTTTTAATTTTGTTATTACAGTTATTAGTTATTGCAACTATTTGCACCCCCAAAATAAAATTTAAATAAATTTTCTCTTTTTTTTCGAGTGGAAAATGAGCTTTTCTTGAAGAAATGCGCACATGATGAATATCAAAAATATTGGTGTCATATGAAAGGCATTTAAATAGGCTATAACACTATTCTTACAAAAACAGCTCAAATAATGAAATTTACTCACTAGAAAAAAATTATCACTGAATTTTTTTTTAGAAAAAACAACTTTACAGAAACATGCGACTTCACTGAACGCTAAAATCGCATTGTCTTAAGCTTTAGGTATTGGCGTAAAGTTTGAATATGAATAACGGTAAATCTTATGCACGCAATCGAAAATATCCTTGCGGTCCATTTTACCCGTGTAGTATATATTTCCCTCCCTTACCCTATAGTTAATTTTTCAATATTCATCTCTTTGTTTTAGTCGTACGAATTCATCTGACGCAAACAAATTATTTTGGTCACAAAAGAACAACTGTACGAATAATTCAAAGGGATGAATATTAAAAATTGATAATAAATACATATTTTTACTGGAACATGTTTTGGTCGCACGACTTAATTTTCGTACAAAGTCGTATCCAATGTTACCGTTGCAAGACACGATAGGCTTTTTCAAACATGTCGGTAAGTCGGTTAAGCGCGGTTAACGTTGAACTCAGCTCTCATTATCGATATTTACGACAAATTCTGTTATCGCAATTTTCCCATCTGTAGCTTTCAATTTTGTGCAGAAAATAATTTGAAGTAACGTTTTACATTCTTCAGCATTAAAAATGTCTAAAATGTTTATTGATGGAGTCCACGCCCAGAACGTGCTTCAACGCATGTGGCAACAAACTGAGCGCAAGGAATTATGTGATGTATCACTGATCGCTGGCGACAACGAAGAAATGCAGATTTCAGCGCATCGTTCTGTCCTTTGTGCATCCAGCGAGTTCTTTGAAACGATGTTTAAGCCACCTTTTAACGAAAGCATAGCTAAAGAGGTAAAGTTACCCAATGTAGATGGTGAAACACTAAAGGCGCTAGTTAAGTTCTGCTATTCTGGACGCTTAGAAATGAATGAAGACAACGCTGAAAAATTACTCATAACAGCTGACTCACTACTCTTGGAACCTGTATTCAACGCTTGTGGTAATTACCTTGCAGAGCAGTTGCACCCAAGCAATTGTTTGGGTATAGCGCAGCTAGCGGAGCGACACCATTGTGACGCACTTTCAAAAAAAGCTATAGATTTTTGCATGAAAAACTTTGTAGAACTCTATAAATCTGATGAGTTCTTGAATTTAAGTGTCGAGCAGTTGACTCAATTACTGTCGAGCGATGATCTCTGTGATCCAACTGAAGAGCATGTTTTTAAGAGTCTAATGTTATGGTTAGAACACAATCGTTCCGAACGAGAACAATATAAGGATGAAATGTTGAAGTTAGTGCGATTGCCATTTCTGAAGCCACAGTTCCTATCTGCTCATGTACAACAAGTTTGCACTTCACCGGTCAGTCTCAAATTTTATACGGAGACTACAGATTGGCATTTACTGCCAAAACGCAGAACGGTAATTGCAAGCGAATTCACCGAACCAAGACGAAGAGGAGAACTTTTAATGGCAATAAGAAGAGGTAAGAATAAAATGTACATTCTGTACCACTGTCCACAAAAGTTTAAGTGGATGAAATGGCTGGAAAACTTGAAGTATCGACCAAACTTTGGTGTTGCAATTATGGGAGATGATCTTTTTATATTGGGCGGTTATGCACGAGATGTTGTCGTTAATACGGTTATTTGTTTAAACCTTAAAACTATGAACTTGAAAAATGTGAATCCAATGAATGAATGTCGTGGTGGTCTTGGAGCAGCAGTAATTAATGGTTTTTTATATGCGGTGGGTGGATGGAATGGACACGACCTCAGTTCTGTTGAAAAATGGGACTCGAAATCAAATACATGGACAATGGTAACTTCAATGTCAGACAGTCGATGTTTTTTTGGTATTACAGCCTTCAATGGAAAAATGTATGTAGTTGGAGGAGGTCATGATAATGACACAGTCGTTAATTCAGCAGAGTGCTATAATCCACAGGAAAATGTATGGACATCGATTGCTTCAATGTGTGCAGCACGTAAATTCGTTAAAGTAAGTAATTTGAAATAGCACGTAAAAACATCGGTTTATTTTTTCTGTTTCGTTTTTTGAATCAAATACAGCTTGCAGTCGCTAATGGAATATTATATGCAGTGGGTGGTAATGGAATTAAAACAATGGAACGTTATAATCACGAGAGAAATACATGGACTATGATGTGTAGCTTCAGTGAGAAAATAATATATGGAAGCATATGCACTACGTTCAACGACAAACTCATTGCAGTTTACATGGATCGTGTTGAAGAATATAACTCTGAAACGAATATGTGCAAAGTGAATACTTCTATTACGGGATTAGAAAATGTGATGCATACATTTACATTTTCTGGTCTTTTAGATTCAAAGTTTATTGAAGATTAAGTAAATCTATAGAATTTTTAATTCTATATACACATATACATATGCACATAAATATAAGAAAGAAATATTTACATATGGCTATGTAAGAAGCATTGTTTTATCTTTAAAATGTACATAAATTTTAAGCTTGTCAAATGCATAAAACTTTTTACATCTATAGATGTATAAAAAATATCATATAAACACATAAAACTTTTAAACCGATCGTAACCATTTTTGCACTATGTATTTGTTTTGTGCCCCATACGTTTCATAGCTATGCTAACACTTTAAATGCTATATCTCTGCAAGTATATTATGTAGATGAATGTTTTGACTACCCATCAACATTCAAAAAGTGAGGTGGATTAACAAGGAAGTATAAATTAAAATTAAGGGGTTGTTGCATCCATCATACAAAAAATTTACTTTAAATGCTACGACTCTGTAGGTTAAGCAACTTGAGGTTTAAATTTAGTAAGTAGATATAAATAATGTCAACCAAAAACATTGTAACTGTGTTGGGGATTGGAAATGGGGGTGTTGCACCCAAAAATATTTATTTAATTTTGCACCTGTAGCAGCTTTTATTCAAATCGAACTCATCGCGCCACCTAAGGAAAAAAGGCGTTGAAATTTACTTTTTTGCCTGTTCTGTTCAGCAGCACCTTAAACTTCAAATTTGGGTTATTTTTTGAGACATTGAACTTTCAGGAAGAGATTTTTTTTCTTATTTTACTCTAGCGATTTTTTTTTTAATTTTCTAAATTTTTATGCTTTAATTCATCCTTCAAATGATCCCAACAACTAAGCTAAGTTTTAAGCTATTGCAACTATTTGCACCCCCAAAATAAAGTATTTTTTTCGAGATGAAACTGAGGTTTCTTTAAGAAATGCCCACATGATGGATATCAAAAATATTGGTATCATGTGAAAGTTATTTAAATATGCTATAAAATAATTCATACAAAAAAGGCTCAAAATATTCCTTTCCAACTTATTACCGACAATCTTACTATACAGAGAATTTTGCCCTTCCAGAGAGTTCGTGAAAAAATTCTCGAGAATGTTTATTAATGAAAAGGTCGATTGTAACAACTGTTGCTAAGAAATTAAATTTCTGTAATACGTACTGTTATAGTGCTAACAAAATCAAATCAATTAAATCAACAAATTTTATTGCCACTGCAAATTGGAGTAATTTGGAAAAATTTGGCAATCTAAGTTTTTAATCTTTTGCTACCAAAGCATTGTAGTTTTCTTTATACTACGTAGTAATCGCAATCACGTACGTTTTGCAAGACGCGGCAATGATCCTAACGATTGTTACCTTATGTAGTAAATGACTGCACTACCAATTTATTTTACAATTATATGGCAAACTTCAGCGCTTAACTTGGTCAGTTACAACAAGTCAACGTTGCAGCAGCTCAGCTTTCAGCATAAGCCACGCTACAAAAGTTGACCAGCACAAAAAGACAACTTTTAGGCGATTCTTTTGCTGTTTACTGTCATAACAAATCCTATAAAATTTGCTAACGTTCAACTTTTATTGAATGGCATATAATATGCGCAACCAACAAACTTAATTTTCAACATAAGAAATTATCTGCTGTAGAGTAACTTGCATAAACTTGCACTTGCATTACAATACCTTATACTTACTGAGTTTTGTAAAGGAAGTTTAAAGCAAGTTTTGAGGAAATCATTTATTAATCACTATGAAGGTCGATAATTGTTGTGCATTTTTCATAAATTTTGTGCTCAAGCCACTACTACATGCGGAGTGTCCCATAATTCACGCAAGACTTGAATTTGCCGCCATTTGCGCGATTAAGTATTGCCAAGCAAAAAAATAAGAAAACAGTTTGACAACTGACTGCATAAGGTTAGTAAAAATGCATTAAAGCAGAAGATTCAATGCTTTATCAGCCACATTTATGCAAAATGGTCATGGAAAGTTTCGAGAACAGAGTGCCAGCTAAGCCGTGGAAGTTATCTGCCCGATGTGCTATTACATACATAACTTTATTCTATGCACTTTATGTTTTGATGAAAAAATAAAATACAGTTGAAAAAAATTTGTTTTCTATTTAATTTAAATCTTGCGTGAATTATGGGACACCCTATATACAATGTTTACTACGGGGGGAGCACAATTTTTGTGAAATCTTGCATAATATTCAAGTGCAAATGCATGCACTTTTTAAAAAAAAATATTGTATATTTTATAAATGCAACCTTGTGGAAGATCTGTTAATCACATTATTTCCAAAGAAATGCAACATTTGTTGTAGCAACAACAGCAGTAAAAAAAAAAAAACATTTACATTTCGAGTTTATGTGCCATATACATGCCCTTGAAAATACAACATAACCATAACCAGTCAAAATGCATTTTTTTTTTGGTCACCAAGCTGTAACGATATTTTTGTTTAAGCAGCATCAACATTGCAATGGGTGCTGGTATCAACATGAAATTGATTAAATTTTGTTGCTATTGACAGTGTAGATAGTGATAATGTTAGGTCAATGAAAATGCATTTTTTTTTTCATTAAAAAAAAAAAAAATTCATTGAAAAACTCTTATTAGAGTTTTTTTGACATGTCATTAAAAAAATGTGGTCAGCTTTACAGTTGACAGTCTCAAATTTTTGGAAGACATTGAGTGCACTCTGTGGAATAAAAAGGTTCAGCAGCACAAACCCACAAGACACAAAACGAAGATTATTGACAACACTTCAAAGGCCATACTTGGTACTATACAAGTTGGGGCAAAAGTAATATTATAATGTGAATTGCCTGCCATTTTGTTGGAAATTATAAAAACATACCACGGAAAGTTTACTTGAAATTGTGGAACTGATGATATTAAGATGAACTAGTAAGGGTGTAACCTGTGGCCTGTCCAAACATTAAATACCCTTTACTGCAGTGTTTTGAAAATTTTCCTTATATGGGAGGTGCCACGCCCTCTTGTCCGATTTCACCCAGTTTTTGCTCAGAGCTTGCATTTATTATTGGGTGTACAATAGAGTGGTCCAAAATCCGAAAGTGTTAAAAAGTCAAGGTGCGCGCGACTTTTCTGAATCCTTGGATCCTGCTGATTACAAAAAGTGCTTTGGAACCAAAAAAAAATTGCGTTTAGATATTCCGCAACGAGCTTGAAGGTACTTTTTTAGGAATTTTTGAGTTTTTGAGTACTTTTTTTAATTTAAACGCTATATCTTTTTAACCCAATAAGGTATTTGCAAAAACTAGATTGCATTTTTGTAAAAATATTTTGAGTCAAATTCTGCATCAATAATAATAAATCTAGTCATTCCCAATTTTTTTTAGCAGCACTTTAAACTTCAAAATTTGTTAATTTTTTGAGATGTTTGCACATTCAAGAACCGATTTTTTTCTTATTTTGCTCTAGCAAATTTTTTTTAAATTTTTATATTTTTAAGCATTAATTTATCTTTAAAATAATTTCAACAACTAAGCTTTTAGTAACACTTTTACTCACTAAAAACAATTAAGTATAATTAAATTGGGCTTAAAAAAATAATTAATTTTCATGCTTTCAAGGCATTGAAATAAGATATCTTAATGGGATGACGTAAGGTACCTCTTTTTTCTTATAAATTCATTAGTTCCTAATCTTCTGAGTAAAACAACATTCTTCGCAATATCGAAACCTTGGCACTTCATGTGATTTTAGGGAAAATAGGTTAACAGATAGTTTTCATAAATTTTCTAAGGAAACTAAAAACTAAAAAAATGAATAAATCAAAAAGAAACTAAAATAGCCATTTTGGATGTATTTATTGATGCTGATTCCCAATTCAGTCTCAAAATTGCTGTATCTTGTACGGTTAAGGAGATATTTTTGCATAAAAGTATACGAAACACCGTTTTTGCTCTTTTTAAAGTGATATAACAAGTCAAGGTTACTTCCAACCACAAAAAATGGTATAGTGGTTAAAAGTGCCAGTCTGATTCTTTAAAATTCAATTTAAACTATACCGATATCTTTTATATCCTCTGAGTTATCCTTACCTAAAAAGTTGAAAAAGTGCAAAAAACACGTTTTTTTGTTATTTCTGCTTACGATATTTCGGAGGAACAAAGAAATATCGATATAATTTAAATTAGGCTATGTAGAAAAAGGCTGTCACTTTTAACTTCCACACCAGGCTGTAAGTTACCATGTTGTGATATAGCAGCTTCAAAAATAGCAAAAACGGTGTTTTTTGCATTTTTTGGTAAAGATATCTCTAAAACCGTATGAGATAGAGCAATTCTGAGACCGGATTTAGAATTTTAATGAACACATGCATAGCAAATGACTATTGTTGTTTCTGTTTCACCATGAAAATTTTAAACTCAAAGTTTTTTTTCTGGTCAAATTTGATTACACTTTACGGTTTTTAGTAAGTTAAGTAAAGCTTATGAATAAGTTGTTGATGTCGGTTGATAGATAAATTAATGTCTCAAACAATAAAAGTAAAAAAAAAAATTTCCTAGAGCAAAATAAGAAAAAAATTGGTTCTTGAATTTGCAAGCACCTCAAAAAATTAACAAATTTTGAAGTATAAAGTGCCGATAAAAAAAATTGGGAAAGACTAGATTTATTATTATTGATGCAGAATTTGACTCAAAATATTTTTACAAAAATGCAGTTTAATTTTTGCAAATACCTTGTCTGGTTAAAAAGATATAGCGTTTAAATTAAAAAAAGTACTCAAAAACTCAAAAATTCCTAAAAAAGTACTTTCAAGCTCGTTGCGGAATATCTAAACGCAATTTTTTTTTGGTTCCAAAGCACTTTTTGTAATCAGCAGGATAAAAGGATTCAGAAAAGTCGGGCGCACCTTGACTTTTTAACACTCTTGGTTTTTCCATACAAAATTGGACCACTCTAGTGTACAACTTAAAAACCGAAATTTTTAAGCGAAATTTGATGCTTTATTGTGGAAAAATGTTACAATATATTTTATTCAAAGTATTGTCCCATCTTTCAGGCAATTTATGAATTCCATCCCAAAAAAATTGCGCCGGCTTGGCGGCCAAAAATGAATCTATCCAATTTCGGATGCCTTGCTCTGATGTGAAGCGTATTCCGGTGAGGGCGTTTTGCATCGAGCAAAATAAATGAAAGTCAGACGGAGCAAGGTCCGGACTATAAGGCGGGTGAGCCAAAACTTCCCATCCACTATTTTCCAAATAGTATTTCACGGGTCTTGCAACATGCGGCCGAGCGTTGTCATGATGGAAAATTATTGCTTCGTGTCTGGTCGCATTTTCCGGGCGTTTTTCGATTATGGCACGCTTCAAACGTATAAATTGTGTTCGGTACAGGTCACTTGTGATTGTCTGGCCCGATTTCAACAACTCATAATATAACGACCCCTTCTGATCCCACCAAATACACAGCATAACCTTGGCGCCATGGATATTTGGCTTCGAAGTTGATTTGGCTGGTTGGCCGGGTTTCACGTATGACTTTTTGCGCTTGGGATTGTCATAATGGATCCATTTTTCATCCCGTCACAATCCGATGCAAAAATGATTTGTTTTTATGGCGTTCAAGCAGCATTTCAGACATACAGAAGCGCCGTTCAACGTCTCTCGGCTTCAACTCATAGGGGACCCAATTACCTTGCTTCTGAATGTATCCGGCGGCTTTCAAACGTTTCGAAATGGCTTGCTGAGTCACTCCAAACGATTTGGCAAGCTCGTCTTGTGTTTGACACGAATCCTCATCGAGTAGCTTCTCTAATTCTTCGTCTTCAAACTTTTTTGCCTGTCCTGGGCGTTTTTTGTCTTTGATGTCAAAATCGGCACTTTTGAAGCGTTTAAACCATTCAAAACACTGTGTTTTTCCTAAAGCATCGTCGCCATAAACTTCTACAAGCAAACTATGACTTTCCGCAGCAGTTTTCTTTGCAAAAAAATGACCCAACAGAACCTCCCGCAAATGCTGTCTTTTTCTCGAATTTTCGAAGTTATTCATCGTGAAAAATAATAATGATGCACACAAGATAAAATTGTTTTGTTGACTGATTTTAACAGCTGTCAAATGTACCTTCAAAATGACATATATATAAAGTTAGAGCTTTCACGATATTTGTTAGTACGGACATCCACCGTCAAATTCCGGTTTTTAAGTTGTACACCCAATAGTATCTGAATAAAATGTAGTTTGATTATATCAAAAAACGCTTTCAGTACAGCGTTTTGAAACTTTTGCTTATATGGGAGGTGCCACGCGCTCTTGTCTGAATTCGCACAATTTTTTCTCAGAGCTTGCGCTTACAATTCGTTGTATTCGTGTGTATTTCCGTTGCATTGTCGTGAAAAATACTCCTAAAGATGCATTTTGAATATATTTTGTGTATGGGCGGTAGGGGTGTCCGTTGTCCGATTTCGCTCATTTTCAATTCCACGAGCTAACTTTGACGACGGAGGCAGTGTACCAAATTTCTTAATTATCTTGCTCAGTTTTCCCAGAAAATGTTTTCTCACGTACACCCAGCCAGCTAGCGAGACAGACAGACATGGCTATATCGACTCAGGAGCTGACGCTGATCAAGAATATATGTATATACTTTTTTATATTCGCCACGCCTCCTTCTCTGCGTTACAAACGGAAGGACAAAGTGAATATACCCTTGGGTGTAGGGTATAAAAAAATTTGCAAATATAAAAATCCAGGCTAATGGTGTTGTTTTCGCTGTTATTGCCAAACTATATAAAAAGAAATTATGCAAAGTACCTACGTGATTTTACTTGGTGGTCCAACTACTACCTACTAATCAGTAAATAGACATAAATATGCAATACTTTTAATGAAACACATACAACGCCGACGGATATGCTTAATAAACCCTAGCACTCTTAGTAAGTAATTACATCATAAGCGAAATGCTGTGTCTGACGTAACGGGTGTGAGAGTGCGGCCAGCAGCAGCAATGATAAATGCGCTCGTACAATATGGTCTGTGCTAACGATTCAATGAATGCTGTGCGCATGCGCAACCAAGCAGCACAAATGACAAAAGTATGAAACAAGTATGGCCCCCAAGTATGCAGCAATGTGTAAAGTAAGTAAAAATTTAAACCGTAAGTGCAATAAAAATAACAAATTGTGGAAAAACAAAAAAAAAAAAAACATCAAAATCGCAATTACAATAAATTAGCAGAAAGTTGAGGAAAAAATGCAGAATGTAAACAAAATGGTAATTTATTTTTTCTTAGAAATTTTGTGTGGTGCAGCGAAACCAAATTGTGAAAAAGTGCCCACAAAGCATAATAGTTAAGTGATAGAAATGTATGAAAAAAGGGATGAAAAATTTAAAAAATTTAGTTTTTTCTGAGCGCAAAATTAAAAACCGAAATAACTCTTATTTATGAGCAAAAAAAAAATTTCAAAATAACGATTAATTCAAAGCGTGAGTGAGAAAATCCAAACTTACGGTTATTTCTGAAAACAAAAATTCGAAACAACTTTTATTACCAAAATAATGGATATTATTGATCAAAAAAATAAAACATGCAAACAAACGATAAATCTCGTTCCAAAAAGAAAAAATCCAAAATAACTATTATTTCCGAGCGAAATAACAGACGGACTTGGCTATATCGATATCGGTCACGCCTCCTTCTCTGCATTACAAACGGAAGGATAAAGTGAATATACCCTGGGTGTAGGGTATAAAAATCCAAAATAACGGTTATTTCCAATGTAAAATTAACCACTATTTTTCTGAACGGAATAATATAAATCAAAACTAACTGTTATTTCTTATGAACAAATTTTACAATATCCCCAATGATTACTGCCGATCGAGATGAATAAAAATTAAAACAAAACTCTTTATAATTTTACAGGCGATTCCAGAACAAAGCCGTAATTTTGCGTTCTAATAATTAAAATCATGAAAAAATCTCAAAGTTAACTATTAAATGTAAAAATTCATCACTGTCTAAAGTTTCCTTAGGCCCGGGTTTACAATCATTAGTTTACAAATGTCAAGGGCTTAACCAACAAAATTTTATTTTCAATCATTAGTTAGCCATTACTAAAAAACTCCAAATATCATTGGTTAACCATTAGTCAACTAAAAGCTTATGCTGGGAAATAGAACTCTCATAAGTTTTGTGAAAATTCTAAAAATGTTTTTAGACAATAGAAAATGTTGAGTCTAATAGTCGGCAATAAGTTTTAAGAAATTGCCTGCCTGTTTTCCAAAAATAATACGACCCCAAGGAATTTCGTGACTTATTTCGCTTGCACTTTGCACACTTGCACTTTTTTGCACTCCTCAATTATATGGTTTTGCCCTTCCATTAATTTGATCAGGAAATTCACTTCTTCATCAACAAAAATTGATGCGCGTGCGTTTTCAAACAAAAACTATATGCTTTCACAAAATCTACCAACAAATCTCACAATTTAAGCCATGCTGCAAAGTTTTTCTATTGTTCATTGTTCTAGTTAACCAAAAGACTGTGAAAAATTAGTTGAACTATTGTTAACATTTTAGTTAACTAATTAGTTAACCAATGACTATGAATTCGGGCCTTAATGTTGCATAGACTAAAGTCGTAAAGTGACTGTCCTTAGCGACACAAATTAAATTCAGGACCAAGTTAAACTACTTTTGAGCTCAAAAACTATAAGGTTTCATAAAACTTTCTTGTAATATTACTAATAAACTATGTCTTTACGTGATTGGAAGCTTATATACAATATAATATCGTCGGGTTAAAACTACAACTAGACATCTACATTTTTCATGTTTCGAGAAAAACGAGTTTTAATGATTTTTAAATTTTTGAGACCACGCCAGGGGTGCATTTGAGGACGGAAAATAAACATTTTTTTGCATTTCCATTCTCCAATGTCTTATCTTTCGTGTCAAGCATGATTTTTATGAATTACTTTTCCTTAATCGCGAAAACTATTGATTTGATGAAAAAAAATGGTAGTTGTCTAGTTGTTGAATAAATGTATCTGCCGTATTTTATTAAAGTTATCTGCATGTACTTTATTACAAATCAGAATCAATGAGTTACAATTTAATTAGGGAAATAAGTATGAACTAATTTTACTTTGTAAAGAGTAACAGGATAACAAAAAAAGAGTAGACTATAAAAGAACGACTAAATCTTTTATTCTAGTGACAAGAGCTATTATTCTCATTTCCTTAATCTTCGCCATCACTTTGTATGTTCTCGTAAGGTAAACTGGAATAAAAAGGCTTATAGTGGTTTGCTAAAGCAGGTAAAAAGCGATATTAAATCGTAAAACTTCTTTTTAGCGATAGGAACTGGTCGTCGATCTAGTGGCTTCAAATCTGCTGAAAGCTGTTGCTGCCCTCTTTTATTAAAGTCCACTTGTTTAAAAACACTATCATTATTAAAATAGTCCTTGAATTCCATAACAAATGGCTGGGACTTTACAAATTTTAACCAGGAAATTTTTCTGCCAGCGGACTGTGCTCGAGATGTAGTCCGTCTTTTGCATAGTCATATTCGTTTTCACAAATGATTTAAAATTGAAGACTTCACCTTGTTTTAGCTCATGCACATAATATGGCTTGTCCCCTCATCTCCTTGCCATTCGAGCTATTAACTTCCAATCTTCAGGCCATAAAGGCTTGCCTACTCTTTTGAACTCGGATTCAATAGCAGAGTGAATGGAGTCACATTCCATTTCACTGTATCCCGATTCAAAAAACTTAAGTTAAATTTGTTTTATGTGTGGAATATATTGAACTGCTTTCCAAAACATTGCAGCTGTAAATTGGTTAAGATTTTGGCCTCCACATCTATCACTGTATAAAGTTACATGGGTTGTTGTTGTTGGTAGGAATTTCAAGTATTTGTAGATATAACTGCTGATTTCACAGCTTCCTCGGACAGCCTGTGTTTCATTCCAAATAAAGCTATCGCCTTACTTTGTTACAACATTATATATTGTAAAATTATAGATAGCAAGACGACGCTTGTAAAATCTTTTGGGACCATCAAAACTTGTTGCAGATCAAAATTCCCACACTTGTGTGTGCCATTTGATTCTTCAGATGTAGATTTATCCTTCTGTTTCTCAATTTTTGACTTTTCTTTTAGAGCTAAATGAGCTTCGTAGTCTGTCTGCAGAGATAGGTTTTCGTCATAAGTCGTGCTCGAGTAATGTACTCAAATATCGCATTGGTCCGTTTTGGGGCGGCATTTGTGTTTTTTTCTTCACAAAGTTTGCAGTACATTTTGTACATAAGTGCAATATTCAACCATGGGTCAAGGTATTTAAGGATTGTACATTTAGGAAAATTTTTTTGCATACTTTCGCTTTTTGTCCATCAATTTGGGAGAACAAAATTAACCGATATTTTTCTCCTCGAATGAATAGTGGTACATCTCCTTTTGACATATATATCAGTTTTGCTGTGTATGAAATCACGTTGCCTTTGGTAATAGCGACGAAAAATAAGCTGCCTATCTTCTTTTTTGATTTTTGTTTGGCATTTGTTCCTACATGAGGTTGCACAGGACTGTCCAATTATAATGCCAGGAATGAATTTTTTTCTTGAAGAAATTTATGCTTCTTCCTTAGCTCTCTTATTTTTACGTATGTTTACCATCCATTTGCTGTGCACGGTGAGGATTTGGGAAAACTTTCTCTTTCGCCTGAACTAGCAGTGTTCATTATACTTTCCGTGTGTCCTACACTATTAGTGTGTGCTACAATTTCTGTGCGTACTACACCTTCAGAGTGGGTTTCTCCTTCAGCGTCTAAATCATCAGTAATGAGTGGACTCACTGAATTAGGCAATCCACTTCAAGCATTTTTTTCACTACAAGTACAAAATCACTTTCATCGGAGGAGATTTTGTTGCTCTGAGGCTCATATTCCGAATGATCGCATCAGAATGGCTCAAGATCTTCATCAATTGATGTACGACTAGGTTTGTGGGCTTGGTGCTGAAATCGGAATTCCAATGAGTTATAAAACAAACCAAATATATTGTTGGAGCGGGAGAGAGTTTTGAATAACTTCTTCCTATTTACCATGATTTAAACATTATCACAATTAAAACAATTGTTGAAAATCCCTGTAATTTTATTTTACCAGAAAAGTGAACAAAATTCTAAAATTCAGAAAACAGTTTTAACAACGCCAAAACATTTCTCAATAAGCAAGTAATAACAACACAAGGTAATATCGTAATGATATTGTCATTGGTATTTTTCAATAATCCAATTAACCTTTTCAAAAATTGTAGTTATCTAGTTGTAGCATAAAGATGATTTTGCAGATTGCGAAGCAACAACTAGATATCTTAACATGTCTAGTTGTAGTATGAATATATATGACGATTTTAAAGTTGTCTACTATTATTTTTTATATATAAAATCGGATGGGGACCACATTTTAAAAAACCGAATATACTGGAACATAGAGAATTTTTTTCTTCATGTTTCTGTATACTTAACTCAAAACATCAAAAAATGTAGATGTCCAGTTGTAGTTTTAACCCGACGATATACAATATATACTTTAATTAGAAAATCATTTTGACTTCAAGTTTTGATCAATATTAATCTAAATTGAATCAAATGTTAAATAATATACAGCAAAAAAGTTTGGGGTAAAGTATAAACTTATTTATACCTACTATTTGTTTTTATAAACTTATGTATTCCATTGAATATCTATTTTTGGAGGTAACTTTTGGAACAAATAAATTACTTATTGGTGCTGTTTATCGGCCAAATCGAAATATAGATTTTTCAAATTTCCTTCAAAAAATTTAATCTCTAACGCTGCCTTATGATGACATTATTATAACAGGAGACTTTAATAGCAATGTATTATCCGAAATATCATTTGTGGACGGTATGCAGACCTTGGGGTTATATACTGTGAATACCTCAATTCCAACACATTTTTTGTCAGCGACAAAGATAAAATTTTGTTGTACGACCAGATCTCAGCACCCATGTTCTCTAAACATGACCTTATTTTCTTAACGTACAATTTCAAGATGACGGTAAATGAGAAATTGATCATGTTCCGTGACTTCAAAAATATAAATTATCTTTCCCTTAATACGGAATTAAATAACATTGATTGGGACTTAACTTTTACCATGGCTTCAGCAGATGACCAATTATCGTTCTTAGAACATAATATAGGCATTTTATTTAATACATATGTTCCAATTCGAACAAAATCAATTAAAAATAATATTCCACCATGGTTTAATGATAACATTAAAGTTCTAATTAATCAACGCAATAAAGCTTACAATCAATGGAAAAGATATAAGATACCGGAGTTATACGGTATTTTTAAAAATTTGAGAAAGGAAATTGTCAGAAAAGTGCGTATTTACAAATCAGACTTTTATAAAAACAAATTTAATGACGCTATTGATAGTAGGCAAAATTGGAAACTGATTAAAAGTATCGGAATTGTTAAAACTAATGTTAGTACATCTGATTGTGGTGACATAAATGAACTCAACAAAAGATTTGTTGATTCATCAGCGCTAGTTCAAGATCAAAATCTTTGTGACAGTGAAATTTTTTGGCGATATTTCTGCCAATAATGATGGTTTTAGTTTTTATTGTGTTAATCAGGAAAGTGTGCTGCGTAGTTTTCTAGCAATAAAGTCCAATGCAACTGGGATGGATGAAATGAATCCAACTTTCCTAAAAGCATTGCAATTTAAATTGCTTCCCCACTTTACCCACTTGTTTAATACAATATTGACAAAATCATCATTCCCGTCAAACTGGAAAAAGGCTAAAATCATACCGATTCCTAAATCTGGTAATGATTTTCGACCTATTGCTATTTTGCCTTATTTGTCAAAAGTTTTTGAAACGCTTGTCTACAATCAAATCACTGAATATCTCACTCAACACCGTTTACTTTCTGAAAGACAATCTGGTTTTAGGCCCAAGCATAGTTATGTTACCGCGCTGATAGATGTATCCGAAGAAATAAGGATAAACTTAGATTCCAACAAAGCTTCGTTTTTAGTGCTACTGGATCATTCCAAAGCATTTGATTCCGTAGATCACAATATACTTTGCGTTAAGCTCTTAACTTTGTTTAACTTTTCATCCACAGCAGTAAAGTTAGTGAATTCTTACTTACGAGGACGAGTACAAGCTGTGTCTGTTGATAATCGGATTTCCGAATTTCTTTCCGTACCAAAGGGGGTGCCACAGGGTTCAATCATGGGACCATTACTTTTTTCTATTTACATAAATGATCTCCCTGGTGTTCTCATGGGTTGTAATTTGCAAATGTATGCGGACGATGTTCAGATTTACACTAGCTGTGATAACAGAAAAATTGATGAATGCGTCTGTAATTTAAACGCAAATCTTAAAAAAATAAATGACTGGGCATCAAGCAATGGTTTGAGCCTGAACCCGACAAAATCAAAATGTCTTATAATACATAAAAGACCAAGTTTAGTTCCCAGTGATATAAGGCTGTCACTTGGTACCACTCAAATTGAAATAGTGCAAAGTATAAAAAACCTTGGCGTTATTTTTAATCAGTCTCTAACTTGGAGTAATCGCATTAATATTGCCATTGGAAAAGTTTATGGTATGCTTCGCAATTTGTGGTGCACACAGCACTTTACACCATTAAACATACGAATGCTGCTAGCAAAGACCTATCTTATCCCATCTTTATTGTATGGTTGCGAAATCTATGCTAATTGTGATTCTATTTGCATGCAAAAGTTAAATGTTCTCTACAACAATATAGCACGATATGTTTTTAGCTTGCGTCCTTTGGATCACATTTCAAACTACTCTAAGAAAATCTTTAATATGACCTTTTGTAACTTGTTGAAATTTCGAGCACTTGTTTTACTACATAAAATTATTTACATAAGACAACCAATCTATTCGTTCAATAGACTCAGTTTTTAAAGATCCAATAGAGTTAGAAGCTTAATTCAACTTAAACATTCATGCTTGACATCAGAACGTCAATTTTTTATTTTTTCAATTCGCCTTTGGAACTCTCTTCCTCACAATCTTCAAAAAATTTCCAACGGTAATCAGTTTAAAAAAATTTTGCTCAATAATTTTTCCTTAATGTAATTTTTGTTTTTTTTAACCCTGCCATTCGAAAGTTTTTTAGTCTCAATAAATTTTAGGATATAGTCTCTTATTCTATTTTTAAATAAATAATTTTAATATCAAACTTAATATTAAGTGAAATCAAAATAATTGTATATCAGTACTTATATTTGTAAAACATAATTTAGATAGTGCTTATGCCATAAGATTTACTCTATACTCTATACAATTTTTTTTGTAAAAAGTTTTTCTAAACCAAAAACTTTTAACTTCTAAATCAAATTTGCTATGAACTATAAATTTTATACCAAAATTGTATAAAAACTTTTGCAAAACGCCAAAATGTTCCGTCATCGAATACACACAAAATATGAATATTATATAAAGTGGTTTAAGGGGGGCTTCTCATGTAAAAATCGATTTTTTTTTTTTCATAGGTTGATAGAATATCGTCTTGGGAGTATATTCCCAAAGTTTTATGACTCAACTCTAAATATTATGGAAAATATGATTGATTGAACCAGCGAGCTCATATAAAATTGTATGCGATTTTTTTTTTCAAACTTTAAATCGTTTTTTCTCAAAACTATGGTTTTAAAATCGCGGTACACGATTGCGAAAAAACTACTTAACCGATTTTTGATTTCTGAAAAGTGTTTTGCAGATTATAAATTGAACGAGTACATGAATGTCTGAAATTGTGGAAAAAAAGTTATTTTATACACTTTTTAGCCCCATTTAGCTACAAAAAATGACGAAAAAATAGCACTTTTTTTTCAAGACGTGATTTCAATATTGTAGAATCGAATTTTTTGGAGTTGCAGACATTCATGCACTCAGGGGAACCCTGCTGTATGTATGTATGTATGTATTCTCCTTTAACTCCTAGGAGGAGCATAGGGCCATAGGGGAACCCTGCTGAGTAATAAAAAAATTTTGTTTTATGTTTCAGATAAATACTTTGGGCTCCACAATGTACCGCGATAAATCCTACTTGTTAAATGTCGCCACACGCAACATTGAATAAGTCCGCCATTTTGTCATTTTAGTTTTTGAAAAAATGCTTTTTTTATAGCTCAAACATGTTCTTAAATATATGCAAAAAATTATTTGTGTGTGTTTTTATTTTCCGAGTGAAAATCAATCCCGAAAAACAACTACTTTTTGACGTGTTACATGAGAAGCCCCCCTTAAAATACTTTCATATGAACTTTTATACAAATTTTATACAAAAAAAGTATGAAAGATTTTTATATAGTGACACTATAAAATTTTAACCAAAATAGTTTAAATTGTGTTAATACTTTATGTGTATGCATTTTATACGAACAAGCATAAACGGTTTGTATACCAAATTGAAGCATAGATTTTGGTGTGGATCTGTACCTATTCATTCCAATTTGGTCTGAATTTTACACGCAAACTATTTGCTGTGTACTACCAACTATTATTTCTGAAAATTTGTACTTAATGTTTTCATCGCGCCGAAATGGCTATCAAGTTTTTATGTTAAATAGTTTGCAACACAAAACATTTCGTCAATTTTGTTGTACAAACAAGTATGCCTTTACCGTGTTATAAAATCCCCCTTCTCCTTATGTGCTTAACAAATTTATTTTATATCAAAAAGGTGTGTTTCACATATACTGACAACACCTTGAGCAAAAAAACTTGAAATTTTATTTTTAAGTTTTTAAGCTCATTAAAGTGCAAAAATCCTTTGCCATGCCACGCCTATACCTTGATTAAAATATAATTTCTAAAGGTTTATTACGACAATTCTGATGAATTTTTTTTAACTATTTTCGACATCGCGACGGAAGAAAACTTTTTTTTTTTTTTTTTTTGGTTTTTTTATTTTTGATCAAGATTTCGGCCTTTTTGTAGAGTCGCCCTTAAATATAAAATAATATTTTATATTTATGCTTTCTTTTTACAATTTATAGAGCTGCATATTTATTTACATATTTTTTTTTCTTTTAATTTCATAGTAAATTAAGTACTTAGTATCCGCCTTTGTTAGTTATAACACTTATCTAATACATAATTAAGTATTTATTATGTGTTACAGCGTGAATTACGTTAATTAAGAGAAAAAAAGAAAACATAATTTTTGAAACAAAAGTTGGACGCATTGCTGCCGTTGCATTATGTTATATGCATAGGAGCGATTATTTTTAATGATCTATTTTGGGTGTCAACGTGTGGTATGGGTACTTCACTTATAACTTAATTAAGCGTAACTTTTAGAGAGTGGAAAACTTAATCTTTGAAGAGTTTTTGTGCAATATTTAATTACTTAATATCGGTCAGAAAATGCATTTATACGTAGAAAAACAAATGTTATTTTAGATTCCTCTACTGGGGTAAACAGACGACAGCGCTTATCCGCATCAACAGCCTTAAACTAAAGTTACTTGTGCATTGTACAGTGATGTACGAATTATCAAATTTTTTCCATTTGTTTAAATAAAAATCGCGTTTTAACTTTTAATTCAATCTTTTAATTTAAACTTCAGGATCATAAAAATAAACTTAAATTAGAGCAAAATTAAATATACAAAATTCACATTTGTTTGGCGTAAAATCTAATGAGCAACTGATTTTTTGATTTTAATCATTTACATATCGATACCTTAGAGCGCTATAGTCCTATCTCCATTTTTCCAATTGTTGGGAAATGCAAAAAGAAGATTTCAAACAGTGGTTATTTAGAATCGGCTGCTATTTTGATATAACGATAAATGCAATAATTTTACCCATGGTATATATTAACATAATTTAATGTTTTTAGCTAATTATATTAATTTCTAACGAAATCCCAGCCAATTTATAGTACGTCATTACTTTTGCCCTTATATAAAATTCCACTACTATTCAAAAAAACGACGTATTTAGTACATTTTTTGAATTTTTTTCACTAAAATGTCGTAAAAAGTCATGAAACGCGTAGAAAACATGAAAAAAACGACTTTTTTTTTTTTTTTTTTTTTGAATTTTTGGTTCCGACAAACCAGAGTGGAGCCTTGGGTGTAACCAAATTTGTTCACCAAAATGTCGCAAAATGTCATAAAACGCGAAGAAAACGCGAAAAAACGAAGAATTTTTTTTAAAAATATGACTTATTTGAATATTCAGTGGAGATAGGACAGTAGCGCTCTTGAAAAAATTACAGTTTGGAGATAGGATTTTTCTAAATTATCGAATATTTTGGTATTTTAGGGGTATTTTGACATCACACAGTTTTCCACACGGTAAAGAAGCCCACAATGATGCCATAACTGCAAAAATCTCAAAATCGCAAAATGTGGAGATAGGACTATAGCGCTCTAAGGTATCGATATGTAACTTGCAGTAAAAATACCGTAGAATGAAAGTACTAAAAAGAGAGTACTAATTAAAGAGACAAAAAATAATCTAACTAAGAAAAGCTTTTTATAGAGATGAGTAATGTGACCCAACATGCATAATGCCTATCAAAATGTGCATCCACTTCAACATTAATGCATGATATCAAACTGAATTATTACTGAGATGCACTATTTTAATATGGTAACGCTGTCGAATTGTAATAGTTAGTAACAATTGACAGAAATGAAACATCTGATTGTCAATTTTTAAGTCACTTTATTAATTTTAAAAATGTCACTTCAGTTAAGAAACATATTCAACAAGAAACCAAAAAGAAAATGGAGCTAGAAAACGTGAAGGTAAAAAACAATGGAATTTTCAATTCTATGAAGTTTTCTTGGCACCTTAGGGTAGTAGAAACTGAGATAATGAGTACAACTAGTCGAAAAAAAAACATTTGAGATAAATTACTTCTATGTATGAAATATAACCCGCATTGCGATATTTACAACGATATATTATACTTGATGATCGGACATCAAATGGCGGAGCTATTTATCATTTAGGAGCTTATTTAGAGGTCAAAATATTTCTTTAAAAATCAAAACCAATAAGCTTTCAAAATGGGGGGCTTATTGCGAACTTTTTTTTTACGTGGGGATCTATACTAAATATCTAGTGTACATTAGCTATGGGCTTAATAACAATTTTTCGATTTCTATACCCTGCGGTGGTTTTTTATGTGAGCTTCGATGAAAAAGTGAGTGAGCCGAAATTTGGAGGGGGTGGGGTGGGTCTAACTATTGCCAGATTTGAGTCAAAGTTCAAGTTTCGGGGGTTAAAACTCGAAAAAAGCTCCTAGCTGCCAATCAGTTGCACTTACAGGCATAAATTGTATGACCAACCCCTATTAGATTTTCCACCCCAACATTTTCTTCAAACATACTTACCCCCTATCTCCACCCCCTAGGGTCGCTCCCATATAAGCCTTCATTATCATGATATTTTATAAAATCGACTGCCCCTAAATTGTCCAAACATATGACTTACCCCCATTATTTTTTCCACCACATAATTTCCACGAAACATTTTTACCCCCTATCTCCACCCCCTAGGGGTGCTCCCATACAAAACTACTCACATTTATGTTAATTAATAAACATTTTTGCTCTCATCACCCCTACTGCCCCCATAGTGCTACTTATTGAGGTGAAATGTATGACCGACCCCCATTAGTTTTTCCAGCCCGACAATTTTACCAAACATACTTACCCTCTATCTCCGCCCTCTATGGGTGCTCTCATACAAAAGCACAAAAAAGCAAATGAATTTATTTGTTTGTCGCATCCCGTGTGGCTTTTATATGAGAGCACCTCTAGAGGGCAAGTATGTTTAGTAAAATTGTTGGAATGGAAAAACTAAGGGGGGTCGGTCATACATTTTACCTCCCTAAGTAGCAGTATGGGGGCAGTAGGGGTGATGGCAAAAATGTTTGTTAATTAACATATGTATGAGTATTTTTGCTTGGGAGCACCCCTAGGGGGTGAAGATGGGGATAAGTATGTTTGGTGAAAATGATGGGGTAGAAAAAATAATTGGGGTAAGTCATATGCTTGAACAATGTAGGGGCAGCATGGGGGTGATGGAGGTCGATTTTATAAAAATGTCATGAAAATGAAGGCTTATATGGGAACGACCCTAGGGGGTAAGTATGTTTGGGGAAAATGTTGGGGTGGCAAATTTAATAGGGGTTGGTCATACATTTTATGCCTGTAAATGCAACTGATTGGCAGCTAGGAGCTTTTTTCGAGTTTTAACTCCCGAAACTCGAACTTTGACTCAAATCTGGCAAGGGTTAGACCCACCCCACCCCCTCCAAATTTCGGCACACTCACTTTTTCATCGAAGCTCACATAAAAAACCACCTCAGGGTATAAAAAGTTAATTTTTAAAAATGTCCATACAAACTAGCCCATAGTTAAAAAAAACAAAAATAACCAATTCTTATGTTAAATCGATGTACTTAACTGTATAATCCTTACATCTGAGGTGCATCATATGTTCAGCAAACTTATTCAGGATATTACGAGAAATATTTTTGTAGAAAATTTTAACCCTCTACATCCCCCACATATGGGTCATTTATACCCTTTTAATAAAAAAGTGTAAAAATGACACCTAAAATGTGGGAATATTGAGTCAATATGCACTACAGAAATATTCGCTATAAAATTTCCAAACTAGTTGCTGAACACTGAAAAGTCGAAATTTCATCCCCAGAGTCAACAAATCGTTCAAATCAATGAGAACTTCTCACATCGCATATGTATTACATTTTTCGTCTTAGGTGACTCCTAGTGAAATTTTTCGTAGAATATTTTTGTAGGATACTTTAACCCATTGTGGCCCAGTTTTTTTCTTGGGGAAAAATTGGGTTGAAAAGCGCAGGACATAATGGGTTCATGAGTTCGAGGAAAATGTTCATTGTGAGTTTTCGTCATAGGGCAACGATTTAAAAAAAATTTAGTTTTACAGTTGTAAGTAGTAGACACTACGAGTATAGGCCTTATCATGAATAAACATTCTCGAGAACTTTTTCTGTGCAAAAATTTTTCTGGAAGGTCGAAGTTCACTGAAAAGTAGGTTATCGGCAATAATTTGGGAAGGAATATTTTAATACATTTCGAAAGAATTTATTCTCCAAGTTTTTAGCAGGGCGTTCGAAGCGCTAATACATGTGTATGACAAGTTAAAAACATTTTTACGACAATTTTGCAGCTTATTAAAATAAATTCATATGACATCAATATTTTTGATATCCACGCAATAGTTTGTTTGCCGGTTTTTCTCAAAACTATACAATGACCTTTCGATCCTGGACCGTTGGAAATGGAATCCATTCCGTTCTCAAAATATTGACGATTGCAAATGCTCCCTTTCGCGAAATATTCCTTTTAAGAGATATAGATAATAATGCCCTCTGTAGGATTACAATTTAATTTAAATTCAAACAAATTAATTTAATACAAATTTTTATTTCACGTTCACATGAAATTTAAGATCTGAATAATTTATTATTTTAAAAATTTATAAATTTAAAATCAGAAGACACTTTGTTGTTTTTTTAAGAATATCAGTATGTAGTCACTACATTACTCCCCCTTCGCAAAAAAATAGCTGGCAACTTATAGTAATTTAAGTAAAGTACAAAAAGAAAGAGCAGCGAGTCGCTCATTGAGTGTGGGACAGTGAGTCGCCCATGATTTTCGGGACAGTGAGTCGCCCGTAAATTTCGGAACAGTGAGTCGTCCGATTCTGAGACAGTGAGTAGCTCAGAAATATAATTTCAATAAACTTATTTTAGATGAAGTTAATTGAAGTTATAAGTTGTTGCTATTTATATTGAAAGTTACTGGGAGTAAGGTGGTTAACTACTTACATGAAATTACTTAAGCAATACAGATTTGAATTTAATAAAACAAACATTCTTATTGGTGTTTTTATAGGATATTGGTTGGTTTAAATAGATACGAGTATATTTTCTGATTTCACAATATCCAACGCTGGTCTGTTTGTATCTTAAATACTGCATTCAGAAACACAAATTACTTGATAAATACTGCATTTCATTGTGTATTCCAAATGCTTAGGTTGAGATTAATTTTAAGTTTTATAATCTCACTATGTTAAGTCTCAGTAGCTAAAGGTTTAGTATTATTGGAATAGACTAATTTATTGGTGATGGAGTTGTTATAAGTTGTTTTGATCCGCGCAGGATCGCCAATTGTAGGATTACAATTTAATTTAAATTCAAACAAATTAATTTAATACAAAATTTTTATTTCACGTTCACATGAAATTTAAGATCTGAATAATTTATTATTTTAAAAATTTATAAATTTAAAATCAGAGGACACTTTGTTGTTTTTTTAAGAATATCAGTATGTAGTCACTACACCCTCTATCTATATGTTTCATATCGCCGGTTCATAGAGAATTGTTAAGCACATAGTGAGTTTTACCTCTTAACTGACGATATGAAAACGAAAGACTTAAGCCGCGAACTCGCAATTAAAAAAGAGCTCACTGAAATAAAAGCAAATTGCAAATTTGCATTAATCGAGTTAATTTTTTTTAAATTTGTTATCTTTATGCTAAATAAGACATATTTAAGTATAATAAATACCCACAAAAAATTTTCTCTGGAATGCCACCAAACCAGCCAAGCTAATTTTGGTATCATCCAAACTCAAACATTAACGACAAGCGATGACGTTTTTGCTTTGCTTTTCCAGCAACTTTATCACGCATTTGTTGACATTTTTTGCTTTTTTTCTCCAGAAAAACTTTAAGAAAAAACCCGGTTGCTCTTTTTTATACAAATATTTGAAATTTTTTTTGTTTTTCGCAATTTTTTCTTACCCACAACTTTGTCAACATTATAAACAACTGCAACATCAAACATGTTTGGTTGCATTTGGTTTGTTTGATGGTGAGGCCTGCTTAGCTAAAAACCAAAGCTTGGCTACAACGTGTAATGCTGATGGTAAAACAGTTTGTAATGAACGTGCGCGGCGCGTTGAGCGCAGTTAAAAAGTTGGCGGTTAACTTTGTGAATAAAGAAAAAAAAATAATTTAAAAATTAAAAAATTAAATATTCAAGTGCTATGTGTTGCTTTTGTGTGTTTGCAAAATAATTAGCATTATAATATATAAATTATATTAAAATTTTAAATAAAAAAAGCGAAAAATCGTAATAGATATTCACCAAGTGACCTATTTTTTGTGCATAAAACAAGTTTGAAAACTTCCTTGTCACGACAGTTGTGAGCGCATCTTCTTTGCGAGTTTTTTTTTCTACTGACTGGCGGCTGTGTTTGAGCCTCTTTGGGATTACGCGAAGTAAAAAACAAACAAAAAAATACCACAAATCAATTGCTGCAACTGCTGCCTGCAACATCAACCATAACAGCTGCTTGTTTACCCATTAAATCAACAGTGGATATTTCTAGAAGCTGTTTGTTATGTGCAACAATAAGCACAAGAAATTACAAGTAAGTTGGACAATCACCCACATGACATAGTATACTATAGAGATATAGCTGAAGAAATGTGTAGCAAAGTTAAAAATTGTGCAAAGATATTTTACTAAAATTAGGGGAATCGAGCGTTTACTTAAGGAAAAACTAAATTTATTACGACCAAATGACTGGATTCATTTGATAATTTCGAATCATTTTATATCGAAAAATATAGAAAAATGCACTGGAGATTTATGAGGTTATTTACGGATGTTTCGAGATTTAACTCTTAATCTAGTCATTAATCACGCGATTTACCATACAAAAAAAAAAAAAAAAATCTTATTCTGATGAGATTTATTTTAAATCTTCGTATAAATCTCACCAGGGCTACCGATTTTGGCTATTTTCATCAAAGTAGCATCCCTTAACCTTGAAAATTGGCATTAAATGACATTAACAACAAACCAAATGAAAGCTAAATATTAAGAAAAAAAGGAAGTGTCATTTACCCGCTTATGACACTTACTGTCAAAAGTAAATCTCTTCGGGCCGGTGGAAATGGGTAGGCTTAAACGATGAGATTTTTAGATACATACATCACAGCTACATCTCCGGTGGAAACGCACATAGATTGTAAATTGAATTGAGTTTTTAGGAAGTCACTATATGTGACCTGGTCTATGAAAAAGGGGCTTACGTGCGAAAAAAAAAAAAAAAATTTGTAAAAACAACTGGAAAACAACTTTTAAAGGTCAATTTATGCGAAACGGCAAAAATTGGAAAATTTTTTTTTGACACGTAAGCCCCTTTTTCATAGACCAAGTCACATATTGAAAATTGTCGATAAGCCTATAAGTCTTAGACTTGGACTGTAAAAATCTACTTATTGTGCAATCGAAATTGAATATAAACATATCGATTAATCAATTTATCGATATTTTTTCGATTAAAACAGTTCTTCTACGTCTTTTTAAGTAAGTTAATATATCAATAAATCAACAAATCGATAAATCAATATATCGATAATCAACAATATACCAAGTAATCAATGTATCGATAGCTTAAATTTTTGCAAGCCAATATATTTAAAATCTGTATCTATAAACTTATTTATCGATAAATTAACACATCAATAAATTAATATATCGATCTTTTAAACACTGATCTTTTAAACAATTTATCAATATTTTTTTTTTATTGATATTTTTGTTATTTAATCAACATATCGATAATATTATATAAATAATATATTTATTAATTAATATATCGATATTTTCAAGCATTGAGTTTTATAAACTAAAATTCTTCGTTGATGGTAAGCTGTTCTGAAGAAAAATTGTCAATTTATTGAAAAAAAATTATAAATAGCTTATCGATAAATTAACATTTACATAGATAAATATATCGATATTTAGAACCATTTATTTTTATAGCTTCTAAGCGTTATTCGATGCTTTGGAATACATATTTCTTGGTAAATAAGTTCGTTATTCGATTGGCTTTGATTTTAAAGAAGTCAAAATACGGAAAAAAAAGTCGATAACTTAGCATAAAATAAAGAATCGATAAATTAACAAATGAACATATCGAAATATCAACATAACAATAAATAAAAATGCCAACATTGAAAAGTATTGGTAAGTCGAGATATCGATAAATCAGCATATTTATTTATTTCGATGTTTTCAAGCATTGCTCAAAGTTCTTGATGGATAAGATTGACCCATACTACATACTTCTGATTGCAAATTAATGTCGATTTTAAAGAAGTCAAGATAATGCAAAAAATCGATAAATCAAGAAATCGATAAGTCAACATATCGATATTTAAAAATATTTATAAATCAACATATCGCTATTGCAAAGTAACGACGAATCAAAATATCGATTAATCAGCATATGCATTTAACAATATATCGATGTTTTCACGTATTGATCTCTATAGCTTGAATGGAAAGTTCTTGGTGAATTAGTTAGATATTACTGATTGCAAATCGATGTGAACTAAAGTATCAAAGTAATGATAAATTAATAAATCTACAAATCAACCTATTGATAAATGAACATATCGTTATCAAAAAGTAAAGATATATCAAAATATCGATAACTCAACATAACTTTTAATCAATATATCGTTATTTTCAAACATTTATTATTGCGCAATGAAATCCATTAAAAGGTAGTCACAATATAGAAAATATCAATTAAGCCAAAGAATCGATAAATAAATATTCATAGCAAAACAATAAATTCTCATATCGATTAATCAACATATCGATATTTTTAATAGAAATTAGAGAAATACAATTAATGGAATATACATAAAATGAGAAATTTCATGCAGTTTCAAGCTTATATACCACTTCGGATCTTCCATAATTGCGCATTATCTGGACTTGTTACCATTAGTTAACTAATGACTAGGTTTTAACCAACATTTTATTTTCAGTCATTTGTTAACTATTAGTTAAGCCCCCAAATTTCATTAGTTAACCATTAATTTACCAACAGCTAATGAACAGCAACGCGCAACCACGCACATATATTTCACGAGCCGTATCAGTGTAGGTTTTTTCACACAATTCTATTTTTTTGTGATCTTACACTAATTAGATAAAATATTAAACAGTCTTCATATAATGCATTGGAATTGTCAAGGCATTACAACATTTAACGCTTCTGCACAACTCCACCACTTTCTAGTAAGCAATTCTGTTGATATAATTTCTCTAAACGAAACATTTTTGAAATCTCATCATAAATTTCGACTCCCTGGATACAAAATTTATAGAAATGATAGAGAAACTTTTGGAGGTGGTGTTGCAATTGCCATTCGATATGGAATAGAGCATTGCTTGCATAAAATTTTTCCTACCAAACTGATAGAAAATATCAGTATTTCACTGAAAATTAACAACACAAATATAATTCTTATATCTGCTTACTGTCCAAGATACAGTAGTGATTTTTCGAGTGATCTAAATCTTCTTACGTCAGTTAACAACGATTACTTTATTACACTGTTCAACGAATTTCAGGTTTTTGTTTTTATCTGAGTTCATACCATAAAATTTTTATTCCTTGCTATTGACATAATAGAACTGCATTTACAAAATTTTTCCATCACGTCTCAATTTTCAGAAAAATTGACAAATCCAAAATCACGACTTACATCCGCGCGAAAATAAATTAAGAAATTTTTATCCATCAGAAATTAAAAAAAAAATGTCAAACGATTTAGAAAATAGCAATAATTTCAAATCTGAAAAAAATTTTGAAATCGGTCTGACAGATTTTTTTGTATGCCCGTTTAATTGAGAAAATGTACTGAAAAAACCAAACACCAACCATCTTTAATTACATAAATCTTGCCTAAATCAATACAAAATTAAAAAAAACTCTTCACAAGCTTGTGCGTCATTATTTTAACTTTATTTTGATACCAAAAACTTAAGGATTGGACCATGAATAACCGACTTATTTACTTTTGAACAAAAAATGTACATACAGGAAGTCATACAAGTACTTTCATTTCCAAGTAGTTATGATACAAAAATTCAATAGCTTTTGTATGACTTTCTGTATGTACATTTTTTGTTCAAAAAGAAATAAGTTGGTTATTCATGGTCTAATCCATAAGTTTTTGGTATCAAAATAAAGTTAAAATAATGACGCAGAAGCTCGTGAAGAGGTTTTTTTAATTTTGTATTGATTTAGGCAAGATTTAAGTAATTAAAGATGGTTGGTGTTTGGTTTTTTCAGTACATTTTCTCAATTAAACGGGCATACAAAAAAATCTGTCAGACCGATTTAAAAATTTTTTTCAGATTTGAAATTATTGCTATTTTCTAAATCGTTTGACATTTTTTTTTTTAATTTCTGACGGAAAAAAATTTTTTAATTTATTTTCGCGCGGATGAAAGTCGTGATTTTGAATTTGTCAATTTTTCTGAAAATTGAGACGTGATGGAAAAATTTTGTAAATGCAGTTCTATTATGTCAATAGCAGGGAATAATAATTTCATGGTCTGAACTCAGATAATTTTTTGCCGTTGAACAGTGTTATTGGCGATTTTAATGCAAAACATACTAGTTGGAATTGCAGCAACATAAACCAGTCTGGACGAGCTTTATTTAATCATCAAAATATTTCTAATTATTTTATTTATTATCCGTTAAGTCCTACTAGAATCCCACAAAATTTAAATCCTAGACTCTCTTCCACTGTCGACCTTCTTTTATCTAACTCCTCGATGTCTTTTTCTGATTTGAACGTTTTTTCTTGTGAGTTATATTCTGATCATAATCCGATTAGTTTTTGCATAAACGAGCATATTTCTGAATCTGTAGAGTACTATCCTGATTATAAAAATACTAATTGGGAATTTTTTAAGAGTGAAATTGACAACAACATTATGTCTTCTGCTTCTCTAAGCGAAGAAATCACTATTTTCAATATTGAATCTCAATTACTTGAATTTTCAAATATTATAGATAACGCTAGACTACTGACGATCTCGTATAAAAGGCGTAAGCCTAACTCCTTAATTCTATCTGACGTGTGTTCTTCAATCATAGCTACTAGGAATATGTATAGAAGAAAATTTCAAAGGAGTAGAAACCTTGGTGAAAAAACCTGTTTTCTCGCAATTATTAAGCAATTAAATCAATTAATTTCTATACATATAAATAACCTAAGAAATGAGCAATGGACTAAATTTTTGTCGACACTAAGGGTAGGTAGTAAAAATTTTTGGAAGGTTTCGAAATATTTTACTAAAAAAAAGAAGAACATCCCCACTTTAATGGTAGGCAATTGTCAGATTACAAGCCATGTTGATAAAGCAAATGCTATAGCTGACCAATTTTCTGAAGCCCATTCCACGTCTAGTAATTCTACTCACTCTATTGACAGATTTGTCAGTAGTTATGTAACTGGTCTAGATAGTGATCACGTTCATAATGAAGATTTACAAACTTTCACTGACGTTGTAGAAATCTTGTGCATTATAAATGATCTAAAGAATCGAAAAGCTCCTGGTTTCGATGGAATTAATAATATTCTACTCAAAAAATTTCCAGAATCGGCTTTAAATTTTCTCGTTAAAATATTTAATTTTTGCCTTAAGTTTTCATATTTCCCCCAAATATTTAAGAAGGCTAAGGTTATACCAATATTAAAACCAAACAAAGATCCAAAACTACCCAACAGCTATCGGCCTATTAGTTTACTTAGCAGTTTAGACAAAATTTTTGAAAAAATTATTCTTGATAGGCTCAAAAATTTTGCTGAAGAAAGCAATGTTATAAATAGATTTCAGTTTGGATTCCGAGCGGAACATAGTACAACTCACCAAGTCAAAAGAGTGGTTAAAATTATAAAAGAAAACAAACGTATAAGAAAGTCTACTGGAATTGTGTTTTTAGACATACAGAAAGCTTTTGACTCTGTTTGGCATGATGGCTTAATATATAAGTTAAATATTTTACACTGTCCATTGTACCTAATTAAAATTATAAAAAGTTTTCTCACTAATAGATTCTTTATCGTGCAAGTGGAGGGTTTTAATTCCTCTGAAAGGCAAATTCCTGCCGGAGTGCCACAGGGTTCAGCATTATCACCGCTTTTATATTCTCTATACACTTCTGACTTTAAATCTTCTCCTTATGTTGACTTAGCTTTTTATGCAGATGACAGCGCTTTGATAATATCGGGTAAAGTATCTAATGCTATTGTAAAAAAATGCAGGGTGCTCTGTCCAAAGCTACTAAATATTTTGACAAGTGGAAAATTAAAGTTAATAGTGAAAAAACCCAAGCTATAATATTTCCATTTAACAAATCTCCTAAGAGAATTCCCACTAGACCGTTTTCAGTGCAAGGGAACTTAATACCATTCTCTAACTCAGTCAAGTATTTAGGAGTTATTCTTGATGAGAAGTTCATATTTAAACAGCATATAGAAAGCATCTGCATTAAAGCAACTAGATGCAGCAGAAGTCTTTATTCGCTTATGAACAAAAAATCGAAGCTAAGCATTAAAAACAAAATGCTGCTTTACAAATTATGTATTAGGCCAATTCTGACTTATGCTTGTCCAGTTTGGAAAAATTGTGCAAATACTCATTTAAAACGACTTCAAGTTATACAAAATAAGAATTTAAAAACAATTTTTGGTTTACCGCTAAGGTTTTCAACATCAGAGTTGCATACGATAGCACAAGAAAAAACGATTTCAAATGTCATTAATGATTTGAGCATGTCATTTTTTAATAAATGCAGGTTTTCAAACTACGGGCTTATACGGAGTTTACAATAAGCAGGTTTTTTGTTCCTCTATTTTTCATAGTGGAACGAATAACCTGACTTCATAATTTCATTTATCTAGTGTAATTGTAATATTATTATAGGTTTTTAACTATCATTTTCCTATTAATTTTAATTTTATTCAATTGTTAATCGTTATTATTAAATTTGAACTCATTTGCTGTAAAATCCATAGGATTAAATCTCAAAGTTTGTAACTATTAATGTAAATATTGTACTTATGATAGTAATAAACAACAACAACAAGATCAGAAAATTCACTTTTTCATCAATAAAATGTGTTGCGCATCCATTTTCCATCGGTTTCATTGTTTTGTTTTCCCAACCTTAAACAAATAACACATATGTTTTTACATAATCCACAAATTTATACCGAGCTGGCTTATTTTTCTTTTCTTCATTGTTTTAGTTAACAAAAATGATGTGAATATGAAACATTAGTTAAACTCTTGCGATTATTTTCGTTAACTAATGACTATAAATCCGGGCTTGAATATGTTTTGGCATTTCGTGAATTTCTTAGTTTAAAAAAAAAAAAAAAAATTTCTAAGTGCATATGCAAAAACGTAACGCATATGAATTTAAAAAAAAAAAAATCAGAAGAAATTGAAGAAAAATGCGCCGCTTTAATAAACCAATACGCAGCAACATGTGAAACAACACAAGTGTTGACACATTGTCTATGGCTATTGTTATTGTTGTTATAAATTTGTAGCTATTACTGTTGTAATTGTTGTTTTTGTTGCGGTTGTGCAAAGCTTTGCACAACTGTTTTGTTGGTTGCAGCAATCACTGAAGTTGTTGCTGCTAGCTGGGGTTTCACTTAGTGAAATGTTAAACATGCAACCTGAAGAGGAGCAGCAACAGCAGCAGTGAAGTACCGCCAGCTGATTGCTTAATGATAAGGAAAAAAGCTACGTTTAATGTAATCAAATAAGTAAATAAATAAAGAAAACAAAGAAAACTCTATGGAAATGATTAAACAATAAAAAAATTAAGCAAAGAAAATAAAAATATGTTATGTATGATAGGGAGTGGGAAACACTTCAACACATAGCCATATTCAAATAAATCAATTTCAAGTGATTTTGTGCTGCAAATCAAAGAAAAACAAAAGACTTAAGGCACAAACTTGCAGCAAAAAGCTTGATGTTTGTTATGTCTGGAAATTGGCACTTTTTTTAATTAACAGAATTGAACATAAAAGTTTTGATTTGAATACACCCCAATTAACAACAATATTAATTGTTTTCAACATATTTCCTGAGGCATTAGAGGCAATGCAATAAAATACACTGTACACTGAAGTATTTGTCAGAATGAGGTTTTTTTTTTTTTTGACTGTGATAAAACAAGACAGTGTATTTCAGTGTCAAAATGAGATCAGTGTACAGTAGATGGTAAAGATCCCCATAAAAAAAAAAAAATTCGCTTTAAACCAACCATTTTGAAAGCTTACCGGTTTTGATTTTTAAGGAAAAAAACATTTTTTTTTGGCCTCAAAATAATACGCGATTTGATTTTTTCCTATTGCTACTTGACATTCGATCATTAAGTATAGTATATCGTTGTAAATATCTCAATGTGGGTTATATTTCATTCATAGAAGTAATTTATCTCAAATGTTGTTTTCGACTAGTTGTACTCATTTACTCAGTTTCCACCACCCTAAGGTGCCAAGGACACTTCATAAAATTGAAGCCCAGGAAAAATCAAAAAAAAATTATCTCCACAAAGTTTCCTCCAGGGGCCTGCAGAAGGCATCTTGAAGTACAAAATATGAAAAAACAGGATGTTCAAAAACGAAAATCGCCCCCTAAAACTATGCAATAGTCTTTTTTTAACATTTGACAGTTCAAACGGTATGCAAGTAAATAAAAACAGAATCTTGCATAGTTTTAGGGAGCGATTTTCGTTTTTGAACATCTTGTTTTTCATATATTGTACTTCAAGATGCCTTCTGCAGGCCCCTGGTACATATATTAATTTTATGTGATGTGTTTTCAGATTGCTTTTTTTTAAAGCTTATTTTTACCTTACGATTATAGATTAAGTATATTCCGTTCAGAATTATAGCTCTTTTCACATACCTGCAAAGAAACAAGAAAAAGTTTAAATTTAATTTTGATGCTTTTATGCGAGCGAATAATTTATTTAGTAAATTTAAAAGTTCATATGGTTTTCCTTAGATAAAAAAAGTGTCTTTCCAAAGAAAAATGTTAAAAACAAATACAGGCAGACTGTCCACAGATTTTAAATAATTTTGCATAACAAGTTTTGAGAAAGCTTCTTATGATCTTGAACGTCTTCTAATTGAGATTCAAGCATTTCAAATTAGCAAAAATTGAGAAAACAATCGAAAAAAATGCTTTCAAATTTTTAAATAAATCAAATGAGGTGCTGCGAACAATAACGGCGTTTTTGCGATCACCGCTTTTTTAAAAAGTTTGGGTCCTCAAATATATGGGTACTTAATTTCAACTTCCAATTCCAATCACAAAATGTGGTAGAGCAATATGTACATACTGTTTGCACAGTTGCGTGCAAGAAGGACGTAGTGCGACTTGGGGCGTTATTGCATAAATCAGTTCGCGTTGGGAAAAACGGTTTTCACTCAAAACCAAGGTGCCAAACGAAAAAAGTGTATATGGCGAAAAATGCTTAGAATTGTCCAAAGAATATGTGTGAATTTTTTCAGAATTTTTTAGAATATTTTATAATTTTTCAAAAATTAGTCTAAAAAAAAATACAAAAAAAAATCTAAAAAAATTCACACGCATTCTTTGGTCAATTCTAAGCATTTTTTGTTCTATGAACTTTTTTCGTCACGCACCTTGGTCTTGAGTAAAAATAACTAGTAAGGGTGGTATCTTTGGCCTGGCCAAAAACTAAATACCCTACACTGCATTTCAAGTATATTATTGGGAGAGTATAAGAACAAATCGCTTATATGGGAAGTGCCACGCCTTCACCTCCGAGCTTACCTTGATTTTGCGTAGAGCTTGCATTTACTGTTCTGAGTGTTTGAGTAAAATTCGATTAGGTTTTCTTTAAAAATTCTTTCAGTATAGCATTTTGAAACTTTCGCTTGTATGGGAGGTGCCACGCCCTCTAATCCTACTTCGCCTACTTTAAGCTCAGAGTTTACAATTCATGTTCTTCGGGTTTGAGTGAAATTTGGTTGGATTATCTCAAAAAACACTTTCATTATACAATATAATTTTGAAACATTTGCTTATATGGGAGGCGCCACGCCCTCTTGTCCGAGTTTACCTAGATCTTGCGTATAGCATGCATTTATAGATCCGAGTGTTTGAGTGTAATTTGGTTGGGTAATCTCAAAAAACGCTTTCCGTATAACATTTTGAAACTTTTGTTTATATGGGAGGTGCCACGCCCTCTAGTCCGAATTCGCCTAGTTTTTGCTCAGAGCTTATATTTACTTTCCCTAGTATTTATGTGTATTTTGCTTCTGTTATTACGAATAATGCTGTTATTATTGCATTTTGAATATATTTTTTGTATGGGCGGTAGGCGTGTCCGTTGACCGATTTCGCTCATTTTCAATCCCCCGAGCTAACTTTTACGATGGAGGCAGAATACCAAATTTCAGCCAGCCAGCCAGACAGACGGACGGATATGGCTATATCGACTCAGGAGGTGGCGCTGATCAAGAATATATATACTTTTCTATATCTGCCACGCCTCCTTCTCTGCGTTACAAACGGAAGGACAAAGTGAATATATCCTGGGTGTAGGGTATAAAAACACCAGGAGCAAATTTAGATGCAAATGTATGCATGCATTTTATAAAATTAAAATTTTAAAGAAATAAAGAAAACCGCACATTTGTAAATGGTTGAGGTGAAACTATTTTTCATTTTCCTCATTTAAAAAAAAGAAAATCATTAAAATCGAAGCAATTTCGCCGGTTTCCCAAACAAAATGCTAACGTTACTCCAGTGATAGTCAAATGGATTTATGCAATAACGCCCTATAGTTTAAATTTTCCTTCTTCGATAATTCTGTCAATATGCATAAGTTATATGTGTTAGCGGTAGATATTTACTCATTTTGTTAGTGTTAACTGAATAAATTTGTTTTCCAAGGTTTAAATTATGATTTGCTCTTTGTACAGCATTTAGAAACTTTAAATTGAAATATCTCGAAATGCCATTCTTCGACTTAGGGCGTTATTGCACGCAACGCCTCAAATATGTTTATTAGGGTGGGTCAATTGTTTTTGCAAAAAAGGCTTATCGCAAAAACAAAATCTACGAAGAGTTTTAAGAAAACTTTTCCAACAAACTATAGATCTAAAACCCGAGCCTAGCGCCCGCGGAAGGACATAAAAATTCAATCAAATCTTTATGTCTCTCGGCGGGAGCTAGGTTTTAATTTTTTGGCCCACGCTTCTTTCGGCAATTTTCTAAGAAATTTCCATAGATTTCGTTATTTCTATATGCCTTTCGCTTTTTTTCTCACCCAAACAATTTTATCTACCCTAATGTCTATGTGTTATTAGGCTTGATCGAAATTTTCCATGACCATTTTGCATAAATGTGACTAAATTTCGTTAATTCAGCATTGGATCTCTCTTCTCCACATTAAGCTCAATACGTTTAGTTGTTTTGGTTCAAAACACTTTAAAGCACATACGGCAGGAAACTCAAATCTTGCGTGAATTATGGGCCACACTTCATTATAAAAATGTCAAAAAAGTATGTCCCAAAAGAGAATACGATTAGTTATGCATAAAGGCACATTGGTCACCAAGCACACAATGCTAAGTACTTTCACTTCACAGAGAGTTTGTCACAAAATACACGGGTTCAAACCCATTGTTCAATCATAATTTTTCAATTGCTATTTTATTTAATTAAAATAAAAAAAAAATGCATGGAAAGATATCTTTAGAAAATTGATTTTTACAAAATAAAAGGCTTAAGTTCGAATTAAAAACAGATATGAGTTTTCTATAAAGATTTTGAAAAAAAAAATTGTTTAATTAACATTATTAATTCATTTACAATTTGCACAATATTTTAGAGAATTTGAGAAATTAAGGAAGTAATTTAAGTAATTATTAAATTTATAAGAAAAAAAAAAATGCTTAAAAATTTCTTACGTTAAAATGACCTTGTTAAGAAACTATTGTTCAATATGCTGTTGACATTTGTGACAATTCACACGCAATTTTAATGAAATGAAATCGAAAGCATTACGTTTGAGACATTGTTGGGTCAATGTTTGCTTAAAAGGTCTATTACAAAAACAATGCATGTTATTGATTGAATGACGACGCAGCCGCTAAATGTCACTGCCTGTTGTCATAATTTTTGTTTTTTTATTTTTTCTCTTTTTGACAGGCTGTCACGCATTGACAGCAATAATTCAAGGTGGTTGCCACCAATTTTACGCTTATTTGATGTACCTCACCTCACAACCTGTAGAGTGTAGACCTCCATCAATTCTTCAATTCAAACTCCCACTGCTTATGCCATTAATGTTAATAATTGAGACAATTAGCGACAAGTGATGGCAATGTTATATGTGAGTAATACAGAGAAGAGACAAAATAAAAAAAAAACATATTTATTTATAAATTGCAGAGTTTAAACAATTTGACTTTAAACTTGAACTTTGGCTTAGTTTTTTCAATTTTCATTAATGCATTAAAAAAAACACTTAAGTTTTTTACGAAGAGGCTTAGTTAATACTTTTGCTCAGGTTTACTGGTACATTAGTTAAAAAAAAAACATAAGCAGTGCATAGAAACCAGTTTTGGCACAATAAGGACTTGTTATTAATTTTCCATGATATGAAGTAATCTTCAGTGCTTTTGTCACCTTGGCAATAGTGATTGGATGTTTTCCAGGGATTGACTAGTTTTGGAATATAACTTAGTACATATAGAAGAAGTGTAACTAAAATTTGAAAAGTGGGCGTGGCACTTTTTTGATTATGTCTATTTTACTACCATTCTTTGGTAATCATGTTCAGCATCTGCCTACCAAATCTTATTAAAATAGCTTTTATAGTTTGCGAGATATGACAGGTCGTAACGAAAAATTCCATAAAATGTGTCGTAAAAAGTGTCACAAAAAAGTGTTGCAGAAATGTGTTTTCAAAAAATTTCGAAATAAGGGCCACAAAAAGTGCCGAAAAACCATTTGAAAAAAAGCTCTTGCTAAAAGTATCTTAAAAAATTGTCGAAAAATGTGGTACCAAAAAATGTCGGAAGTCTCGAAAAAAGTATCGAAAAAGTTTCGCAAAAAAACTCTAGCAAAAGCGTCGTAAAAAAGTCTAGAAAAATGTGACACCAAAAAATGTCGTAAGTCACGAAAAAAGTGTCGTAAAAGTATCGAAAAAGTGCCAAAAAAAAAAACTCAAAAAAATACTGGAATGTAAGAACAGTGTCGAAAAATGTCTCCAAAAAAGTGAGTTTTGAAAAAAGTGTCGTAAAAATGTGTCGAAAAATGTGTTCACAAAAAAGTGTCGTGGTCTCATAAAAGTGTCGAAAAAGTCTCATAATAAAATTAGAAAAAAGTCTGGAAAATGTTGAAAATAGTCTTCAAAAAGTGTCAAAACGGGTCGAAATAAATTTCGAAGTGAGAGTTGTCAAAAAGTATCGAAAAAATTCCCTAAAAGCGTCGTAAGTTTCTAAAAATGAATCAAAAAAAATGTTGCCATAAAACAGTCTCGAAAAAAAGTTTTGCAAAAATGTGTATCAAAAGTGTCGTAAACATAGTAGAAAAATATCTCGAAAAAAGTGTCCCATAGATGGGTCGCAAAAATTGTCAAAAATAGAGTAGAAAAAAGTATCGAAAAGTGTGTAGCAAAATGTATCGTAAAAAAATGTCGCATACAGTGTAGTAAAATATTGTCGAAAAGTGTCAGAAAAAATGTCGTGAGTCTTGAAAAAGTGTCGCAAAAGTATCGAAAAAGTTTCACAAAAAAGAAAAAAACTTGAATAAAGGAATGAAAAACGTCTCAAAAAATAAGTGTCGTAAGAAATGTCGTAAAAAAGACTCCAAATAGAGTAGAAAAAAGTCTCGAAAAATGTGTCGCGAAATGTGTCGTAAAAAATGTCGCATACAATGTCGTGTGTCTTGAAAAAGTATCGCAAAAGTATCGAAAAAGTTTCACAAAAAAAAATGTAATGAAAAACGTCCCGAAATAAGAGTCGTAAGAAATGTCGTAAAAAGTCTCCAAAAAAATGCCGCAAAAAAGTCTCCACAAAAAATGTCTTTAAAAAGTGTCGCAAAATGTGTTGAAAATAGTCGCAAGAAAATCGGAAAAACTATAAAATAGTCTCGGAAAATTGTGAAATGTGTCGTAAAAATTCTCGACAAAAGCGTCATAAAAAGTGTCGAAGAAAGTGTCACGAAAAAATCTCGAAAAAAGTGTCGTGAAAAATATTGAACAAAGCGCCACAACAAAATCTCGAAAAAAAGTGAGACAAAAAAGTCTCAAAAAAAAATGTCGCAAAAGATTGTACAAAAGTCTCGAAAAAACTGCCAATTTTTTTCTCTAGACGCCTTTTTTCTCGCACATTTTTTAACCATTTCACATTACTTATTACCCTACACTGGAGGTATATTCACTTAGTTCTTCCATTTATAATGCATAGAAGGAAGCATGGTAGGCATGAAAAACTAACTACTTATGTCTAAGTTCAAAGGACTCATAAAAACTATATCTACATAATTTTTTTTTTCCATTCTGATAAAAATCCATTGGGTCACGAGGTAATCCAGCAAAAATGTGCAATACTACAGAATTGCATGTACACGAATGATGTTCAGCGTATCAAAATTTCCCAACATAACATTTACTTTTGTTAAGTAAGAAGTACAAAATAAATAATTGAAAGAAGAAATATCACATTCAAAAAGTAGGTCAAATCCACAAAACACGTTGAGGGGGCAAAAACCCGATACACAAAACAACTGTGACTCTTTATTTACACCGCTCATTAGCTACGCATGCGCTTTTTTATTTTGATTATTTATACAGCGGCTATGGCGGTCAAACGACCTTGAACGCTTGCGTGCTCGCCATAATGAAATGAAGAAAGGAATGATAAAAAGTACAACAACAACAAAACAGAAAGAAAAAAAAAAAAACAATAAAAACTGCTTTAAATATATCACACATTGGCAGTGTTACTGATGTAACACAGCCGTCAATAATTGGCTGGTATCATGTGTTGTTTCGGAGGTATTTGCGGCAGCTGATTTTTTACAAATTGTACACATATGCAAAATACAGGTTTTTTTTTCTTGTATTTTAACTTTTATTTTGCTAAAGCAAAAAATAAAAAAAATAAAAAATTCAGCAAAACAGATTAAAATATCCAGAAAAAAATGGTTTTATTTAGGTAAAATTCAAATATTTTCAATTGAAATCATTTTTGCAGATCTTAATTATGTCAACAGTCCACAAAAACGACCACAAAAACAGTTTAAAAATCTATTTCTGTGGAAAAAGTAAAGTCTAGCCACTCTGTAAAACCAGACAGCAGTGGATGTTGGCAAAAAAAAAACAGAATTCATTCATTTTTACTTTGAACTTTTGATTGAAATGTCAGCAACATGAGCTCAAAGCTGAAACAATGAAGAAACAAAGAAACAAAATTCAATATTGTGGTTTCCACACAATGCAATGCAGATTCAACCAACACTAAGCCTACAAATATGCAAGCAATTTTTTTTTACTTGAGTGCAATATTATATCACAATAAATGAAAAATATTGCAGCATACTTTTTGGCATAATGAAGAAGTAAAAGTAAAAGTAAAGATTTATTGAGACTGAAGTAGCATAATGGAGAAGCACAGTTTATATTAGAACAGTGTCATCAGCTTTTCATATTGTAGGAAAAGGGGCAAAACAAAATTAAATGAACATTTACAAAAAAAAATAAAAATTCATATATGAAATATGCTCATTTTGATGGTGTCGAACGTGACCGATGAACACATTTAAACTACAAAAAAAAGTCATAATAAAACGGATTTTTATTTTGACAATAGGCTTGACTTATAAATAGCACTATAATTGAGGCGTTGCGTGCAATAACGCCCCAAGTCGTAGAATGGCATTTCGAGATAATTCAATTTAAAGTTTCTAAATGCTGTACAAAGAGCAAACCATCATTTAAACCTTGGAAAACAATTTTATTCAATTACCACTAACAAAATGAGTAAATAATTAACGCTAACACATATAACTTATGCATATTGACAGAATTATCGAAGAAGGAAAATTTAAACTATAGGGCGTTATTGCATAAATCCATTTGACTATCCCTGGACTAACGTTAGCATTTTGTTTGGGAAACCTCCAAAACTGCTCCGATTTTAATGATTTTTTTTTTTCTAAATGTAAAAATGAAAAATACTTTAGCCTTAACAATTTACAAATGTGCGTTTTTCTTTATTTCTTTAAAATTTTAAGAATTTTTAAGTGTGTTACTTAATGACATTTTATATTGAAAATTGATTTTATTTTAATTGAACTTTTAGTCATATATTTGCAAAGATCGATTTACATATAAATCTATCAATGCATTTTTCTAACACATAATTATGACAAATCAAGGAACGGATTAAAAACACGGCTATAGTGACATATGTTTCGTCTTTCGCCACAAAGACTCATCAGACTATTTTTGTTGTAATTATAATTATATTTATTTTACTAAATTAATTATAATTGAAAAATTGCAAGTTTGAAAACTTTTTGTGTTTTTGGTCTGGGCGGGAGACGAACCAAGGATCTCCAGGTTGGTAGCAGAAGTCGTTACCACTGCACCAGCCTTGCCCGGCTGCGAAGCCGACTTTTTGCCAGTTTTATTTGTGTGTTAATACGTATTGATATATCATAATTGTAGTTTTGTGTTATTTATTGATATTTGGTATAGTTGTTCCTTTGGAACAAATTCAATACCGATTGCAGGTGTTTCCACCTTATCAGGGCGTGTTCTCCCAAATAACTTTAAGAATTTTTAAGTGTTACTTAAGTCGTTACCACTGCAAGGCTGGTGCAGTGGTAACGACTTCTGCTACCAACCTGGAGATCCTTGGTTCGTCTCCCGCCCAGACCAAAAACACAAAAAGTTTTCAAACTTGCAATTTTTCAATTATAATTAATTTAGTAAAATAAATATAATTATAATTACAACAAAAATAGTCTGATGAGTCTTTGTGGCGAAAGACGAAACATATGTCACTATAGCCGTGTTTTTAATCCGTTCCTTGATTTGTCATAATTATGTGTTAGAAAAATGCATTGATAGATTTATATGTAAATCGATCTTTGCAAATATATGACTAAAAGTTCAATTAAAATAAAATCAATTTAAAATTTTAATTTTATAAAATGCGTGCATACATTCGCACCTGGTATTTTTATTTTTACTCAAGACCAAGGTGCCTGACGAAAAAAGTGTATATGGCAAAAAATGCTTAGAATATTCCAAAGAATGCGTGTGAATTTTTTTAGATTTTTTTTTAGACAAATTTTTAAAAAATTATAAAATGTTCCAAAAAATTTACACATTTTCTTTGGACAATTCTAAGCATTTTTTGGCATAACACTTTTTTCGTTAGGCACCTTGGTTTTGAGTAAGAAGCGTTTTTCCTACCGCGAACTGATCTATGCAATAACTCCCCAAGTCTCACTACGCTCTTCTTGCACGCAACTCTTTAAACAATAGATACATATTGCTCTACCACATTTTGTGATCGAATTTGGAAGCTGAAATTAAGTACACATATATTTGAGAACCCATACTTTTCAAAAAAGCGATGATAGCAAAAACACGCTAAGTCGACTTAGGGCTTTATCGTTCGCAGTGCCTCAATTGGTGCTAAAGTTGATTTTGCGAATTTTCGTTTTTAAGATAATTGCAAAAAACCAAGGCGGTCGCACGGGACAAAAACAGAAGTGGTTTTTCGTGGCCAACAATTCAAAAACCGATTTCAGGGAAACCTTAGGAAATATTGAAATGTGACTAATTTAAGAAAGTTTTGAATTGATGTCAAATAAAAATGGTTTTTATTTTGCCAAAAACTGATTTGTGGGTTTTTTAATTTAATTTTAATCACAGTCGCACGGGACGTGTCGCATGGGACATTTTACTCCACTGCACAAATTTTAAATTGCAAATCTTACAAATAACCACGATTTCTCGGTGTACGTTGCTTCTTGTGGAGTTGACGTGGTATCACCATGTTTTCCAAAGGATGTTATTTGTCCCGATGTATTTGACATATGTACCAAATCTCATAAGTGATTAATTTTCATCGTCCTTTTTCCAGCGAACATTATATGTCCGTACACATTTATCAAGTCTTATTAATGTGCGTTCAATATTTTCAGAGGCGTGGTACCGCCATTTTTCTTAGTAAACATTATTTGTCTTGGTGCTTTTTAAATATGCACCAAATCTCATCTATGCACGTTAAATAGTTTCATATGATAGATATGATAATTTTTTTTTTTTTTTTTTTTTGCTCACGGTTAATATTTCTGAGGAAATACCCATATGTAATCGGCAATTTGTAAAAATCAGGAAGGGGAACACTTTTCACCAGAATTTGTGAAAAAGTGACTTGTAAAAAAAAATTTAGTTCTTTATAATCCAATCTGCTACGAAATCTGTGTGCTTTCAATTACTTTTCATTTAAAAAGCTTTTTGATGAATAAAATTTGCATGAAATTTTGCGAATGTTTACAATATCAAAGTTTAACTGATGGTGTGAAATTTATGGCATTAGGTTAAAAAAATTATATCAGCCAAATAACCGATTATTGAATCTTTAAGTTTCCAGGAAACTGAGTCCAGGAGGCTGAGGTTTTTTCACTTTTCATTCAATAAATCGTCAATACAACTATCAACGATGAAATCATGGATTTCTACATTAAAATGCTATGAATTTGTAAACTATAAAATGTAATAAAAATTTCCTACGAAATATATTTCAAACGAAAATACTTCCCAGGGGCCTGCGGATTTGACTGGCCGCAACAAAATTTCACACAAAAAACTCGGCTTATCGACTAAAATATCCACGATCCGAAACAAATGAAAACGATTCGTTTATCCGCATCAATAAACGCGATAGATACACATTTTCATCAAAATTTTTAAATGTTTAGATGCGCCAGGAGGCTGATGTAGAAGTCGAGTGACAAAGTTCAATATTGATTACATATCTCATTTCTAGTGTAGAATGTTCGTAGTCACATTTAAAATTGATTTAAATTTGCCAATAAAACTTTTAATTCGGAAAAGAGACATGTCAGGAGGCTGAGGCTTTGGCACTTTAAAGTTAAATTGTTGTATAAAATATTTTTGGGATCGAACTTATTTTCATTGTGATACTAGAAAGAATTTAAACGCTTAGTTTCGATTATAAATCAATGAAATATTGTTACAAGAAATAAGTAAAATTAAGTGAGCCACAGAATATTTCATAGTAAATGGAATCATCCATGTGTAAAATTGCATATGATTTGTTGTGATTCCAAAAAATCATAAAGGATGATTTATTCATAAAAAACATAATAATATAATACATTTTTGAGAAATATATCATTAGATAACGATGCCCCATACGAAAATTAGAATGAATAATTTGTCTTACGAAAATTAGGACATAATCAAGCCTGTTCCGTAATCCGTGTAGTTTCAAATAATTTTCATTAAAGAGGCTTTTTCATGAAAATGGTGAGTTACACGATGAAAAATTTCGGTATCTTTTTTGTGGGGAATTACAGGTTCTACAAATAACATTGATTGGCATTAACGAAAAAGTAACCGTTTAGGACAAGGGTGTCAGCGTAGAATAAAAGTGAGCCAATTTTGGCTCGACCAACAACATCAATATTTCTGTACAACATTCACAGAAATAATTTTTGTTGTATTTTTTTTCACGCTCGTCAAAATTTCGCGTTTTTGTTGCTTTTTTTGCGTACACACAAAATCGAACTCGAACCAACATAAAACAACAACGACTATGTTGCATCAAAAACAAAAACAAAAAACAATATGGGTATTAATGAGTTGATGCGCAATTGCGAAAATGCAACTCTTTTACTCACTAACGTCTAAACGTTCAATGTGAATATTGAGAAATTGCAGAAGTAGTGCGAAATTTTCGGCAATGCGCACTTCCGCAAAGACGCAAGAGTATTGCGCATCAACGCGTGAATACCCCTACTTTTTGTGTGTGTCCCAGTTCTTAGAAATTTTGAAAATTGTTGAAATATTATTGTTGTTGTAAACGAGGCATGAAAAAACAACAAACAATTGTTTTTGTGATTGTTTAATTCGAATTTGAAGTTGTTGTAAAAGCGAAAATTTTGCGCTGACTGCGCTGCATGCGCTCGGCTCAGTGATTTGAAAACGCTGACACCCTTGGTTTAGGAAAATACTACTAAAAAACCGCAAAAAGTCGAAAAATTCGACTTTATCGAATATTTCCGAAAAATTAACTTTTTCGTTAATAAGATTCTAATACATTTTATCATGTGACCTACCATTTTCATCAAAAAGCGTCCTAAGTGAAAAGTAATTGAAACCACGCGGATTACGGAACAGGCCTGAATATAAATTTTTTAAAAAGTAAGTAGAACGTTTGAAAATTCCATCGAAAAGTAGGATATTTCTCGATGCCTCTGACGAAAAATAAGACATATGTATATTTTTTAAAAGCTATGTCTGCTATTTTTGATGTTAGGGTATCTATATTTGTTCGAATTCAAGGACGTATAAGCACTTTATTATAATTGAGGGTTAATACTTAATACCCTTGTGCAAGGTTTAATTTCAGTTCGGAAAAAGTTAAATTGGATTTGGGAAAAGTTTAATTTGATTAGTTAGAAGGTTTTCTTTTGATTTGCAAAAAGATTAATTTAAATTTTGACCAGGTTCACTTGATATGGTAAATGTACTTAAAGTAGAAAACCTGTAGTTTAGGACTATTCATACATTTGAGTAAGCCAGAAATCTAACTATAAAAATTCAAAAAATTTCAAAATTTCATATTACATATATTTTTTGACCAGGTTCACTTGATATGGTAAATGTACTTAAAGTAGAAAACCTGTAGTTTAGGACTATTCATACATTTGAGTAAGCCAGAAATCTAACTATAAAAATTCAAAAAATTTCAAAATTTCATATTACATATATTTTTCCTAATCATTAATATTATAGGCTACATTTTTGAGTTTTAATTATTTTAAAACTCTAGAATCGCATAAGAGTTTCAGTTGCAAGTCCGGTTCAGAAACCATTTTAATGATATTTACATATGAAGCACATAAAATACTTTTTTTATTTAAGATTATTTAAATTTTAAACATTATATTAAATTAGCTAGGTTACGTCAATAGAATCAAATATGTTAATGTGTTAAAATATTTACATTTAACAAAAAGTTATGACAAATTAAATCAATTTAACCGCAAAGGTTTATAAAAAAAATTTAAAAAAAAGAGAAAATTTAAATGCTGAAGATTCTTTTAATTAAAAAAAAAACCCATAACACATGATACAATAAATAATACGATAGATAATATTTTTGTTTTTGTTTCAATAACACGTGGTTAATTTGATTGGTAACAAGTTTTTCTCGTTTATTAACCAACCTTGTTTTCAGTTGGTTATATTTTTCGTCGATAGATATTTTGGTATTTTTGTTTTGATTATTATTTTTATTTTTTTCTTCTATTTCTGATCATATGCGGAAACGGAAGTAAAAAAAAAACTGATCTTCGAAATGCTAATCTTTCTAACACATTGATGTGCAACAAGCCAATGGCCAATTTATGGTTAAATTGCCTCTAAGCCAAAAATAAGTAACATTAAGCTGAATTTTTATGGCATTTTCATGATGAAACATTAAAGTTTTTTGTTTTAATAGAATTCTATTTTCAATGATTTGTTAATTTTTATTAATTTTAAAAACAGCAGGCAGAGAAACTTGATGTTTATGCAAATTCTCGATTTAGAAATATAATCAAGTTCAAGGCTAAGCAGGTTTTCGTAGTTGTATAGAATTTAAATTTTTTTTGGAAAAAATCTTGCAAAGTTTATTCACCTTGAACTTAAGTAGGTACTCGTATATACATATTAAGCTGAAATTCTAAAATACAAAATTTTGCAAAGAAATAAATTAACAAAATGTCTAGAGAATATTAAGCCATTTTTTTCATTATTTATTAAAAAAATTAAAAAAGGCGACTTTGAAAGCAGTTTACTATTTTTGTCAGTACCCTGGTCGTCAGTATATGGACCTTTCGGAGCTATCACACCTTTAGCGCTATTACACTTTGTTAGAATAAGGAAACGTTAAAACTCTAAATTACGAAAAAGCAAGTGAATAGTTTAATTTGTCAGTACCCTGGAAGTAATAATTTTGACTGTTGGTACTATACCATAATCAACAAAGTTGTAGTTAATTAAACTACTTCATATTACTCAAAAATTTAATAAATAGACAAAAGAACAACGTGAATGTTGCATTTTTGTCAGTACTGTGGTCAGCAGGGTGTTTTGACTAACAGTACTTCTGGCTTTTAGTACGATGACACCATCAGTGCTATTAAAATATAAACATTAACATAAACATACAGATATATTGGGGGTTATCGTGAAACAAGATTCCTATGGAATTTTCTTAAACTGTAATAGAGAATGCACGGCAGTCTAAGAAAATTCGCCGGTAATATTTATTCACTATAACCCCCATTACCTCGAAAACCATATAGTAAAGTTTGAAGCCAAAACCTTGAGTGGAATTCACAAGGCTATAGTAGAGGTCGTGATAGACCAATAGTTACTTGGAAAATGTAGTTGAAGAAGGATATCTAAGGGTCGATAAAGTCATGGAAAGAGCTAAAAGTAACTCACTCTCTCATTTACGATATCGTTTATTTTTTAATACCGTTGATTTTTTGCATTGAACTGATAGGAGAAAGGCAACGAAAGTTTAAATAATATATATTTTTTATTTATCCCCAACTCCAGTTCATAAATCGATTCCGACTTTAGAAAATCAATTCTCGACAAATCTATGCAAAAAGTTAAACATAGTATACTTGTCAAGTTCTTCGGGATGTCGGCGAGAGATATGATTGTGGTGATCGTTGAAAGGAAACTAAAACAAACTTCCTAATTAATTTTTTTTATACCCTACACCCAGGGTATATTCTCTTTGTCCTTCCGTTTGTAACGCAGAGAAGGAGGCGTGGCATATATAGAAAAGTAGATATATTCTTGATCAACGTCACCTCCTGAGTCGATATAGCCATGTCCGTCTGTCTGGCTGGCTTTCTGGGTATGCGTGGAAATACATTTTTTGGGAAAACTGAGCAAGATTCAATGAAATTTGGTACACTGCCTGCGTCGTCAAAGTTGGCTTGTGGGATGAGCGAAATCGGCCAACGCACACGCCTACCGCCCATACAAAAAATATATTCAAAATGTAACTTTAGGAGTATTTTTCACGACAATGCAACCAAAATACACATAAATACTACGAATTGTAAGCGCAAACTCTGAGAAAAACGGGCGAATTCGAACAAGGGGGCGTGGCTCCTCCCATATATGCAAAAGTTTCAAAACGTTATACTAAACTCGGACAAGAGGGCGTGGCACCTCTTATATAAGCAAAAGTTTCAAAATACTGCAGTGTAGGGTATTTAATGTTTGGCCAGGCCAAAGGTTACACCCTTACTAGTTGTAATTTTATTGGTATCACCTGACCCATTTGCAGGATCCCAGTTCTAATTGCTCTTAATTCCAGAAAACTCTTTCTTCTTAAAAAATAATTTAACGAAAAATTTGGATTAATTTATAGAGATAAACAGATTATGTTAGTATGTACTTATGAAGTTTTATTACGTATTTCAAAGCAACGCATTAGGAATATAAAGTTTAAATTTTCAATTTGCAAACTTTAGTCATTATTTGCAAGAATCTAAAATGGTGACATATGTTTCGGTTACCGCCACGTAACCATCATCAGACCAATTTATGTTTTATTTAATTTATTTTAAATTAAATGAAATAACAATTGAAAAATTTTTAAACTTTTTGTCTGAGGCCGGGATTGAACTATGAACCTCGGAGTTAATCTCTCTACATAGCGCATTTATCAATGGACTGCGCTATGTACCCTCAGAATAATTGGTAGCTTAAGTGCCTATATTCATGTAGTGAGATTTTTGTTCTCTTTCCACTTTATCATGACTCCTGTTGTTGTTGTTGTTTGGTAAGGTCCAGCCATTGGCTGCGAAATCAATACCGGTTTGTCATGTGGCTACTAGGGTTGCCAGTTGCACATGTATTGGCGTGTTCTCCATAATTAATTAAAATGGTTTAAGTTGAAAAATGCATAGAGTCTTAGATTCTTGCAAATAATGACTAAAGTTCGTAAAATTAGTATAATTTTCATATAGTCAACATAAACCATTTTAATTTTCAATTTGCGAGTACTCATGAACGTTGAGCCGCATGGTAAAAAGTGCTCTATAAATTATTTTCATTTTTACAACAAATTGCCAGAAATTTGATACTTGTAAACTACGCAATATAAATACTTTCTTAAAGCTTTTTTCACAACAATAAAGCCCTTATACATTAAGTTTCAGAAACAACATTTTTTCTTAAGCCGTTTAATAAAAATAAAAACAAATTCATTGATGCTCCATGCTGATGATGATGCTGATAATAAAGTTGATGATGATGCAAATATTGACTACGTGACGGAAACAATGAAACATCGAGCAGAGTAGAAGATATTGGAACAAAACAAAAAACAAATTATTATTATAATATTAACAGAAAAAAAAAAATCAAAAACGTTAACATAATAGAGATAAATCAATAATAAGATTATTTATTAAAGAAAAAAACAAAAGCGTGCAAAACGCAAGAAATAAAGACCAAAATTGCAACCAAAGTGGAAGTGGCCAAAACAAAAAAATAAATTTTTCAAATACCATAACTGTTAAAAAGTTATTAAATATTTCTTTTTCTGTTTTACTTAATAGTATGCTGCCAAAAAATACACTCCCAAATGATAATTCATACAATTTTAATTAACTGGGTCAATAACTGACGGAAATAAGTTTTAACTTTTTTTTTTTTTTTAACTAAAACAAATAAACGTCATAACTTCCGAGTTGCTTATTTTGTAAAAGTTCACATAGACAAGTGGAAAAAACTAAAGGAATAAATAGTACACTGAAAATTTATAAAAAAAATGTTAAACTTTAGAAAAGATTTCCATCAAAATTTTGTAGAACAAATGCTTATTCTACACAGCAAAAAATTTTTTAGCTTTCGAAAGATAGCGAATTCTTAAAGAGTCATAAATATGAGCACATTATGAGAGCACATTAATAGACTCACAATCTAAAAGGGTTAGTTCTTACACTAACTAATACCCCCAACAAGCTATAAAAAAGAGCCGAAACAAAGTTGCTAATATGACTATAAATAAGTCATTAATATAAATCTTAAATGATTCATAAAAGAGTCGGTAAAATATGTCAAAAACTTCATATTTATTTTAATTTATGTGAAAGGAATTATGTTCATGAATAAGCCATAAATACAACTTTGAAATAACTCATAAGTGCCAATCAAAGAATGCTCATAATATTGAGCCAAGCCCATGAATACATCACAAACATGAGTCGTAATTCATTCATTAGGAATCATAACTGGGTTTCGTAATAGCCAAGAAAATCTGTAAAAAATTTACCAAAATGATGTTATAAAAATGAGTCAGTGATATGACTTAAATATGAGTTCTAAATGAGTTATTAGCAAGAATTAAAGACATTACAAAGTAATCGAAGAAATTTGCTACAAATAAGTCATAAAAATTATCTGTTATAAATTAAATGAGTTATTAATATGAGATCTAAATGAATCATAGCATGAATCATATACATGAGTTACAATTGGGTGATTTTAATAACGCTAGTAGGCGTTACTAGGGGCGTTCATATATACATTGTGTATTTATTTGTAGCTAATTTTTTCGATTACTTTGTAATTCCTTTAACTCTTGCTAATGACTCATTTAGAACTCATAAGTCATATCACTGACTCATTTCTATAACATCATTTTGACAAATTTTTTTTACCTTTTCTTTATGACTTATTTATCAACTTACTTTGACTACTTTATGAGTCAAAAAAGACTCATTAAAGACTTTAGTTATTTTATTTTTACATTTTTCAAAAACGTTAATACAAGTGCTTTCTTGCAATTTTTTTTTACCGTGTAAAACTACAGTTAGGTATTAAGTGTAAAGCCAACTTGTCTTAAAGGTTAATAAACTTGATTGCTGCAGATTGAACGAATTCAATAATTCGATTGTTTTTTGCTTTTCAGTTTCGTTGATTTAATTATGTACATAGATATGTATAATATATCGATTGCATTGTTCAAGTCAATGCGTTTTTTATTTATGTAGTTATTAAGAATGTCAAAGATTTTGTCATTTTGAATTTTGATGGCAACTTTTAATATGATTTCATTAAAGAAACTACAACTTCTTTAAGACAAATCATTAAATGAGCCACTTATATTTAAATTTGTATGCAAATGAAAAAGAACCATAGACGGTTTGGGTTGTTTTTTTTTTTTTTTTCAAAGTCTAATATCATCAAACTGTCTATGGAGGCACAACAACTTAATGGCCCAGACCCTGAGCGCTGCTGTATTGAACTTGAAAACATTTGATGATTTTCTCTTGATTTAATTAAGCTTAGAACTCAATGTTAAGCTTACAAACTACTAGATTAGTGATGGATAATTAAGAATATAGTTAATATTAGGTGTTAAGGCCTTTATCAATTTCAAGTTATTTCATTAAATAATTAAAAATCGAAGGTAATTTATTTTGAATTTCTCTTTTTAATAATATGCAATTGATTTAATTTCTATTTTGAAGAATTTGTATTGAAATTATGAAATATTTTGCACACATAAATCAAATGAACAATCTGAAATTGAATTAATAACCATTAATTAAAAATTTAAATGACAAATAACCTTAGTAAAATTGTTATTTGTTAGTTGAAGCAAAAATATTCCGCTTATTATACGTAAATTAAAGAAATTTGCAAGCAGTCAATCAAAAGATTGTGTTTTTTTTTTATTTTTAATGCAGTTTTGCTATTATTTAGATATTCAAATTTTTGCTGTTGTAGAGTTTCACTTGATTTTTTAATTATTTTCAAGAGAATTATTGAGTGCACTGTATGGAAAAAGAAAATTATAATTAATATTGAGATGCTACTCGATTTCATATGACGTAAATAGGGAATGCAAGAAAAAATACATAAAATAAAAGAAAATTTTAAGTTTTGCTGTTGTAAATCTTAAAGCGATTTTGTTGCTAATTTCTAAAGGATCTATGACGAAAAAAAATTATTGTTGAAGAAATGCAAAAAAATAGCAAAACAAAAATTGATTTTGCTGTTGTAAGGTTTTACACGATTTCGTTCCTAATTTTTCAAGGATTATAAAGTGCACCATATGAAAAAAAAAAATTATTGTTGAAGATATTAGAAAATTTAGTCTGAAAAGTCTAGCAAATGCAAGAAAACGCTAAAAGAAAAAAAAATATTTTGCTGTTGTTAAGTTTCACGTGATTTCGTATCTAATTATTCAAGGATTATTAAGTGCACCATATGAAGAAAGAAAATTATTGTTGAAGATTTAAGAAAATTTAGTATGAAGAGTATAGCGAACGCAAGAAAACGCTAAAATAGTTATTCTTAAAAAATATAATTTTGCTGTTGTAAGGTTTTACGTCATTTCCTAGCCAATTTCTCAAAAGATTATTAAGTACACTGTATGAAAAAAGAACATTATTGTCTGAGATGTTATAAAAATTGTTACGTAAATGCTCAAAGAAAGTGTGCAAACTAAATGTGTTAATTTTGCTGTTGTAGAGTTTCCCGCGATTTCGTAGCTTATTTTTTAAGGATTTTTATATGCTCCATACGAAAAAAGGTAAAGTAGGACATAATATACATTTCATAATTTCTTAATTAATTTCAATAGTACAGCGTTATGGTCCGTTCTTGTTCCAAATTTGGCAGCACTGTTTCAGTGACATTTGTCAAACATAACTGTCATCCACAGCATCCTATGTTTTGTTTAAGGTTTGCCATTTTGCAGTATGAATCGTTTAACAATGTGTTAAAATGTATGTATGTATGTATTCTCCTTTAACTCCTAGGAGGAGCATAGGGCCAATATGAAATCTCTCCATTTGTCACGATCTCTTGCGGTGACTTTGATCTCTTGCCACGATTTTCCCGATTCTTGGATTTCCTTTTCCAACGACCTTTTCCAGTTGGTTTTGGGTCTACCACGTCCTCTGCTGCCTTGTGGATTCCACTCAAGGGCCTGGCGACAAACTTCGCTGTGTGGTTTCCGGAGAGTGTGACCAATCCATCCCCATTTGCGCAGCTTGATCTCGTTTGCTATAGCCTTCTGTTTGCATTTGTGATGTAGCTCGGCATTTGATATAGTGCGAGGTCACCAAATCTTTAGTATACGCCTTAAGCATTTGTTGACGAATACTTGCAGCTTGTTCGTTAGTTGTTCAGTAACAAGCCATGTTTCGCATCCATATAACAAAACCGATTTCACATTCGAATCAAAAATGCGCAGTCTCGTTTTAGTGGATATAACGGATGAAGACCATATTTTGTTCAGTTGAGCAAACGCGCCTTTAGCTTTTGCTATTCTTGAGTTGATATCCTCTTTTGCTCCACCATCCATGAAGATAATGCTGCCTAAATACGTGAAGCTATCAACGTTTTTGATGTCATCACTGTCAGCTCTAAACGTGATGTCATTCCTGTTTGCGTTTAACTTCATGCTTTTAGTCTTGGATACGTTGATTTTCAGGCCGGCCTTTTGTGATTCCAAGACAAGGTCTTCAATTTTGTTTTGCATATCTGAATGTTTGGACGATAAGAGGCAGATGTCGTCAGCATAGTCGAGGTCTTCTAGCTGTCAGTAAAGTTCCATTGGATACCCCTTTTGGCCTTATTAAGAGCTTTATCTAGAATATCGTCAAGAACGATAAGGAAGAGAGATGGTGATAGTAAACACCCCTGCCGTACGCCTGAATTAGTGGTGAATGTCGGTGACAACAACCCGTTGTGTAACACACTGCATTTAAAGCCTTCATATTGTGCACGTACTAAGTTTACGGCCTTTGCGGCAATACCTCTTCGTTGCAGTGACGCCCAGATGTTTTCTCGGGAGACACTTTCGAAGGCAGTGCTATAGTCAACGAAGACAAGTTGAAGTGCAGCACGCCACTCGCATGATTGTTCGACAATTATTCTGAGCGTGTTGATTTGATCCACGCATGATCTGTTTCGTCGGAATCCTGCTTGCTGCTTTCGAATGGCCGAATCAAGTTTTTCGCTTACCCTGCTCAGAAGCACTTTCGTCAGTACTTTTGATGGTACTGAGAGCAAGGTGATGCCTCTATAATTTCGGCACTCGCTTAGGTCACCTTTTTTCGGCAATTTGACTAACATGCCATGTAGCCAATCTTCTGGTAAACGCTCTTCACTCCAGATTTTGGTGAGCAGAGGATGGAGAATTTTAGCTGATGTTATGGGGCATGCCTTTAGCAGTTCAGCTGTTATTTGATCTATACCGGCGGCCTTGTTGTTTTTCATGCTTTGGATAGCTTTCACTATTTCATCGATTGTGGGCGGCGGTGTTTGTATTCGACTACTACTGCGAGTCACTGCGGCAGTTGTAGTTGGTGATTCTGGTTGCAGGGATGTGGTAGACATGGGATTTAATATATCACAAAAATACTCTTTCCATCTGTTTAGTGTGTTAAAATAGTGAAAACAATAGATATGGCGTGTCTACTACGTTTCGTGCATTACGAGAAGATTATGCGGTTTGGATCAAAACTCTCAAAATCTAAACAAGCCCGGGGTCTGTTTGCGGGTCTTAACGTTAAAGATGTTTTTATTTTTTAGCAAAGTTTCATTGCTGAAGCTTTAAGTATTGGGTTTCGATACAGCTCAATGCTTCAAAGTCATATGAATGGACATGAACTTACCATTTGTTTCGAGGTTGGATTTCTAAAGTCTCCGCCCTAAACATTTTAAGTCAATTTGTTTTCAAAATTTGTTTACCTATAAAGAAAAGAACATAAAGTTATATTAGTTATGGTATTTCATTAAATTTAAGTTTCTAAAAACTAATTTTTATATCATTCAATTAACTCAGTGCTTTCTTATTTCTTTACAGATTTCAAACGCATGATAACCCGATAACAATGAACAAACGCAAAAAACTACGACCAGGCTTGAGAATCTGAACAAAAACATATAGAAAGAAGCATTATAAAGCAAACTCATACAAAACGTAGAAAACCCCTCCACCTGACGAAGATCAGAATCCAAAGAAAAAGAGAAAAAAATGGTACTTAATCTACTCTTTATAACAACTGTGATAAAATCCACCTTTGGTGTGGTCACAACAGGACTTTGGCTCATACCACTTATGCTGGCCGCAATCACTTATTATCGCTATGATACCGTCGATCCAGAATCGCGTCCATTTGATCAACTTAACCTACTACCCGAATATGATTTCATCATTATAGGTGCCGGCTCAGCTGGAGCGGTTGTAGCAAATCGTTTAACCGAAATAAAGAAATGGAAAGTGCTGCTCATAGAGGCTGGACCAGATGAAAATGAAATCTCTGATGTACCCTCGCTGGCAGCGTATTTGCAGCTAAGTAAACTTGATTGGCAGTATAAGACAGAACCTTCGGATAAAGCATGTCTGGGCATGAAAAACAATCGTTGCAATTGGCCGCGTGGAAAAGTGCTGGGTGGCTCCAGCGTTCTCAATTATATGCTATATGTACGTGGCAATCGCTATGATTACGATCATTGGGAATCACTTGGCAATCCCGGTTGGGGCTATGAAAACGTATTGCATTATTTCAAGAAATCCGAAGACAATCGCAATCCCTATCTGAGCAAGAGCACTAAATATCATGCACGTGGTGGTTATCTCACAGTGCAAGAATCACCATGGCATTCGCCATTGGTAGCCGCATTCGTTGAAGCAGGCACTGCGATCGGCTATGAGAATCGTGATATAAATGGTGCCAAACAGACCGGCTTCATGATCGCACAGGGCACCATACGTCGCGGTTCTAGATGCAGCACAGCAAAAGCATTTCTACGTCCCATACGTTTGCGCAAGAACTTCCACCTCTCAATGAATGCGCACGTGACGAAGGTGATTATCGAACCCGATACCAAACGCGCCAAGGCGGTGGAGTTTGTGAAAAATGGTAAATTGTATCGCATACATGCAAAGCGTGAGATCATTATGTCAGCGGGTGCGATAAATACACCACAAATAATGATGCTTTCGGGACTGGGGCCGCGGAAACATCTCGAGGACCATGGCATTCAAGTTTTGCAAGATCTTCCCGTTGGAGAGAATTTACAAGATCACGTTGGCATGGGTGGCTTGTCATTTTTAGTTGACAAGCCTGTAGCTATTGTGCAAGATCGCTTTAATCCCACCGCCTTGACATTGCAATATGTGCTGCGCGAACGTGGACCCATGACAACGTTAGGTGGTGTCGAAGGTTTGGCATTTGTGCATACGCCCTATTCAAATAACACTATTGACTGGCCGGATATACAATTTCATATGGCACCTGCCTCGATTAACTCGGATAATGGTGCACGCGTCAAGAAGGTGCTTGGGCTCAAGGAATCTGTCTATCAAGAAGTGTACAAACCAATTGCGAACAAAGATACCTGGACCATAATGCCGTTACTATTGCGCCCACGTTCACGTGGTTGGGTGCGGCTGCGTTCTTCGAACCCCTTTCATTATCCGCTAATCAATGCAAATTATTTCGATGATCCATTTGATGTGCAGACTTTAGTTGAAGGTGCCAAAATTGCATTACGCGTTTCGGAAGCTAAAGTCTTCAAACAGTTTGGTTCGCGTATCTATCGCAAGCCGCTGCCAAATTGCAAGCAGCATAAATTTCTGTCTGATGCCTATTTGGACTGTCAGGTGCGCACTATTTCAATGACGATATATCATCCGTGTGGTACCGCAAAAATGGGTCCAGCGTGGGATCAAGAAGCTGTGGTAGATCCACGCCTGCGTGTCTATGGTGTACGTGGTTTGCGCGTAATTGATGCGAGCATTATGCCAACCATAAGCAGTGGTAATACGAATGCACCGGTCATTATGATCGCTGAGAAAGGTGCGGATTTAATTAAGGAAGATTGGCTGCGAAATCCAGAATACAAACAGGCGACGATAGGTAGTTAGCAGTAGTGCATGGTAGGACGCATTATTTGAAATTATTATGAATTTCTGAAACGAATGGCTGTTTTTTTTTTCATATACAAACTTGTTTTACAGCAACATCAGCGTCAGGGGTCTTAGCTTTACACAAAAAATGAGGGTGCCATTATGTAGGGTGTAACGAAATAAAGTAATTGAGTAGAGGAAAGAGAGAAAAAGAGCGAAATGGATCGTTAATTTGGTTTCTGCATGGTTCAAGTGGGGGGCAATGCTTCGGAACATAAGACAATTCGGTTTACTAAACTTTTACTTTCCATTTCGCGCTTTGCTACTCTTTTTTTAATGTAAGCCATAACATTACATATAATTCATAACAAATTCACATTAAAATGCATATATGTATGTAAATACTTATATACTTAGCATATTTACCAATTGGTATATGCATTTTTATACATTTTATTGTAAACATAAATCGAGTCATTAGTTTTCATTCGCATAAGTTAATAAGTTTAAGTAGATTTTTAAGCATTTGTTAACTTATTTTTTAAATCAATAAATTGAGTATAATAAGAAAAAACAAATCAATGTTAGCATATAGATTTAAAGAATAAAAAAAAAAATATATGAATAAAAAGAAAACTATTGAAATACTTCAACTTTAACTTCATTTGAAAGCTTTTCATGGTAAGTAAAGCTATTTATATTATAAAGCCAACATCAGACAATGTGTGTGTCCTTAGGTATCAATTAAGAAACAAACACTACTTGAGCCCCACAATCTCTTAAATAACTTCAATCCTTTCTTGTAATACTTACCTACTCGCGGAACAATTGTGATTGGCCAGCCCTTTCAAATTATCTCTAATAACCAAGTGAATACCACGATAATGTTATGTATGTGACCAATTTACTTCCTGCCTGACTGTCTGTTGATTTCGAATATGAAAGCTGACTCAAATTAGAAGCGTTTTTATCAAATTTGATATTTCGACCAGGTTCCTAATGAGGCAGTTTTTGTTTTTAGGTTAGAGTATAGAGCGGAGAGTTTCGAAAATTTTTTGAAAATTTCGGCAACTCAGGGTCCCCTTCTTTTTTATACCCTACACCCAGGGTATATTCACTTTGTCCTTCCGTTTGTAACGCAGAGAAGGAGGCGTGGCAGATATAGAAAAGTATATACAATATATTCTTGATCAGCGTCACCTCCTGAGTTGATATAGCCTGTCTGGCTGGCTAGGTGGCTGTGTGTGGAAATACACTTTTTGGGAAAATTGAGCAAGATAATTTAATGAAATTTGGTACACTGCCCCCACCGTCAAAGTTAGCTTGGGGGATTGAGAATGAGCAAAATCGGTCAACGGACACGCCTACCGGTCATACAAAAAATATATTCAAAATGCAATTTTAGCAGTATTTTTCACGACAATGCAACCAAAATACAAAAAAATACTATGAATTGTAAGCGCAAGTTCTGATGAAAAACTGGGCAAATTCGGGTAAGAAGGCGTGGTACCTCCCATTTAAACAAAAGTTTCAAAACGGTATATTGAAAGCGTTTTTTGAGATAATTGAACCAAATTTGTATCAGACACTAAGAATCATAAATGAAAGCCCTCAACAAAAATTGGGTGAAACCGAACAAGGGGGTGTGGCACCTCCCATATAAGCAAAAGTTTCAAAATGATGTACTGAAAGAGTTTTTTGAGATAATCCAACCAAATTTCACTCAGACACTAGAAACTATAAATGCAAGCTCTGAGCAAAAACTGGGCGAGCTCGGAAAAGAGGGCGTGGCACCTCCCATATAAGCCGTGTAGGGTAGGGGAGATGTGTGTACCTTGGTCCGAGTGTACCTCGATCCGAGTGCCGGTTGCCACTCAACAGTGGCACGTGTACGATAATTTTCTTCTATGGAATTTTCCACTCATACTGCTGACTGATATTAGTAGACTTCAGACCGTCAAGCTGTATGCGTGTATAAAATGTGACGGAAAAAGTGTTTTTGGTTTATAAAAATTAGTTTTTGGAGTAAATCATCAGGAAGGAAGTTTAGATATTGTTTTATTGTTATGGGTGCTGACAGTTTTTAAAACATGCTATCTGTGTGTACCTTGGACCTTTGCTTATTTACCAGAGAGCTATTTTCGACGGGGAACCAGGAAGCCATAATCGCCTTTCAATACAATACTATTATTATTATTTACGTGATTAATGTATTTATTTGGAACCATTTTTATTTAATTAATGGTTTTTTTCTAAATGCACTTTTTTGTGTTATAATTTTTGTTTATGATTAATTTTTTTTTTATTGAAAAAAATGTTACTTTTGATTACATAACAAATGGTTCTTTCATAATTTATTACCTATATACATTGTAATTTCTTTAATTTTTTATAGTCCAAGGTACACTTGCATGGTGTACTTGCATGGTGTACCTTGGACCGCTTGAGATTGGAATGGAAAAAGTAATGTTTCTACTCAATGACAGACATAGAAATATCATTGTCACGTCATTTGATGCTGAAAGCATTGTAGAAATATAACTTAATCAAAAAACTAAAGAAACTTTTTTGGAAAATCCAGCTCTTTGAAAAAACTGAAAAGCGGACCAAGGTACACACATCTCCCCTATTTAATGTTTGGCCATGCCAAAAGTTACACTCTTACTAGTTATTATTAACAAGCTATTTTATGTGCAGTTTTAACCATGTTATTCAAGGCGATTATAAGGTCAGACAATGAAGACTTCTCAGAATAAGCACGTAAGATCCCTATAGCGCATTAGTCAATAAGTTTCTGTTCCTGTTCTTGATGGGCCAATTCGTTTGCATTCCTAAACATGTATAATTTCATAAACTGTAAGATTTCTTGATTCCTACTTGAGGAGATTTTAGATTTTGTGGACCATCTTGTGTTTTTGATTCATAGCTGAAGTTCCCCTAAAACAGAAGGCTTTGGGCAAATTTCTTGTTTGTTGTAGGTGCTGGTTTGCTGTTTTTTTCATAAAAAAATTTACTAACAAAACAAGTTCAGACACAAACGGCATATCAGATCAAAGAAAACTAATATAACTTTAAAACTATATTAGTGAAACTGTGGGTTAATAAGATATTTTTCTTTAAAAGTGTCTCATTTTTAAACAAAAGTGGTCAAAATTTTCGAAAATTCACCATATCTCGAAACCTATGTAAGTATTCTCCTTTAACTCCTAAGAAGCACCTCCATTTGTTGCGATCCCTTCCTTTGATCTCTTGCCACGACTTTCCCGATTCTTGGATTTCCTTTTCCAGTTGGTTTTGGGTCTACCACGTCCTCTACTGCCTTGTGGATTCCACTCAAGAGCCCGGCGACAAACTTCGCAATTCGGCAATTTGACTAACATGCCATGTAGCCAATCTTCTGGCGAACGCTCTGCGCTTCAGATTTTGCTGAGCAGAGCATGGAGAATTTTAGCTGATGTTATGGGGCATGCCTTTAGTAGTTCAGCTGTTATTTGATCTATAGCGGCGGCCTTGTTGTTTTTCATGCTTTGGATAGCTTTCACTATTTCATCGATTGTGGGCGGCGGTGTTTGTATTCGACTACTACTGCGAGTCACTGCGGCAGTTGTAGTTGGTGATTCTGGTTGCGGGGATGTGGTAGACATGGGATTTAGTATATCACAAAAATAATCTTTCCATCTCTTTAGTTGTTCGTCCGCGGATGTTAAGAGATTTCCATTTTTGCCTTTGATAGGGCGGCTCTGTTGGAGTTTTCTGCCAGATAATCTGCGGGTGATATCGTTTAGCTGCCTGAGGTTTTGAGCATTTGCAGCGCTTTCGGTATCGATTGCGAGGTCGTTATACATTCTTCTTCTGTCTTGTCTGCACGATCGCCTGACTTCTTTACTGAGAGAGTTAAAGACCTTTTCGGCAACGTTCTTTTGCGCTCTAGTTTTAGCGTCGTCTCTCAGTTTTTTCGCGCTTCTTCTTTTATTCGACAAGACCCCACGTTTCCTCGCTCATCCAGTACTTCTTGTTCGAGGGTCGAAACCCAAGTATTTTTTCACTGGAGTTTAAGAACGCAGCCTTAGCGGCCCTCCATGATGTTTCAATACTTCCACCACAATCGAACGGAACTGTTTTAAGTTCTTCTACGAAAGATCTGCGTACCTCGTCGTTCTTAAGCTTAAGTACGTCGAATTTTTTTGCTACAGATTGTTCGCTGGGACGTTTATTAGCGGCAAGTTTTAGTCGAATGACCGCGACGAGAAGATGGTGGTCGGAGCCTATGTCAGCGGCCCTCTTTACTCGTACGTCCAGAAGACTCCCTCTCCATTTTCTGCTAATGCGATTTGATTTTCAGTGATGTTTGAGCTTTATGGCATTTTTTGTTTGGGAATAGCGTACCTCCAACGACAAGACCGGCTGCATTGCAGGCGTCAATGAGAAGCTCTCCATTGTCATGTCTCGCACCCAAACTATGTCTTCCATTCACGTGCTCAAAGTTAAGGTTTTCTGAGCCTACTTTGGCATTCAAATCGCCCATAACAATTAAGATGTCGTTCTTGTGACCACTGTTTATTGCTGCAGCAGCTGGCTGTAGAATTAATCTTTGGTTTCTCTCTCTGCCAACTCGGTGGGCGCATATGCTTGGAAGATGGTAATATTTCTTGCGGGGGTTCAAAATCTGCACCAAAGGAGACTTTCGTTTACAGGTTTCCATTCCATAACTGCCTTCACCGCAGTTTTGCTTAACAAAAATCCAACTCCATCCCTCTGGATGCCATTTTGCGCTCTACCGAACAATAGAAATTTTTCGCCGTTAGGAAGTGCATTTTCGGTGGCACCGTTCCATCTACGGCTTGGTGTATTTTGCCTGGTTCATTAAGAGTTCGGACATTCCAAGAGCCGATACGTGTTCGAGTTTTCATCGAAAGGATTTTAAAATTTTGACAAAACATTTTGGTTCCATTTATAGGAGAATCATTCCTAACTAAGTATGCATGTTTCTTGCACCTCGAAATCCGATGTGCATGCTGCCGGGGCAGGTGGATTAACCACATTCTGGTGGGTACCACTTGGAGAGTTATTTTCCATCGTTTTTCGATCCATGCTTCATTAGTATACTCTTCTCAGCAACGCTCCACGCAGTAAGTTTTAAGCTTAAAGCTGGATCCGGCAAGCGCTGCAACTATAGTGGCCAAATTCACTTTCAATTTCAGCCGCCCAATCTAGAACAGACGCTAACCTGGGAGCCGCCCACTCTGGGTCAGACTCTTCAGGATTTCGACAAGATGGTTATTTTAAGGCGGCATCGACTCGCCTTGTCAGTGCCAGTTACGGGCATTGTAGGTTTTTCTTTCGAAGCGCAACGCTGTCCAACGCTACACCCTTCCACACCCTGGCTGGTCACCCGCTTTTAGTCGCCTTTTACGACAGGCATACTTACGTCGGGCATATTCTGACCCCTTACCCGCAGGGGTATGTTAAGGGATTAGGGAATGCGTATTGCACATTCTCATTCTCAAGTTTAGTTTTAGAGTCAACTTTTATCATATCAGATGAAAAATAATGCAACAGGCTTTATCAAATATGTTAATGAAGTATAGATCAATAATATAATCTTTGAAAAAATAATGGTTCTTCGAAAAATCTTCTTAATTTGTTTTTAAGATCTTCTTAAATTTTTATTTTTTTAATTATTTTTGGTTTAATTGGCAAATAGATATCTGTGGACTTTTGACAAAACAACCTAAGTCGAGATAAGACAATTCTTCAGGATTTTTGTCCTATAGAATTCAAATACGCTTCTATCGGTATAATTGCCATGTCTCTATGATTTCTTGTTCCAGAGATATAAGAGTGTCCCATGGTTCACGCAAGATTTGAACTTAGCGCCATTCGTGCGGTGAAGTGTTATGAACCAAAAGAAAAAAAATATTTGACAGCTGACACTTTAAGATTAGTAAAAATGTATGGAAAGAGGAGATTCAACGCTGCATCAACGAAATTGAGCCACATTATTGAAAAATAGTTAATCAGTTTTTAGGCTCTTGCCAATTTCGAGTTAGGTTGTTTTGTCAAAAGTCCACAGATATGTATAAAGATAAAAATGAAAAAAGCTTATACTTATTATTCTCACCCTACCTTCCCTTATATTTTTCCTTAGAACAAACAATCAGTTGTAATAAATAATTGTTTTTTTATTTGACAGCAATTGAAAAAAAAAAAAAATACAATAAAAGAAATACAATTTATGGTAATTTATAAAATCGCGTTATTTGTTTATTAACAATGTGCGCATGATGTCGTTAAGAATCAAGAACATTATGCAGCTACACTCTACAGTCAGTATTTACGTTAGTTAAGCTATGCTTAAATCAAAAACTGTTATAAACTTAGCACAGGGAGTGTCTATCAGACATACTGTACGCCTCTGTGGGAGGCGATAAACTTGTTTTATAAATAAATAATTAAATGTTTTAATTGAATACAAATGGGTTCAAATTAGTGCGCTTGTTTGAATAAGCATTTGACAGCTTGCAGATCTTAACTCGACGTTATAATTTATTTGTTTAGTAATTTTGATAGAATTGTGAGCAGCCATTAAAGCAATAATTACAAGAAATTCATTAATCAAAGAGAAACACTTTGCTGAATGCTAAGTTATACAGTAGAATTTAACTCAACAAATTGGTAAAATTAGTTACGTAGACAACTTACCGATCAAAAAGAAAGAGAGAATGCTCATTTTTATGACCGAGATAAGCTGTTAAAAATGTATTCATACCATAACGAGCTGTATAAATAACAACAAGTTAAAGCTTACACTCACATTAAAGCTAGTACATTGTGGTACTTCTAGTCCAGGAGACTACTAATGTTTTTGCTAATCTCAAACTACTTAGTATTGATGGAAATAAGATTGTTAGATAACACGCAAGAAGTTTGTAGCATGACCTTTGACCTTCTGACTAAAATGTCTTAATTGCTCATATTTTTAACTTTTATCATCTGAAATCTTTGAAACTGTTTCGCAACATAATTCAGACATACTTTTTTGCCAATATTTTTTATTTGATTTACTTAGTTTTCATTTCTCTTGGTACGAGTTCACATTTTTGACAATGTAAGATTTTTGATCTTGGTTTTGATAATGGTTTTATCCTTGGTAAAGGTTTTGTTAATGGTCTTGATCTTTGTTTTGGTCTTGGCTTTGCTATTGGTCTTAGTTCTAATTTTGGTCTCGGTCTTGGTTATGGATTTGGTCTTGATCTCAGTTTTGATCTATGTTTTGGTCTTGGTTTTAATTTAGACCTTGGACTTGGTCTTGGTTTTGATCTTAGTCTTCATCTTGATCTCAGTCTTTGTTTTAGTCTTGTCTACGCCAAAAAATTCTTATAATGTAACATACCTTTTTTGTATTGAAAATCATTACATGTAAACCAGATGGCGCTTCACGCCATCCGCCATAATTATCTTTGACGAAATTAACTAATATTTTGCTATAAAATAAGTTTCATTTTACTTTACTTTCTATAATAAAATCTCTTGTTCATATACCTCCGAACTGGTAAGACGTTTAATAAAGCTTGTATTTCGAATTGAAAATTTACACTTGGTTTTTTTTCTTCCATTTTCATTGTCTCTAAATTCAATAAATTGAATTTGAGTCCTAGGTCCAAGCCAAGTTGTAAATTTAAACGCTTCCTTAAATTTACTTCCTCAACTAGAACAACTGAATTGGTTCATAGCGCATCCAGAAGATATTTTCATTATTCACTCCAACATATGGTCCAATATCGAGCCGGATCAGTTCAGAGAATTTCAACAAAGAAGAGGAGTTAACTCAAATCCAGTTTTGTTTCTTTCCACAACGTCTTCCAAGCTCAGCGAGAAAAATTACATACATTGTCCAAAGTCTACAAAACAAGTTATCAGGTGTGTACGCATTAATCCTATTTTAGTTAGAGAGTGCATTCCGTCCATAGCCCCCGTGCTTTTTTTTGTGGTCAGTTCGCGTGTGAAAATACGTAATTTTTTGACATATAAAAATAATATTTCCACAACAAAAAATACAAATATTTCATCATTAATACGTGAGTTTTTATTAATGTCCCAAAAAATAAAAATATAAAAGTGGAAAAGTTTCGCAAATTAAGAATTTCTATAAAATAAAAATTATTAAAAATAATAGTGTTTAAAAATTAAAGTCAAAATCCTTGAAATAGGGTCAATTTCAAAAGAAAAAAAATTTAAAACAAGAAATCACTTAATTGTGTTGCTTAAAATCAAAAAAAAAAAAAAAAAAAATTGTGCGAAAAAATTTCTATATATTGATGATATATACATGTCGAGAAAAAGGCGCCAAAACAGTACATAAAATTTGCTATATGTATATATGTACATAAGTTCGCCCCTTTGACTTTCAAAGTTTTAAATTGTGTTGAGTGAGACATAGAGTAAGTCTACACTCGTTAAGCCGACTAGTTGTTGCTACGTCAATTCAGTGTAGAGTTTGTATTGCACTAGTGAGAGTCTCAGCTCTCAACACTTACAATTGTTGCTGTTTTAAAAAAAGTGCATCAAAGAGACAATTTTAATTTTTTCTAATTTCTTTTCGCAACATTTTTCTTTCAATTTGATACGAAACACACAGAACTCAGCAACATTTTTTTGTTCGTCGTTCCATATTCACTTTGTTTCATATCCATCAAAGTGTAATTTTCATCCATTTCAGCAACGAATTTTCGAAATCCATAATTTTTGGTTTGCAACATTTGAATCCAAAAACAAAAAGCAAACAAACGAAACATTTTAAATTTTTTTTTTTTTTTTTTTTTTTGAGCGAAACTTTTCTGATTAAAAATAAATCAAAACATCAATATAATTTATTATTATAAATATATATTTAATTTATATAACGCAACGCATGTAATTAATAGAAAGATACATACATTGAGAAAATTAGCAGTAGTTCTGTCAACGCACTAAAGTAAAACAAAATTTCGATTTAAAAATTTAAAAATTTTGTATTGCTTTATGAAAATCCATTGATGGATCTTATACTCTTAATTATCTGATCCACAATTATTTCAAATAAGTAAATCATATTATTTCAACATCCATTAATTTTTTCAAATTCAAAACTTATGAATGTATATAAACTTTTGAAATTTGTTATTATTGGTTATCTGAGCTTTACCTGCATATGAAATTTTGAAGATCAAATTTTATTTTCTTCTTATACTGAATAATACGATTTGGTATCCATCAAGAAAAGGCCTAATTGCTTTTCGCCTTTGCTTTACAAAACTCTACAAATTATTTATAGAGTGATAATTTCAACCAAATTTTTGCTAGTTTTCAAAAAAAAAAAAAAAAAAAGATCGTTTATTCTTATCGGTTCGGGACTTCAATTAGTAATTCATTCCATCAAATCTTCCTGGTTGTTGACATAATTTCCGTCCTTTGTGATTATCTTTGCTTAATTCATTCAAACTACAATGGAAACTCTGATGCCATACATTCAGTTGACCGACTCGCTTGTTGAATTCGAGCAAGAATTTAATAGCGTGTCGGCAGCAGCTCATTCTGTTCATTCTATCGAAGTACATCGTGAGGAAATCAAATCTATTTGGATGAACATCAAGTCAAGTTATACGAAGTGCTTACAAGAATTAACAAATGCTCAAAAAAATGATGAAAACCTGGATGTTAGCGAGGAGCTGGAGCAAATCAAAACCAAATATAACAATACATATAGTGTATATGTCGGGTGCGTTACAAAAATGGCTGATTATTGTCAGGAGCTTACATCAACATCACCTCCACCCTCAATACCAGATCGAAGAGCCAACGATGGTCCTAGTCACAGTTTTCACCTACCCCCCTGCGACACCGAAATTTTTAACGGTGATTATATTTCATGGCCTTCCTTCCGTGACATGTTCACGGCAATTTATGTCAACAATCCGAGGTTAAGTCCAGTGGAGAAACTGTTTCATCTTAACCAGAAGACACGAGGAGAAGCTCGTGATATTGTAAAAAAGTGTCCCTTGACTAACGATGGTTTTTGTATTGCGTGGAAAAATCTGAAAGACCGTTTTGAGAATAAACGTGTCCTCGTTAATAGTCAACTGCGCATACTTTTCAATTTGTCCTCCGTTCCAACAGAATCTGGTGCAGCCATTAAACGACTGCAAAGGGAAATAAACAGCTGCATTTCTGCTCTCCAATTGTACAATGTTAATATTGACAATTGGGATTCAATTTTCATTTATTTATGTTCAACTAAGCTCCCTGAAGCAACATTATCACTTTGGGAGCAATCACTTTCTAGTAAAACTGAGATTCCAAATTGGAAAAACTTAGACAGCTTTCTTACTAGCCGGTATCAAACGCTTGAAACCGTTTTCGATATCAAAGGTTCAGTTTTTCCAAATATTTCTAAAAGCAAAGTTAGTTCTTCAACCTCTCGAAATCAAAATAAAAAGGTTAATTCATACGCTACTAATGTATCTTCTCCACCATGTAAAATGTGCATTAACGAAAAGCACACTATTCGGCTTTGTAGTCGCTTTCTAGCTCTAAGTCCTAACGAAAGAGCTGCAAAGATTAAACTTTTTGGACTTTGCCTTAATTGTTTCTCCGGTTCTCATTCTATAAAAGACTGCAAAAGCAAACACAATTGCTTTACGTGCAAAGGGCGTCATCATACACTATTGCACCGTGATTCATCTCATTCAGATCCAATCCTTCCATCCACAAACCAAACTGTTCCTGATTTAAGTTCTCGTCCAAGCACTTCTGGCCTTCAACGTTCGCATGCACTACAAATACAGTCCGCTCAAAATTTCAATGAAAACATTCAATCATGCTTTACGACGAATGCCAAAAGTGTTTTATTGGGGACAGCTATGGTTTCTATACGACATCTTGGAGTTTCTTATCAAGCTCGTGCGCTGATAGATTCAGGTTCAGAAGGCACGTTTATTTCCGAAAAATTATTTAGGCTACTAAAGCTTCCTTACAATGAAACATCGGCTCAGATTTCAGGCTTGAATAATGCTGTTTCTGCTCAGGTTCATAAGATGTGTACACTAATCCTATCGTCTCCAATGAATGAAAGTTTTTCTATTGAAGCAAAAGCCTTAGTAGTTCCACACCTTACAGGAAGCTTGCCTTCGCATTCTCTGGATCCATCAATGCTAGCAAAACTTCCAAAAATTCCATTTGCTGACCCGAAATTTTTCTGTAGTTCCAATATCGATATTCTCATTGGAGCAGATATCTTTTCTAATATTATTTTGGATGGCATCAAGAGAAACGTTTATGGTACACTCACTGCTCAGGAAACCATTTTTGGATGGATACTGACAGGTCCAGTTCCACAAAAATCTCTTGCTTCTCATTCCACAATTGTTTCATTTTTCAACGAAGTGTCTTTAGACAAAGAAATTTCTCGTTTTTGGGAGGTGGAGGATCTTCCACAAAAACAATTCTTTTCACAATCAGATCGTTTTTGCGAAGAAAATTATAAAGAAACCTCTAAGCGCAGCACAGACGGTCGATACATTGTTATGCTACCTTTCAAAGACGAGTTTTCAAACACTCTTAATCTTGGTCAATCGCGTTCTATTGCCAACGCACAGTTCGTGCGAAACGAATTTAGATTGTGCAAAAATCCAGAGCTCAAGGCACAGTACGATGAAGTAGTGCGTGAGTATCTTGACCTTGATCACATGCAATTAGTTTCTCCTCCTAAATTCGAAAATTGTCCTATGCATTTTTATTTGCCGCATCACGCAATAATAAAACCAGAAAGGACAACAACAAAAGTTCGCGTAGTTTTCAACGCTTCTAGTAGGTCTTCTAATGGCAAAAGCCTTAACGATTTGCTACATACAGGTCCTACTCTCCAAACCGATTTGACCCTTCTATTACTAAAATGGCGTTTTTATCGTTATGTTCTGAATGGAGATATTCAAAAAATGTATCGTCAAATTCTCATTGACCCTACTCAAACACAATTCCAAAGAATTCTTTTTAGGCAATCTCCTGAAGACAAAATCCAAGATTACGAACTCAAAACGGTGACATTTGGTGTCAATTGTGCTCCGTACCTGGCTATAAGGACACTTCTTCAACTAGCAGATGATGTAAAAGCATCGCATCCTCTGGCCAGTTACGTTCTCAAGAATTCCATGTATGTGGATGATGTACTTGCTGGTGCGCATAGTATTGCCACTGCAATTCAGACAAGAGACGAACTCATTTCTGCCCTATCCTCTGCCGGTTTTTCTCTCAGAAAGTGGACGTCGAACTCAAGTCAAATTTTGGCTGAGCTTCCAAAGGAACATCTTCTTAAAGAAGATTTCCTTCAATTTGAAGACTGCAGTGCAACCAAAACGTTAGGTGTCCGCTGGAATGCTACTACAGATCACTTTTTCTTTCAAGCTTCACCATTTGAACTAAAATCCGAATATACCAAAAGGGAAGTCCTATCTCAGATTGCTAAGCTCTTTGATCCTGCTGGCTGGTTAGCTCCATGCATAATTATAGCCAAGATGCTGATGCAACAAATTTGGCTTGAAAAAATAGAATGGGATCAAAATCTTACTTCAAACTGTTACAAAAAGTGGGTTTTATTCCTTTCAAATTATACTCATTTAAATCATATTAAGATTCCACGATGGCTTAACTATTCAGCTGAGGACATTGTTCAATTCCATGCATTCTGCGATGCATCGGAAAAGGCCTATGCTGCTGCCATATATGTTAGAGTGGAGAATTCAAACGGCATTTCAACGCACTTACTGGCTGCAAAAACAAAAGTTGCACCAGTTAAGACTATTTCTTTACCACGTTTGGAGTTGTGTGGGGCTGTGCTTTTGGCAGAAATGATGGATGCATTGGTGCCACAATTTGATGTCCAAAATCATATAACATTCATGTGGACTGACTCTACAATTGTTCTTGCATGGCTCAAGAAACCACCGTGTCAATGGACCACGTTTGTAGCAAATCGTGTGTCTAAAATTGTCCAGAGTGTTGGAAATCAAAATTGGTTCCACGTCGATTCACCAACAAATCCTGCAGATCTGGCAAGTCGCGGTATACTTCCTGAAAACCTGATTCAAAATGAGTTATGGTGGCAAGGACCACCATGGCTAAAACTGAGTAAAGAAAATTGGCCAAGCCCTCTTCAAGAATTTGAATCCGAAACAGAAATTGAGAAAAAACCAATAAAATCCTTTTTCCAGTTTTTTCACAATTTTGAAGACATTCTTGAGCGTTTTTCAGATTTTCCAAGAGCTATAAGAGTAATAGCGTATATCGTAAGGTTTTTTCATCATACACACCACGACCATAAGTCTTCCTTTACCAGACAGAGCGAGGAAATTACTACTGATGAAATTAATGATGTAAAAAATCGACTTATAACCTTATGCCAAAAGGTTCACTATCCAGAAGAATATAACAATCTTTCTAAAAAGCAACATATAGGTTCCAAAAGCAGCATACTTAATTTAAATCCATTCCTCGACGAAAAAGGTCATATACGAGTTTGTGGAAGATTAGTTTCATCTCCAATGATGTCTTACGATGAAAGGCATCCTATAATTCTTCCATACAACTGCCAACTTTCTCGTCTTTTAGTCCAGTTTACTCACCATTGTTCTTTGCATGGTGGAAATCAGTTAATTTTGCGTTTGATACGACTCCAATTTTGGATTCCGAAAGTTAAAAATCTGATAAAATCCACTATTCACAATTGTAAGGTTTGTGTTATTCACAAAAAAGTTGTTCGCACTCAGCTTATGAGTGCTCTGCCTCCTGCTCGTATAGAAATTTCCCGACCATTTGCACATACAGGTCTTGATTTTGCAGGTCCATTCGAAATTAAAACCTTCACTGGGCGATCCTTTGCACTTACGAAAGGGTATGTGTGTGTCTTTGTGTGTTTTTCGACAAAGGCTATCCATTTAGAAGCTACATCCGATCTTTCTACTCCAGCTTTTCTTGCCGCTTTTCACAGATTTGTCGCAAGGAGAGGTTGTCCGATTCATTTATATTCAGATAATGGAACCACTTTTGTTGGGGCTTCCAAGTCACTAGCAAAAAATTTCCTTGAAGCTTCACGAAATTCTATACTATCCGGTTTTAGTCATCAGAATCTTCAGTGGCACTTTATTCCCCCTGGTGCCCCTCATATGGGGGGCCTTTGGGAAGCTGGCGTAAAAAGTTTTAAAGCACACTTTCGTAAAGTAGCAGGTACCTTTAAATATACCTTCGAAGAGTTTTCGACACTACTTTATCGGATAGAAGCTTGTCTAAACTCACGTCCTTTGTCTCCGATGTCAGACGATCCAGCTGACAATGCAGCCTTAACTCCAGGGCACTTCCTTATCCAAGGCCCCATTTATGCACCTATAGATCCTCAAATATCAGATTCACCCATTTCTATTATAAATCGGTGGCAGAGATTAAAGGCCTTGTATCAACATTTTTGCATTCGTTGGAAAAACGAATATTTAAAAGAGCTGCATAAACGCCATAAATGGAAACATCCCCAAGACAGTATAAAAGAAAATGCTATGGTTGTTGTGAAAGATGACGATCTACCTCCAAACGAATGGAGGCTTGGTAGGGTGATTAAACTTTATTCGGGCAGTGATAATCGGGTTAGAGTTGCTGACATATTAACCCAACGAGGTCTAATTAAGCGGCCAGTAGTAAAATTAGTATTACTACCGCCATTGTAATCTAAAAACAAAATTCTTTTTTTTTCACTTTGTTTCTACTTTATGTTATTCCTTAATCTTTATCCGTTCTTAATTTAGATCATGCCAAGCGAAACTACTAAGCGTTCAGCTCACCGTAAATTAAAATCGCAAAAGTTCGTACGATTCCAATGTCGCCTTTGTCATCGCCATCATCCACTTCGTATATGTAATAGGTTTCTCGCCATGAACACTGAGGAAAGAATGCGAGCTGTGCTGCTACATAAATATTGTGCTAACTGTCTGGCACATAAACACTCGAAAGGATCCTGCTTTAGCAAAAAGGGTTGTCATTACTGCAAAGAGGACCATCACACTCTACTTCATATGAGTGATCGTCTTCGTGTAAATCGTTCCACAATTCAGAAGCAGACATCATTAGAGACCAAAAAGCCGTCTTATTCAGCAATACTTTCGCATCGTGTTGTAGCTTTGATGCCAACAATTGTATTGAGATTAGAAGTTCGAGGAAAATGTCATAACGTCAGAGCTATTCTGGACCCATGCACAGCATTGAGTCGTATATCACAATCTACTGTGAAAGATTTGAATCTGGTAACAAATTCCATCGGCGATGAAACTATTTGTCCAGTGGTGATACGTGCAAAAATCAATCCAAAGATTAAAATTGAAGCCACTCTTCGCGTTGATCATCGTATAAGTATGCTGACTCCATCCAAATCTTTAAGCGAGGACATTAAGGAACAATTTGAAAATCTGGTCCTAGCAGATCCGCAGTTCCACAAATCTGCGGCTATTTGTGTGGTTCTTGGCTTAGATCTTTACTCCAAGGTCATGAAACCAGGTATGATACCGAGCAACGGCGGTTTCCCCGTTGCACAAGCTACAATTTTCGGTTGGATTCTTTCAGGATCCATTCCGCTTTAATATGGCATAATATGAAATATATCATCAAATCCCTTTAAATGCACTCTCTTACTACATAAATAATGCTACACATCCCTTTAAGTATATATCTAAGCAACTTTATGTATATTAATGAATTAGTTCTACTTTTATTATTGAAGATATATATACTTCAAGGAGGGCGGCATGTCTACGCCAAAAAATTCTTATAATGTAACATACCTTTTTTGTATTGAAAATCATTACATGTAAACCAGATGGCGCTTCACGCCATCCGCCATAATTATCTTTGACGAAATTAACTAATATTTTGCTATAAAATAAGTTTCATTTTACTTTACTTTCTATAATAAAATCTCTTGTTCATATACCTCCGAACTGGTAAGACGTTTAATAAAGCTTGTATTTCGAATTGAAAATTTACACTTGGTTTTTTTTCTTCCATTTTCATTGTCTCTAAATTCAATAAATTGAATTTGAGTCCTAGGTCCAAGCCAAGTTGTAAATTTAAACGCTTCCTTAAATTTACTTCCTCAACTAGAACAACTGAATTGGTTCATAGCGCATCCAGAAGATATTTTCATTATTCACTCCAACAAGTCTTGGTCTATATTTCTGATTTGGTCTCTGTCTTGATTTTGGTCTTGGTAATGGTTTTATCTTCTCTTTGTTTTGTCGTAGTCTTGATTTGGGTCTTGAACTATGTTTTTGTCTTGGCCTTGGTAAAAGTCTTGGTCAAAATTTCGAAAGACTTCCCTGTCAGTGTGTGCCTACTTTCTTGTAACTGATAAGAGAACAGGAAATAAGAGTATCAATCCTTATTTAACTTGCATTTTATGAGCCTTATCATGAATAAACGTACTCGAGAATTTTGTTCAGACGCCCTGGTATGCAATAGCAAAAAAAAAAAAAAAATTTCTGGAACACCAAAATTCACTGGAAAGTAAGGTTATCGTCAATAATTTGGCAGGTAATATTATGACATATGTTGTCAAGAGAATTTATTCTCCAATTTTTCAACGGGGAATTAGAAGCGCGAACAAAAATGCATGATAAATCAAAACCGTATCTACGGCAATTTTATAGGGTATTAAAATACATTTCAAATGACCGTCTGTCTGTCTGGCTGTCTGTGGAATTTTTTGTCACGGAAAAACTAAGCAAGATAATTCGATGGAATTTGATACCCTACCTCCGTTGTCAAAGTTAGCTCGACTAATTGAAAATGTGCGAAATAGGTCAAAATGCAACTTTAGGAGTATTTTTCACGATAATGCAACCATAATACACATAAATACTATGGACGGTAAGCGCAACATCTGACCAAAAACTAGACGAAATCGGGCAAGAGGGCGTGGCACCTCCCATATAAGAAAAAGCTTTAAAGTGCTATACTGAAAACATTTTTAAGATAATCCAACAAAATTTCACTCTGGAGTGAAAACAATAAGGGCAAACCCTGAGAAAAAACTAGGTAACACACGGACAAGAGGGTGTGGCACCTCCCATACAAGCAAAAGTTTCAAAATGCTATGCTGAAAACGTTTTCTGAGGTAATCTAACCAAATTTCACTCAGACACTGAGAATAAATAGTAAGTGCAAGATCTGAGCAAAAGCCATGTGAATTCGGACAAGTGGTCCATGGCACCTCTCGTACAAGCAAAATGTTGAAAATACTGCAATGTAGTGTATTTAATATTTGGTCAAAGGTAACACCCTTACTAGTTTTACTTCGTTTTGATTGTTTTTAATAGAATTCAGATGTTTATATTTAGTTTATCTTTGTTTCCTAACCTTAGCTGGTCAAAATCAAATGGAAAATACCATGGCTGCAAGGAATATGCATATTCTCCCAGTTCCCTAACCCCTTTAGAAATTTATTTACTAACGAACAGCTTCTTATTGACCAAGCTTATGTCTTTGTCTAACTGTCTCTTAGACTTTTCAAAGGCTTTTGATAGTGTTAACTATCAAATTCTGTGCAAAAAATTAAAATCTTTCTTTGGTTTTTGCGATAGTTCAGTGCAACTTGTAAAAAGTTATCTTCATGATAGATTGCAAAGAGTCAAAGTTGGTGAAAATTTTTCTGAATACAAGTTATGTAGTACAGGTGTGCCACAGGGCTCAGTTTTAGGGCCTTTATTATTTAGTCTGTTTATTAATGACATATTTTCGATATCTACTAGTGTTAAGTTGCATGCTTATGCTGATGATATCCAAATGTATTTGTCTCGGCGTATTGGCCTTATTGATGATCTAGCTTGTAGACTGAATGAAGATCTGCGTAATGTTTTTAATTGGGCTAATTGCAATAAGCTGTGTTTGAACCCCAACAAGTCTTATATATTACCCATTTCTCGAGGTCAACTTGAAATTGGTAGTATGCCAACTATTTTCATTGGAGATATGCCGCTGAAATTTGTTAATAAAGCAACCTGTCTTGGTTTCCATCTCAATAATGCTTTGACTTGTGTTGACCATATTAATCACGTGATAAGCAAAATTTACATGACTTTGCGTTATTTGAGGATGTCTGCGGAATATACACCAGTTGAAATAAAACGCAGATTAGTTTTACAATTAATACTGCCATACATAAATTATTTTGAAGTTGTATACAGTAAATTGGATTCTAGTTCCTTACATAAGCTGCAAGTTGCTTTCAATAACGCTACACGCTATGTGTATGGCTTACGTAGGTTTGATCACGTCTCGGCTATGAGTAAGATGATTTTAGGATGTTCCATCGAAAACTATATCATGGCAAGAAATTGTATGTTCCTGCATAAATTAATTCATACACGAAGTCCGCCATATCTTTACGACAAATTACGTTTCAGCATATCCAATAGATGCAACAACTTAATTATTCCAAAATTTACATACCTCAATTCAACTCGAAAATTTTTCATCAACGCCATTAGAATCTGGAATTCACTAAATAGTGATTTAAAAAGTATTTCGAACTTCGGCAAATTTAAGCAGTTAATTTTTGTTCATTTTTCGCGTTAAAATCTTGTTTAAATTAAATTAAAATTTTTTATCTTTTTATTTTTTAAATTTCCAGATATTTATAAATTTTATTATTATTATTTATTCGTATAAGTTATAATGTTTCTTCCCAGTTGCAAAAATAAACATGATAGAAGCATGAATCATGCCTCTTTGGGGTGTTTGGCATGCATGCCGTCCTAAATGCTCGTTCGTTTCTTTTTTGTACAGGCATGTCATAGGAAATCATGCATGCTCAAAAAATGGTCTGGAATGCTAGAATCATGTTTTCTATTCATGATTTGCTCATGCTCTAGAACACATATATCATATTTTCTATTCTATACTATCCATGATTCTGTCATGCTTTCGAACAATTGTTTCATGACAACCCTACTACACATGATTCACTGTAGCTAAAAGACAACTTCTTCATGTTTTCTTTTCCATACATGATTCTTTCATGCTTTTGAACAGTTGTTTCATGAAAACCCTATTTTACGTTTAAAAAACTAGGTAAAAATTGTCGTTATAAATATTTTTATTAATAGTTATTATTGACATTGTTTCGTTATAATAAAAAAATGATGTCAGCACCACCAGAATCTTCTCAACAAGAATCATGAAACTCTTTACCCGCGGAGCAAATGTGATGTATTGGTGATAAGTATATGTAGGTATTTGCACGTTTTAAGACATCTTGACATACTGAGAAATCTTTTTGTGGCATTACAGCACACTTTAGGATATCAGAGTAGAGCCTGTGAAATAAATACAATAAATAATATTGCGGTATTTAAAAAAAATGGCTTGAGAATAATAATTAAATGAGCCGTTTATTTTGAAAGTGGCCTGAGTCCATTCGAGAACAAAAGTAATGTCATAATGTGAATTGGCTGCCACTTTTTTAGAAAAGAAACTTTCACGGAAAGTTTAACTCATGATGTAAAATTGAAGGTAATATGTTAAAATTTGATATCGGTAAAAAAACAGATTATAATGGCACATAATGTATATGCCATTACTTTTGCACTTCAATGGACTTGGGCCACTTTCAAAATAACTATCTCAAATATCACAAGAGAATTAACAATATATTTATTCCAAAAAAATTCAAATCCTACCATTATCCGTATGACCGTAACCCGAAGCAAAATACTCGCTGGACAATTATTGTAGTTCTTAATTATTTTGATAGTAAATACTTTTGCTCTAATATGCTCTAAAAATAAATTTATTAACATTATTTTACATTCTCCGAAAATTACTACTTAGACTAATATAGTTTACCTTTGAAATCCACTCTACGATTGAGATGTATCAGCGTTATATCATTTATTATCTTTTGATTCTCCAGATGATTTATGCAATGCTTACATATTCTATTGGACGCGCATAATGCACTCTCTCACCGATTCTCTGACAATCCATTTCACTAATGATATGGATGATGTGGTGCAAATTGATTTAAGCGTCTGATTGATTTATTTTTATTTTTTGTGACATCAAAAATTTTGACTTCACTTCACTTCATATAAAAACTCAAGTTTAACATGATTCAGGAGTACAAAAGAATGTCAAAAGGAGTTTTATATTATTTGATTTTCTATCGTATTTTCCTAAATGTGATTTTAAGATGAAAATTGTTTTCAAAATCAGGTTTAAATAATTTGAATAAATTTGAGACTTTTTTTTCCTAAAATCTTCCGTATTGCTACGAAATGTATGCATGATTCATGAATGCTGCAAAGCATGCATGCCGGCTTTTGCAACTGGGTTATTATATAACTGGCTGTGTCACCTCTAGTATGTAAGACCTAAATTGTTTGTTAGATTTTACGTAAATAGTTTAGTTATGAACTGAAAATATATTGACCATCTCTTATTGTACGTTAAAAGAATCACTTTCTTATTGTACTAATGACTGTTGTTTTTTAAATAAATAAATAAATAATTGGAAACAACCCAGCAATAGACGATTTACGAAGAAAACAGTTCATCTTGAGAAGGTTATTATTAAGCTATAAGCCAAGTTACTTATGTATGTAATTAATTGTTGACTTCCCCTAAGTTAAGCTTCTAGCAATGTCAGAACATGGCATTAGCCATGTGGCTTAGTTCAGTAAGCGCTTCTTAGCGCATGTTATTTATTTCGTCAAGCTTAGTTGAATTAATTTAATTATATAGTTTTTAGTGTTCTTTCTATAGGCCAAGGGTACGAAACGTATAAATTACATTCAGGTTTTCTTCTCCCACTAATTATAAGTTCTTGGTTAAGGTGTCACTAGTGTAGATTTACATCTAACACCGTTCGTTGTTGGTTTGTGGCAATTTGGTTTTTTTGTTTGAATTTTTTTCTTATGTTTAACTTGACTGACTTGATTATTGTCTTGCCGGCACTGGTAGTCATCATAAGGTTTTTGGGAAACTACAGTGCATAATCAATTGTATGTACATATGTATTTGTATAGTTAGCAATTTATTATAAAAATTGCTTTTTTCGTCAAGTCATTGCAACATTGAAAAGGTTCTGCATCGTTAATTCTTAAGTAAATTTTCTAAGAATATTATAAATATAGTGCTTTTTGCAAACGGGAAACAAAACTATAATGAGAGATTTCGTGACCTGACTCAAGAATTTTTATTACTCCAAAGAGAATATTGTTTGCACTAAACAATTAAGTTACAGTATATGCAATATTTATCATATGTAACGGCTGTCCCATAATTCACGCAAGATAAGAATTTGCCGTCATTTGTGCGGTAAAGTGTTGCCAACCAAAAAAAAAGAAAGAAAACATCTTGACAGCTGGCAGTTTAGGGTAAGTAAAAATGCATTCAATGCATCAACGAAATGGCCATTGAAAAATCCGACAAAAGAGTGCGTATGTGCCAGCTAAGCCGTAGATGTCATACGCCCATTATGCTATTCCATACATAACCCTATTTTATGTACTTTATGTTTGAATATTATTAAATTATTAAATGAAAAAAAAAAATATTTTCTATTTAATTCAAAACTTGCGTGAATTATGGTACACTCTTTACAACAAGATTATGCGCCCTTGACATAGTTTTTGGGCCTAAAAGCACCACATGGGCATGAATGCGTCAGCCTTAAAATGAATGCCTCAATTAGGTTTTTAATCTAAATGATTAAGAAAATCATTCAAAAGAAGATAGCAATGGTTCAGACACTATAGCAGGTTTTTACTATGAGAATTTTGGTTTTGAAATGGCTATGAAAAATGCGAATCCAAAATCTAACCATCGATAGTTTTTTGCTTCATCGCCAGGTAAAATAGGTGAAATACCGTTTGTGGACAACCTTCCGGATATATCTCATACAAATAAGTATAGCTAATATAACTACTAGAAGGCCCTATGCTCCTAGGAGTTAAAGGAGAATACAATACAATACAATCAGTGGCGGATCCAAGGGGGGACGATGGGGGGCGATTAGCTCCCCCTCTTCAACCCAGTGATTACATTTTTTTTTAAATTATATGCAAAGATTTTAAAAAAATTCTGTTATTATCTAGAAATGTAGTCAATAGGCCCCCCCTCTTGACAGTGATGGATCCGCCACTGAATACAATACAATATAAAAATCAAATGACAGCGTTTAAATTGCAACCACTTGATGCAAATACTCAATACGAAACAAATATTTTACAGTTTGAGCGGGAATAGATTCGATTTACAAAATAATTGCGTTTTAATGAACACCATCTGTAGACGTCGCGTCGCATCGCGTCGCCTTCTTTGATTTAGGAATTTCCAATATTGAAAAAAATTATTTAACGTCGCCCTATTGAAATTTTTAAAACGCCACTCGGCTTTCGAAAGCTTTTAAAAAAATTAAAATTTTGATATGCAAAACTTTACTTTCCGTCTATACCTATTCTGGCGACGGCGGTGCACACTGGTGACTCCAGGTTCAAAACCACCCAGAAATCGCAATTTTCATCAAAATATAAAAATTCTTAAAGTGAGATATTCGTTTTGTCATATATGCATACTAAAGTATGGTACGAAGCTTAATTTCCTAAATATGACTCAAGATGGGATTCGGACGCTAAATGGGAGTTTTTGGCTTTTGAACGCCCGCGGAAGGCAAAACTCTTTTTTACTCAAGAGCAAAGCATCTAAGCTTATAAATTATGCTTTAATTTAAAGTACTTTTAAAAAAAATCGAAGAGGGCTTTTTTTAAAAAAAATTCAAAATTATTTTTAAGTGTAAAAAATGTTGGTGAAAAAAATTTTTTTTCACCAAAAAATATTTTTTTATAAAAGGAACACTTCAAAATGACTGGTCCCATTCATTTTGATTTATCAATTTACAAACTTTAGTGTAAGCTATAAATTTTTGAAAAAACACCCTTTTCATGAAAATTACATTTCATGAAATGAATTACATTTTTCAATGTCACTCGGCATATTGATAAAGTCACATTTAGGAAATTAAGCTTCGTACCATACTGACAAAACGAATATCCCACTTTGAGAATTTTTATATTTCGATGAAAATTGCGATTTCTGGGTGGTTTTGAACCAAATCACTTTTATAGCCCCAGTGTGCTGTGGCGCGGTTGACGTGAAACGTCCCATATATAAAAATGACTGTGTGTTTGAAGCATTAGCACTCAGAAACTACTCGGTCAATTAAGCTGAAAATTTGGAAATGAGTGCATCTCAGGTATGGGAATGTTTTTATGCTATACACGAAGGCTTCCGAAGACCACCCGAAGGCTTCATAGTCGAAACGAAGAATATCTAGCTGCACTAGTTTTAAGTGATAGTTTTCTGGTTCACCCGAAGTTTGCCGAAGGTCATCCGAAGGCTTGATAGTCAAAACGAAGAATATCTAGGTATACGAGAGGGAAAAAATCTATGGCGAACTATCAACAAGCTTTAATTGATAGTTTTTTGAAATACCCGAAGGTCACCCGAAGGCTTCATATTCAAAACGAAGAATATATAGATATATTAGAGGGAAAACATCTATGGCGAACTATCAACAAGCCTTAATTGATAGTTTTTTGGAACACCCAAAGGTTCCCGAAGGCTTGATAATCAAAACGAAGAATATCTAGGTGTACTAGAGGAAAAACATCTAAGGCAAACTATCACAAAGCCTTAATTGATTGGTTTTCTGGGACATCCCAGCAATGCTATTGGGAATTTTTAAGATGGTTTGAAATTAAATTAACTTTCCCATAAAACATAAATTTTTATTGGTGGCGTATATTAAAATTTGTATCTATGTATATTTTCTAAGCTATTGGGAATCAAAAAACAAAACAAACATGCCTAGCGAAGCGGACAAAGAAGGCTAGTATTTTAATAAAAGCATTGAGGTTGAACTGATTATATTGTCACAATAAATATTTGGCATACGTGAGTTAGCTCAACTACTATCTAAGTATCTTAACAATTTTTTTTATAGCTAAGTACATAAAACACTTAAGTAGCTTACAGTATTGACATGTTAAATATTTGTAGAATAAATGCTTAGTAACCAACCATAAAAATAGCCAAATAGTTTAATTTTAAATATGCATAGTGCTTTGGAATACGCCCCAAATAAGAAAAAAAAAAAAAAAACAGAAAAGTTAATGACTTCACAGTAAAATTAAAGAAAGAAGTTAATAAAAAATTGTGTGGTCATCGTATGACTAATACTTATTAGGAGTATGCATATGACGAACTCATTTTACAAAAGGTCATATTTAAAAAAAAAAATAAAATGACTAGTAACTTTTTGCTGTTAACAGTAGTTAATCTTTTGGGCCTTTATGTTCAATTTAATACCAAATAATTTAAAGGGTAATAAACTGTTAAATTCTGTTTTTTATAACGCAAATACTTAAATGATTTATTTCGTTTTTTTTTTCTTTTTGTGGTAAATATTGTATCTGCTACAAATCAATTCTAATTATTTACATTTAACACTCTTGTTAAACTTTTATTTAATTGACTTGTATTTATTGATTTTGTTGAAATTTTCAATTAGTGTTGGATTCATAAGTTAACAAGTATGACTGCCCACGCACACTTAAACCAATGTTTACTTTGTTAACAATTTGTTTGTTTTGTTTTTTGTGGTGATAAAACATTAATTAAACTTTTATTGTTTATTGTTTGTTTTTTATTTTTAAGAGGAAAAAAATTGCATTTATCGATGCTGTAAGTTTTTTAAGTAGTTAAGTCAACATTATCATTAATTCTTTAATAAAATAAATAATGCAAACACTTAGTGTTTGCTTAACAGTTCGTTAACTTACTTTTAACATAAGAAGGAAGCGACTTTAAAACGTCAGAAATCAAACAAAACGTGTGAAATTTTAAACGTTAAGGAAATTACGTCAAAAATAAAAATATTATTGTATTAAAAAAAAATAACTAGATTTGTTTGCAACGCAATAATGCTTATATATAAAGACTGGAACACTTGGTTTATAAAGCATACTATATTAAAATCGCATGAATTTTTATAAAAAATGCATATTTTTCAATATTAACATTTAAAAAATCGCATGATATTTTATAAAAATCTCATGCGATTTTAAAAGAAATCTAGCAAAGTTTTCATAAGAATAAGAACATACACTTTTATGAAATTTTTACAAGAAATCCATTAGAAAATGGATGAAATTAAAAAAATCGCGCCAAAAAAAAAACTAAATAAATAACTATATCTTTTAGCAATTCACTAACTCTTATAAAGACTTAAAAACAAAACGGAAACTTAATGATATCTTATTAAAATCGCATGAAACTGCATAAGTTTCATATTTTCTGATATTAGAAAGCAGTTTTATAAAGTCTTGTGATATATAAACTAGTAAGGGTGTAACCTTTGGCCTGGCCAAACATTAAATACCCTACACTGCAGTATTTCGAAAATTTTGTGGTAAGTGCCATGCCCTTTTGTCCGGATGATATTTAGTTGAAGTATGTCAAAAAACACTTTCAATACAGCATTTTGAATCTTTGGCTTGTATGGGAGGTGCCACGCCCTCTTGTCCGATTTCGTCTGGTTTTTGGTCAGAGGTGTAGAATCCTGGTACTTTAATTTAATTTACTTTGTTTTTAATTTAAAAATATTTTAAAATTTTATACAATGGATATTAAAGTTTTCAAGGCCGATTTCGCTCATTTTCAATAAGTCGAGCTAACTTTGACAACGGAATTGCCTTGCTTTGCTTTTCCGTGAAAAATATTTCCAAAGACAGCCTGCCAGCCAGACAGACAGACGGACATGGCTACATCGACTCAGGAGGTTATATTGATCAAGAAGATATATACTTTTCAATATCTGTCACGCATCCTTCTCTGTGTTACAAACGGAAGGACAAAGTGAATATACCCTGGGTGTAGGGTATAACAACGATTTTTTTGCATCTCACTGAATACTAGATTTATAAAGAAAATTTTATTAAAATCGCATGAGATTTTATTAGTTTCATATTTTATTAAAAAAACAAGCAGTTTTAATAAAACTCATGACATTCGCAAAATCGTACGATAATTTATAAAAATATCGCTTAAGATAACATTTTTATAAGAATTGGAGCATAACAATACCTACGTGAAGTCTGGTAAGCATAAAGGAAATAAAGCTAAAAAAATAAATATCATTAAAAATTCAAGTTTTTTAAGAACTTATTAATGGTTATAGAAACTAAAAAACTAGATTAATTAAGAAAATTTAATGATATTTTTTTTAAATCGCAAGTAATTTTATAAAAATTGAATATATATTTTATAATATTAACAAGCAGTTTAAAAAAAACCAAATGTTTGAAAAATCGCATGATATTAAAAAAAAATCTCATGTGATTTTAATAGAAATTTAACAAAATTTTCGTAAGGATTAGACTATAACAATATTATGAAATTTTGCAGAAAATACTTGAGAAATTGAATAAATGGCATCTAAATATTTTCGACTGTAAATGAAGTTCTTCAAAATATGAAAAAACTTTATGAAATGTTGCAGAATGACTTAGAAAACAGCAAATATTTATTAGTTTTTGTGAAATTCTCACATTCATATTAAATCATTTAAACAGATCCTTTGCTACTTTTGGTTGCAGAAGAAACAGATCGATTTTACAAAACTTTCAAGATATTTTGAGAAGATCTCATGAGACTTTACCAAAAAACTCATGACACATATGTTTATTTTATGTCATGATATTTTATGAAGAAATTTATAATTTTTTTAGAAGCTTTGGAGACTTTGTAAAAATTACAAATACAAACAATTTAAAATTCTAAATCGTATACGGAAATCAGGTAGGTATAGTATAGTGAGCGTGGTACTTCACAAACAAGCAAAAGGTATGACATGCTATGAGTAGATTTGCATTGTTTTCAATGTAGCTTTGAACAAATGTAGGACTGATAGCTTTTTTACCGGAATAACTTTACAATGCTATTGAATCAAAGTTACCGTACATGGGATGGAAATGTTTGGTGATGCAATAAGAGTTACTCTTTTATTTTTTGTCTTTAATTAAATTTAACAATAAAACCACAAAAGATTTACAAAATGCAAATTTTTAAATGTGGTCAAGTCTTATTATCGTATATATGACTTTAACCGGATTAATTTAGAAAAACCTAAAAAGTACATTACTATGGTTAGAATTTGCATATCTACCAGATAACATTTATGATTTCTTTAAGCTATTTGATAGTTAAGTTTCTATATCTCTTCTTAAAAACAAAGATACAATTTAATAGTTACTGTATCCGCAAAAGTAAGTGTTTTGCAGATGCAGTCAAGTTAAAATCGAGTTAAATACGACATCTGATTGAAAATAACAAAAATAACTCGTTTTTTTAACAGTTCGCAAGAAAAAAAAAATTGTAAAAATAAGAACATTTAATAATGTGGGCTTCCTTCAGATTTTTTGTAAAATTTTGTAAGTTTTTCGTGTAAAATCTTATGCGACTTTTATAAAATCGCATGTGACTTTCATAAAATTTCTTTAAGCCTTTCAAACTTAATTTGATGATGTTTCGGAGTTACTTTGTGATTATGTGAAAGAGTTTCTTAAGATTTTTTGGAAATTTTTCTGCAAAATTTCATGCGAATTTTATACAATTTCATGCGACTTTTATAAAATCTCATGCGAGTTTCGTAAAATTTCCTTAAATTTTTTTAAAGACTAAGGACAAGAGGTCCAATTAATAAAGATACATTGAGAAAAAATCTAATAAGTTGCGTGATTCTTAAACCGGAATGTTAAATGTTTTGTTGTCAAGTTAAGATTAAGTTATTTTACCTTAAAATCTGATTGAAAATAACAAAAAAAAAATAAAAAAAGCATTAATCCGCCCAATGTTAAAAATATCTTTCGACTCAATCAGAGTAAAGATTCTCCCACTTTCAACAAAGACTCTACGATCGTTGTAAAATTTGAAACACCCTTAGATAGGAATTTCGTCCTCTACTCCGCAGCTAAATTTCGTCGTGCGAATGAAAATAAGCTATGCTTGCAGCTTGCTGGTTTTCAATCAACTGAACGGTTTTATGTGAATGAGGGTCTCACAAAAACAAACTCTGAAATTCTTCGAACAGCTCTACTCTACAAAAAGCAAAATCAGATAGTTGCTGCTTTTACTCGCCGTGGCATCGTTCATGTAAAACTGAAAGTAGATGGCAACGCTATTCCTGTTTGTTCCACGGATTTTCTCGTTGAAAAGGTTGGATCTCTTAAAAACAACACTGTGCCCTCAAACAACAACAGTAACAATTTTTTTCGTGAGCCCACAGTTTAAACGCTATCAAATTTTTAAAAACATTCTGCATATTATGAATTTTTATATCTTAAAATTTATCTTTAACCTTACATTTTTGCTTTTCATATTTTTAAGCGGTACAATGAAGAATACTGAATTTTACAATAAGCACGCGTTAAATAGGATCAAATTTTTGGCAAATTATAAGCATGTCAAGCTCTTTTAGTACCGAAAGCATCTGTTCCAAAGACAATGTTTATAATTTAATTCGAATACTTTCAAAACAAAAAAAAGGGTTTAAAGTCTGTCATATAAATGCACAGAGCCTTATTAAAAAAATCGATGAGTTCAGATACATTTTTGAGTGTTCTGGAGTAGACGTTGTTTGTGTTAGTGAAACGTGGTTCAACAATGATATGCAGGATTCTCTTTTTCATTTAAATGGATTTAAGCTCTTTCGTGCGGATAGGGTAGGTCATGCAGGTGGCGTAGCAATCTACGTGAGGGACAAAATTACATCTAGAGTTATTTCAAAGTCACAACCTGACAGCATTATTGAATATTTGATGCTTTCGATCTCATATGACAACCGAAATTTGTTCTTAGGATGTGTTTATAGGCCAAACCGTTTTTTAGACTTATCACCTTTTTTTAAATTTTTAGAGAATGCTGCTCTTCCTTTTTCTGAAATCATAATTACAGGTGACTGGAACAGTAACTTGCTAAGAGAAAATCATTTGGCTCTCAGTAAGCAAAGCCTAGGTTTGTTTTCTGTAAATTCTTCCATACCAACTCATTATACTAACACAACCAGTACTTTATTGGATTTATTCTTTGTGAGCCTGAAAAACAAAATACTTTTATACGACCAGCTCTCCGTTCCTAATTTTTCGAAGCATGATCTGATTTTTATGACTTACGACTTTGTTTTAAGTGATACCGCTCGCAGTTTCAGCTATCGTGACTTCAAAAATATTGATTATGGTCTGCTTGACTTTGCTACTTCCAACGTAAACTGGAGAATGATTTTTGATATCGAGTCAGTAGATGATCAAGTAGAATTTTTTCAAAATAGTATTTATAATCTATTCAATGAGTTTGTTCCTATTAAGCGAAAGCTAATTAAAGATAAACAAAGGCCCTGGTTCAATCGTAAAATAAAAAATGAGATTTTGCTGCGAAATTGTGCGTTCAATAGGTGGAAGCGTTTCAAAACCCCCGAACTTTATCAGGAGTTCAAAATTTTACGTTCGAATGTTGTAAGAGAAGTGAAAACTGCAAAAAAGAAATTTTATGATGAAAAATTCAGTTTGGCCGTTGGTAGCAAACGAACATGGCAAGAGATACGTCGTATTGGTATAAATAAAAAAAATATTAGTAATTGTGAAAATGTCGATGTTGATGATCTTAATAAAAAATTCATTGATATTCCAATGCCCTCGGCTAGTGATAATACTTATCTGAATGATGTCATTTCGTTAGATCATGGTAATAATTTCAGTTTCGCTTGCGTTAGCCAAAGTGATGTTTATAAAAGCATTATATCAGTTAAATCGAATGCCATTGGCTATGACGAAATAAACCCTATTTTTTTTAAAATTTTGCTTCCGAGGATACTCCCTTACATAACTCATATCTTTAATACGGTGCTCACAAAGTCTATCTTTCCGAAATGCTGGAAAAAAGTAAAAATTATTCCGATACCGAAATCTCAAGATGAATTTCGCCCAATCGCAATTCTTTCTTTTTTATCAAAGGCTTTAGAAAATTTACTTAATGCTCAAATTAGTAATTACTTAAACAGAAAAGATTTCATAACTGAAAAGCAATCGGGTTTCAGGGCCAGACGCAGTTGTATAACTGCCCTTATCGATGTGTCTGAGGACTTAAGACTTAATTTAGATAACAATGCTGTAAGTCTTTTAACACTTTTGGATTTTTCGAAAGCTTTTGATACAGTTGACCATGAGATCTTGCTAACTAAACTCAAAAGAATTTTCAGATTTTCTCAAAGTGCAGCTAACCTGGTGTCATCATATCTTTCGGAAAGATCACAGGCTGTCTTTGCCAACAATAGTTCATCAATTTTTCTACCCGTCAAGAAAGGTGTCCCCCAGGGATCTGTTTTAGGGCCTCTTTTCTTCTCCATGTATATCAATGACCTCCCTGATGCTTTGGGAAATTGCAAATTTCATATGTACGCTGACAATGTGCAACTTTATGCAAGTAGTAGAATTGACAAACTAATGGACTGCGTTATGTACTTGAACAGGGTTCTTGTATGTATATCCGACTGGGCACTAAAAAATGGCTTAAGTCTTAACCCTAAAAAATCAAAATGCCTAGTTATATCCAAAAAATTTTTTGATATTTCAACATTGCCTCACCTAACATTAAGTGGTTGCAGTATTGAGTATGTTGATACGGTGAAAAATTTAGGAGTAACTTTCAATAGAACGTTGACTTGGAATAACCATATTAACAAAACTGTTGGCAAAGTTTACGGTATGCTCCGAGCACTCTGGACAACACAATACTTCACTCCACTGCATATTCGATGTCTGCTCGCTAAAACATATCTCGTCCCTACTCTGCTTTACGGCTGTGAAATATTTTCAAATTGTGATTACTTACATAAAAACAAACTTAACATGCTTTTTAATAACATCACTCGTTATGTTTTCGGGTTGAAACGGAGGGATCACGTTTCTCTGTATGCAAAAAAAATTTATAATATGACTTTGGAGAATATTCTTAACTTTCGCTCGCTTCTGCTTTTGCACAAGATAGTATACTCCGCTGAACCTCTTTATTTGTTTCAAAGGTTAAATTTTTCTCGCTCTAGTCGTACAAATACAATAAACTCTTTTCGGTATTCCTGTTTAACTTCTGAAAGGCAATTCTTCATATATTCAATTCGTCTTTGGAACGCGCTTCCTACTAGTCTTAGATCCTGTAATAACGCGGTGCAATTCAAAAAACAATTGTTGATTCATTTTTCTTCTTTGTAATACAAACTAGTAATGATAATTTTCAATTATTTACGTATGTTTAATTGTTTTGTTCTTTCTTTCTCACTGGCCGAAATGTTAAAAGGTCAAAGTTTATAATGATGCATAAAATAGTCTTAATTTTCATTTATGTTACTTATATTTTTAAGTTTATTTACATTAACTATTTATATGATAATGTTTGCTTTGTGTTCTGTACATCTATGCTGCTGGTGCTGTTGCATAAGGTTTTAAACTTTGTAGTACCAGGAAATCAAAATTAACTAATAAATTAAATTAAATTAAACAAAATATAAAATATAATAAAATCTCTAGCAATTAAATATCATGAGATTTTGTAGAGATTTTCTCACTATGTGATATCCCTTAAGAGTTATTAAAAAAAGTTTGAAGATTTTACTGTACAATTTTATGCAACTTTTAAAAAAATCTCATGCAATTTTCGTAAAATTCTATCCCCATTAAATGTTGTAAAAATTCACGCAATTTTTTGTAAAACTTCATGCGATTCTTATAAAATCTCATGCGATTACTCAGACAATTATTTTCGAAAATTTCTATAATTGAAATACTTTTTTCACAAAGTCACGATTCTAGGGTCTCTTCTCAAACGACCTGATCTACATAGTTTACCTTTGGCATTAAAGGCTTGGAAGAAAATTTTTTGGAGTGTTTTTCGAAAGGTTCGTTTTTGTCAATTATTTATTTTTTAGATCATGTTAACTTTTACAAAAATCTCGAGGCATAAAAAGAGTTCTCTTCAAATATCTACATGTACTAAAAAATTACTTGACATTTTACATGATTAAAAAAAAATCTTATGCATTTTACTTGTAAGAACTTACGTTACCCAATTCATTTCATATATTAATTGTTATATTTTTTAAGTATGTTCTTGGGCATCATTTTATAAAAAAAAAAAATTATTCAGATCCATGACATTTAAAAAAATCGCATGAAAAGTAAAAATAAAACATAAAAATCTCATGACATTTTGAAAAAAAATTGTTACAGATGATACATAACTTAAACTTATTATTAAAACATCTCCTGCATTTTTACAAAATTAAATGCGCTTTGATTGATTTATAATTTCATTGATAGAGTTATATAATATCTTGAATAATGTATTGAGATTGTTTGCTTTTATTAATGCTGCATTTTGCATCAACAATAACTGTCATTAGTAAATCACAATTAGTAATAATTTGTTTTTCATAAAACCGGATCATATTGAAAAATATCCAGTTAAACTTAAGCTTAGAAAATAAAATGAAACACGTGTGTCAGTGGGCATTTTATATAAACTACATGTTAACAAGCTCTTGCTAAGAACTCTGTTGGTGCTAAGTAAAAAAAACCTTATCGGAAATTCAAATTATTGAGATCATGACCCATAAAACGTTAGTTATTACACGCAATTCAGAGAATATATCTTTTTTGTTTGGAACTAGAAAGAAGTTATCAGATATATTAAAATGTCGGGTTGTTGGTATATCGTCTTAAAGTCTAAAGCATACTATTTTTTTTGATATCAACGCAATTGCTCATACCTTGAAAAATAAATTACTGAAAAAAAATCGCAAAATTATAAATTGAATTTGAAATGCATCAACGCAATGATTTTCATGAAAACATACCAAAGTTGCAATAAAAAAACCGGTTCCGTCTGGTGGCAAATTGTTAACATTCGCCTTAAAATTTTAAAAATCAAGTGTCAGTCATTATTGCCAATATTTTGGCGTAAATAACTGTGCCACCACATTTTTAAGAACAACATTTTTGACGCAACTCTTTGTCAGTCAAGGCAATGCGGTTATTGAATTGACGAACATGTTTTCATCAAACTAAACGTAAAATACAATTAAGGTAGTGGGATACTTAAATTTTTCTTATGTTTCTAAATGATTTTTGTTAATTGAACAAAACTAGCGAGCTACAATTATACCTTTGTCTACGTGTAAGTCCATATAACTTCGTCAATACACCGTTTTAAAATCGTGTATTCTAGCATTGGAAAGATTCAAATTTACCAAAATTTTACATAGAGCTTGTTCAAGCGACAATTGTTATTTTTCCAAAATTTTCGTAAAAAAATTTACTTAAAACCTTTACTAATTATTTGTATACTTTTTTAAATATCATGCGATTTTTAAAAATGTCGTGCGACTTTTATAAAATGCTGTTATTTTGGTAAAACTTTCCTACAAAAAATTTTCATTAAAATCTCTAGTAAATCTTGGTATAATTTCACAAAATATCATGCTATTTTTCAAATGTGCAAATTTTTTAAATTATGTTGTTTTTGTAAAACTTTCTTAAAAACATTGCTTAAAAGCTTCGCTTTATCTTTTTTAAAACTATCATGTGATTTTTAACATACCGTGCGACTTTTATGAAATGTTGTTATTTTTATAACTTTCATAAAAAATTTGTGCAAAATCTCTAGTAATTCTTTGTGTATTTTTTAAAAATATCATGCTACTTTTAATGTTTCATACGGCTTTTGTTAAATTTTGATATTTTCGTAAGACTTTCTTAAAAAATTTGTTTGAAATTTCTTCCAATACGTTGTGTGATTATGAAAACAGTCATACGATTTTTAAAAATGTTGTGAAACTTTTATAAAATGCTGTTATTTTGGTAAAACTTTGATACAAAATTTTGCATTAAAATCTATAGATAGTTATTTCTTGGTATAATTACAAAAAATATCATGCTATTTTCAAAGGTGCAAATTTTTTAAATTAAGTTATTTTCGTAAAACTTTTTTAAAAACATTGCTTAGGAGCTCTAGTTTTTCTTTGTATAGTTTTTTAAACTATCATGGGATTTTTAAAATATCGTGGAACTTTAATAAAATATTGACATTATTGTTTTTGTAAAGCTTTCATAAAAAATTTTTTTGAAATCTCTAGTAATTCTTTGTATAATTTTTAAAAATATCATGCTACTTTTAAAGTTTCGTACGACTTTTATAAAATGTTGTGTTATTTTTGTTAAACTTTCGTAAACATTTTTTTTAAAATTTCTACCAACACATTGTGTAGTTTTAAAAAGTGTCAAGGGGTCTTTGAAAAATGTCATGCGGTTTTTAAAAGTGTCATGCGATTTCGTAAATGCTATTTTTGTAAAAAAATTCGCAAAAAAATTGCTTAAAGTCTCTAGTAATTTTTGTATAAGTTTCATGAAATTTTTTTGCAAAATACATATATTATAATATTCAGTTTTCCTAACGTTCTGATAAACGCCTTCAATTCAATAAAAAATCTTTTGATCGAAATTTAAAAATAAGATAAATATCATGCAAGTTTAAATTAAGTATCAAAAATTTTTGGCAACTTTGTTGCGTAATTTTTCAATAGAACGTCTATATAATGAGCTAAGCTACTTGCTCCACTTTAGCAAGTGCAAATTTTTTGACTATTCTAACGGCAACTTAAGCTTCTAAAATCAGAAAAGCTTTTTTTAAAGCGCTGCTTAACAATAATCATCTTGTGTGCGTGGAGCAAGAGCTCTAAAAGAACTCCTAAATGAGCATGTATGTTTGTTTTATGAGTTTATTAACCTTTGTATTGGATAGCAATCAGCTTTTATTGTGCAGTTGTTGTCTTTGACCGATATTTCTTTGAATTGCAACTAAGAATTTTTGCTTCTGCAATTTAATTTTGTTGCTTTTTGGTTATGTATTTGTTTTTTAAACGAGTATCTTTTTTTGTTTCTTTGCGGTTTTCTGAAGTTTGAGGTAATGGCAGTGATTGTTAAAATTATGATATTTCTTAATACCTACTGCAGACATGCAATGCAATTGAAAAAAGAAGCGAAATATTTTTTTTTTTTTTTTTTTTTGCAAATGAATTGTCGGTTTTATCAGTTACATACTGGAAAAAATTCGCTTATGAAATTAATGTTCTTTAGTTCTGTATTCTGCACATCATTTCAGATTGTGAAATAATTTATAATGCAATCAAAAGTGAAAAAACTTCATTTCACTCTTGATTAATTGTTAAGCATCAAAACAAAAAAAAAAAAAAAAAAAGTTGGCGGCTAAACTGTAATCAAAGTTAACTCATGATGAAATTGCAATTTTAAACACGAAACACATTTCGTCGGTTAAAAGTTCCCAACTGAGTGTTGACTAATTTAAAAATGGTCTTTGCATTTGTTTAAAGCCATATGAGATGTTAAATAAAATTCAAAAGTTTCGAAAAATATCATGCAATTTTTAAAATTCTATATCTAATATTTTTATAATTTTCCGGGATTTTCTTCAAATTTCATACGATTTTAGAAAATGTAATAATATTTTTGTAAAATTTCACGGGATTTTCTTAAAATATCATGTAACGTTAGAATATTTTTTTGAAATTTTACAAAATTTTCTTCAAATGTCATGCGATTTTTATAAAATCTTATGAAATTTTCATAAAAGTTTTATGACATTTAAAGAAAGTGCATAATTTCATACTTTCGTATGAATCAATTTAATTTCAATCTCATTACTATCACCAAATATAGCAAGAAATTTTAGTAATATGTCATGATGATTTCTACTAAATAAAAAGTAGCCTATAATATTTGTAGCTCTATTAACTTTTACATGGTAAAAAAGTATGCAAATCAGTGTAGTGGTTTTCGAGTTCATTCCTAAAAAAAAATGTTTTGTTCAATATGTCGTATGAGTAACATTTACACACATTGCATAAGGGTGTTCTTAAGAGAGAAAAAATATAAGACAAAGCAAGGAAAATTTTTATAAAATAATTCTTGGGTAATCGCACGCGATTTCAAAAATTTCATGAAATTCTACAAAAATAGCCTGAGAATCTGATTATATGAAAATCTCATGAAATAATATTAAAGTTGCATGAGATAATATAAAAGTAGCATGATATAATATAAAAATCGCATGAGATAATATAAAAGTCGCATGCGATTTTACAGAAAATTCTTACAAATTTTTACAAAAAATTTTAGTTTGTCTTTGAAAAAATTGGCTTACGGTTTATTAGTGCACTTGAATAAGCTACTGGTAAAAAAACTCTGAAAAAATTAAATTAATCTTAAAGTTTTTATTTATAATCAAATCATTTCTTTTTCTGGTGCAGGCACTAAATTTTTCAGAAGAAAAGTCTTTGTTAATAAACTTTAGGCTTTTAAATCGAAATTGTAAACAGGAAGAAAACATGACAAAGTCGATATAAACTTTAATAGTCAAGAAGTAATTATAATTTGTTATCTCAGATCAAATATGCACACGATATATACAAAACTTATCAAAAATGTATGAGATAAAAAACGTCACTCAAAGTTGTAGAAAATGTTGTAAGTAGTAGGTATGTATAGTACCTGTAAGATTGAAAGCATAATAAAAACAAATATGTTGAATAATTTATGATTGACTTCGGATGCGAATTTTATACGCTGCAAGGCATTTAAGACAAGTAAAGATACATAAATTGAAGATAGCAACAAGGGGTGCGACGGCAAAAGTATTTAAAAAGTATATGCGGATATACAACACTACAGAATGGTAGCCACTTGACTGATGATGCAGAAGTGATTGAAGTGATTTATAGAAGGAATTTAATACAACATATGTATATACATACGTATATGTATGATTTTGCTGCTAAGCCATTAAATGCGAATAATATAATAAATTACCAAGCCAACATTTAAATGGAGCCAAGCCATTTTAGGGGATGCTCAACTGCATATACTTACATTATATGCCTGGACATGCCCAGTAGATACTGCCAAAAACTGTAGCTGCATGTCTGAGTTCTTAAAGCATAAAATACTTTAAGTGAATTTTGCACAGAGTGCAAGGTGCTATTTAGATAAATATCTGTCTGTCATATGACTGTCAGTATATGTATATTTTTCATCGTTTTAAAACAATAACTCCCCCACGTATATATAATACCCATATAAAGTGATTTTAGATTTTATAAATCTAAACAAATTACACAAATCACAATATTTGACTTCATTTGTTTCCACATTTAAATAAAAAATTATAGCTCATTGTTGTGAGAAAATAAAAAAACTTACAATTGCAATAAAATTTCAAAGTCACAAGAAAAAAAAGCATTACGACAATGCATTTGATAAATAAGGTAGTGACATATTAAGCCAAGATTTGCATAATTAAAAATATAAATCAGTACTTCTAAACAACAAGGTTTTGTTTTGAACTCTTTCTAAGGGGTGTTAACAATTGCTTAACACGTTAATTGCTTAGAGTTCAACTTTTAATAGCTTCCGATGTCAGCGATGACTTAAATAACATTTTAATTATTTCATAATTATAGAACTATTGTTGTTCTGAATAAAGATGGAATGCTTTGTTCTTATTATTTATACGAAAACTAAACACTGAAAGCTATTAATCAACAGAAACAAGCATTTGCGCTACATTTTAAGGTTATCAAAGACTCACAGATCTAAAGAGGTACTACCTAAGTACATGGTCATTAAAAATAACTAGTGAGGGTGTAAATTTTGGCCTGGCCAAAAAATAAATACCCTACACTGCAGTATTTTGAAAATTTTGCTTATATAGGAGATGCCATGCCTTCTTGTCCGAGTACACCCAGTTTATGTTCAGAGCTTGCATTTATTGCTTTTAGTGTCAGAGTGAAATTTAGTTGGATTATCTCAAAAAAACTCTTTCAGTATAGCATTTTGAATCTTTTGCTTATATGGGAGGTGCCACGCCCCCTTGTCTGATTTCACCCAATTTTTGCTGAGAGCTTTCATTTACAATTCTTAGTGTCTGAGTCAAATTTGGTTCGAATATCTCATAAAACGCTTTCAGTATAGCGTTTTGAAGCTTTTGCTTATATGGGAGGTGCCACGCTCTCTTGTCCGAGTACACCCAGTTTTTGTTAAGAGCTTGCATTTATAGTTTTTAGTGTCAGAGTGAAGTTTAGTTGGATTATCTCAAAAAACTTTTTCAGTATAGCATTTTGAAACTTTTGCTTATATGGGAGGTGCCACGCCCCCTTGTACGATTTCAACCATTTATAATTTTTAGTGTCTGAGTCAAAGCTGGTTCGAATATCTCAAAAAACGCTTTCAGTATAGCGTTTTGAAGCTTTTGCGTATATGGGAGGTGCCACGCCCTCTTGTCCGAGTTCGCTCAGTTTTTTATCAGAGCTTGCGCTTGCAATTCGTAGTACTTATGTGTATTGTGGTTGCATTGTCGTGAAAAATACTCCTAAAATTGCATTTTGAATATAGTTTTTGTATGGGCGGTAGGCGTGTCCGTTGACCGATTTTGCTCATTTTCAATCCCCCGAGCTAGCTTTGACGACGGAGGCAGTGTACCAAATTTTATTGAATTATCTTGCTCAGTTTTCCCAAAAAGTGTATTTCAACACACAGCCAGCCACCCAGCCAGCCAGACAGACGGACATGGCTATATCGACTCAGAAGGTGACGCTGATCAAGAATATATATACTTTTCTATACCTGCCACGCCTCCTTCTCTGCGTTACAAACGGAAGGACAAAGTGAATATACCCTGGGTGTAGGGTATAAAAAGTATAATACCAAGCTCAGCGTGCTATTTTCGATTTAGGGTCTGAAATCAATAAGTCAAATATACAGAAAAGGTACGGTAGTCGACACGAAATTGTGTTCATCGTTTTTATTAAATTCGCTTATTATAATAATTATAATGTGACACTAATTACCGTGTCACTAATGACATTCTGCTCTTTTTACGTGTTTTAGCAAGCAGATGTGTTATTTATGACAATATATCTACATAGCTTATTGCATTCGGGACACTAAATACCGTGACACTCATGACATTCTATAATACCAAGCTCAGTGAGCTTTTTTCGATTTAGGATCTGAAGTCAATTTCTTAAGATGGTCTAATATGTTAAATGTACAGAAAAGGTACCGTAGTCGACACAACACTGTGTTCATCGTTTTACATTTTAAGGTTATCAAAGACTCACAGATCTAAAGAGGTACTACCTAAGTACATGGTCATTAAAAATAACTAGTGAGGGTGTAAATTTTGGCCTGGCCAAAAAATAAATATCCTACACTGCAGTATTTTGAAAATTTTGCTTATATAGGAGATGCCATGCCTTCTTGTCCGAGTACACCCAGTTTATGTTCAGAGCTTGCATTTATTGCTTTTAGTGTCAGAGTGAAATTTAGTTGGATTATCTCAAAAAAACTCTTTCAGTATAGCATTTTGAATCTTTTGCTTATATGGGAGGTGCCACGCCCCCTTGTCTGATTTCACCCAATTTTTGCTGAGAGCTTTCATTTACAATTCTTAGTGTCTGAGTCAAATTTGGTTCGAATATCTCATAAAACGCTTTCAGTATAGCGTTTTGAAGCTTTTGCTTATATAGGAGGTGCCACGCTCTCTTGTCCGAGTACACCCAGTTTTTGTTAAGAGCTTGCATTTATAGTTTTTAGTGTCAGAGTGAAGTTTAGTTGGATTATCTCAAAAAACTTTTTCAGTATAGCATTTTGAAACTTTTGCTTATATGGGAGGTGCCACGCCCCCTTGTACGATTTCAACCATTTATAATTTTTAGTGTCTGAGTCAAAGCTGGTTCGAATATCTCAAAAAACGCTTTCAGTATAGCGTTTTGAAGCTTTTGCGTATATGGGAGGTGCCACGCCCTCTTGTCCGAGTTCGCTCAGTTTTTTATCAGAGCTTGCGCTTGCAATTCGTAGTACTTATGTGTATTGTGGTTGCATTGTCGTGAAAAATACTCCTAAAATTGCATTTTGAATATAGTTTTTGTATGGGCGGTAGGCGTGTCCGTTGACCGATTTTGCTCATTTTCAATCCCCCGAGCTAGCTTTGACGACGGAGGCAGTGTACCAAATTTTATTGAATTATCTTGCTCAGTTTTCCCAAAAAGTGTATTTCAACACACAGCCAGCCACCCAGCCAGCCAGACAGACGGACATGGCTATATCGACTCAGAAGGTGACGCTGATCAAGAATATATATACTTTTCTATACCTGCCACGCCTCCTTCTCTGCGTTACAAACGGAAGGACAAAGTGAATATACCCTGGGTGTAGGGTATAAAAAGTATAATACCAAGCTCAGCGTGCTATTTTCGATTTAGGGTCTGAAATCAATAAGTCAAATATACAGAAAAGGTACGGTAGTCGACACGAAATTGTGTTCATCGTTTTTATTAAATTCGCTTATTATAATAATTATAATGTGACACTAATTACCGTGTCACTAATGACATTCTGCTCTTTTTACGTGTTTTAGCAAGCAGATGTGTTATTTATGACAATATATCTACATAGCTTATTGCATTCGGGACACTAAATACCGTGACACTCATGACATTCTATAATACCAAGCTCAGTGAGCTTTTTTCGATTTAGGATCTGAAGTCAATTTCTTAAGATGGTCTAATATGTTAAATGTACAGAAAAGGTACCGTAGTCGACACAACACTGTGTTCATCGTTTTTATTAAATTCATATAGAATACATACATATAGAAATTATTGCGTTTGGAACACTCAATACCGTGACACTTATGACATTCTGCTTTTTTCATGTGTTTTAGTAAGAAGATGTGCTATGCATAGTTAATTGAATTTGAAAATTTCATAGCATAATAACAATAACGTGACACTTATGACATTATACTTTGTATTGTGTTGTAAAATATTACTCACACATGCGTATCCTTAGTTCGCTACTCAAGAGAAAAAATTTAAAAACGCTGTCTCCATAGAAATTTAGAAGCAGTTGCGCAATGATTTTTTGTAAGGCAGTAAGAACACCTTGGGTTCGAACCCAGCCCGGGTGATCTTTTTTTCCTTTTTTTTTATTTTTTTTTTTTTTTTGCTTTATTGTTTTTAATGAAAATATTTTTGATTCAACATATAATTATTTCACTTTTCTATTTTCCTTTCTCTTATTTATTTACTTTTGCTTAATTGAATTGAAACTGATTGCGCAATGATTCTACCTAAGGCTGTGGGAATCATTCGAATGTCAAATTCGGTTTGGACAACATTTGCTTAACCCTTTAACTGTTTATGTCGAGTATACTCGTCGTGAAGATAAAAAAAATCGCATTCGTATTATTATTAAACGAATCAACTGTAATTTTTTTTCCTGAAAAAGGGCAAATAAAGATCTTTTAAAAAATGTACATTCTAGAATATTCATTAGTCTGGCAACCTTATTTATTTTAATCACAATAGGTGAAATAACAAATTCTGGGGAAGTACCGTTACAAAACGATTTTATGTGATATTTTTTTAACAATGAAATAAATTTTGTTTGTAAACATCGAATAAAAATATATATTTTTTAAAAAACCAACACGCAACTTTTGATCATAATTGCCATAATTTTATAAACAGAAACATTTTACTCTGTTTATGTCGAGTATACTCGTCTTCGATGGAAAATAATTAAACAGTTAAAGGGTTAATATACAAACTTAATACCTCTTCATATCATCGCGCATTGGTGTAGCGGTCTAAAGAGTTAGTTAATGTAAGTAAAAATAATCTGTTTCTATCTATCAAACGGACGGTCGTGGATTTAAATCCTGGTGCTGCCAGATTTTTTTTTTTTTTTGAATTTTATTGAAAAACGCTTACTGCAAAATTACAAATAAGCGCTTCAAAAGGCCTTTTGAAGCAAGGCTGCGGTAAGCTTAAGCGCGCTTACATCCTATGACATGCAATCTTAAAAAAAAAGAATAGTTCTTACGGAGCGTAATCGCCTATTGGTGAAAAGGGTTTTTGAAGCACTTCTTTTCCCCTTGGGTAGAGTGTTGAACATTTTATGGTGCATACTTTCAAGACAACTTACCTAAAAAGAGACAGAGAGAGAAAAAAAGATTATGTTAAATTTTTTGTTAAGTTTGTTAAGTGTTAATATTTAAGTTTTGAAAATTTTGAGGTTTTAAGTGGCTCAGAATTTGTTTTTTAAAAAAAATTTCTTTGGAAAGGGAGAGAAAAGTGCACTATTTTCAAGCACCCACTGTCAACAATTTTTATTAGGATTATCACAAAAAGTTCGAAATATTGTTGATAGCGAGTAAGTATTTTCGTAACATTAAATGGAGGAAATCAATTTCATAAGAACGCAATTTTTACAGTGCAGTTCCCCTAAGAGGAGAAGTCAGTGTTTAGATATGTTGCAATGAAAATATTAAAAGCGAAAAAATAATGGATGCTGACCTTATATTTCGCCCGTCTAAGAATGACACTTTGACAGCTAAGGGATCTAAAAAATATCTGATATCCTATCCATAATTATAATCAACAGTTAATTCTAGCGAATGTGACACTCATGGACATCTGGTTGGCATTTTCGTCTGTCAGAGTTTTGAAATCATCTCAACACAGTTTTTTTTATTGAATGTTAAGATAGAATGATTTATTTTGCGTAAATACCTTTTTTTTTGTATTAAGAGCTTGGCGAACGTGACACTCATGACACTCTATTAGCATTTGTGGCTGCATAATCGCAGATATCTCCTTTATACACCCACCTGGCGGTGTCTAGTGGAATTTTCTCGATGATACTGTCATCCTCTAAGTGTCAAGTCTATACTTTGCTAGTAGCATTTTGCGAAGAGACATCTACGACGAACTATTAAGAAATTTTTTCAATATCTCTCTTCACAATTCGAATATCTTTGCTGTGGTAGATCAAGAAATTGTGTTGTTTTGATAAATATCGCACCATCAGTATTTGAAATTTCTGGTTGTTTTCCATAGTTTAGTGTTTATACCAAATTAATGTGAGGTGATGCGCCTAGATCACTTTAAGTACGTTTAATTATGTTGATTCTTGTCAGTTTACAGAATTTAGTACAAATTAGTATACACTTATGCAACATTATTTTGCATTCACGTCACAATATAAAGCTAAATCCAATCAGATATGACATCACTCTTAAAGCGGACAATGACGACATTCGACGGAGGGAATGGACATTTACTCAAGAATCTCAACTGAACAATAAATATATATGAAGACATCTTGGATTATTGCCAACAAAACAAAAGTACGCATTTTTAATTCAAATATAAAACCAGTTTTGTTGCGAAGCTGTAGACGCATATTAAAAGTCCAGTGAGCTCACACCAACTTAAAGGTCGATATACAAAGAAAATGCAGTCAGTTAGCCAACAGGAATAAGTTATGCAAACAGATGTGAACAGGACACATTGTCTGAAAACCGCCCAATAAAGTTTGTCCTCGAGTGGAATCTACAAGACAGTTGAGAATGTGATGTGACTGAAAACCTAAGAGCGTATGAAAGTTTTGAAAACGATTAAAAGGTGCCACAGGATAATACAGTTGGGCATAGTAAAAAAAACTTGACGCATATCCAAGCCAAACTTGAGAGCTTGACATTGACAATGAAAATGAAAACGAAAGCGTCATGCAAATTACATTTTCATTAAAAACTTTAAGACAAATACGAAAGAGATTAAAATGAACTGGTGAGAGAGAAAGAGCGAAAGAGGAGAGAGCTCAAACCGGACAATTAACTATGAAACATGTGTATTAAGAAAACGTGCAAAACACAAAGCTTCAGTCTAATGAATTACAACTACTTAATTGATAAATTTAATTGCGGGGCACTTGAATAATTGAGATGTACAATGACTTTGCTGATCCTTAATAAAAATGTTGTTGGGGTATCTAGAATGTAAGCAATTAAAACAAAAGCTAAAAGCTTTACATGAGATCGGTAGAAGCAGCAGCCGGACGATCAATGAACCAGAACTTTGAATTTTTAATGACACTATTTGTTTTGTACGACGCGTTGAGCGAGCAAAATAAAAAAAGATTTGTTTGGGGAATTTTTTCTGTTTACTCTCGCACTCTCACTCACTCTCTTTGTGATTTTTTTATAATTGTAATTTGCAAGTCAAGTCAATATAAAGACAGTTTGCTAAGGAATTATTTTCACCAGTTTGATATTTAGAACAGAACATTACTGTTGACTTTGGTAGATCGGTCGGTCAATTGGGAATATAACGACGTGAACGCGTGAATGTAAGGGAAGGCAAAAACTTCCTGTTTTAATCGGTTAAAAATTTCCATATTTTTTCGTTAGAACTTTTTTTTAAATTTCGTTGTAAAATGTTCGTTGGTACTTTACAAAAATTTTGCATCCTGCTGCTGCTGCTCTCGCACCGACTCGTCGCGCAGCAGCACAGCATAATCATGTCCTTTATGGAATTTCTACAACGTGGTCAACGCGATGTGAATTTGGAGAATCTCGATAATAACGTGAAAATGTTACCCGAGTACGATTTTATTGTCATTGGTGCCGGCACCGCTGGTTGCGCACTTGCCGCGCGTCTTTCGGAAAATCCCGCATGGCGTGTTCTCCTACTCGAGGCCGGTGGCCCGGAGAGTTTGGTCATGGATGTTCCTGTCGTCGCACATTTTCTACAATTGGGTGATATGAATTGGAAATATCGTACACAACCATCGAATCGTGCATGTTTGGCAATGAACAACAATCGTTGCAATTGGCCGCGTGGCAAGGTAATGGGCGGCTCTTCGGTGCTCAACTATATGATGTATACGCGCGGTAATCGTCGCGACTATGATCGTTGGGCAGCGCTTGGCAATGACGGTTGGAGTTATCGTGATGTGCTGCCATATTTTAAGAAATTTGAAGGTTCAACTGTGCCGGATGCTGAGCCAGATTATGTCGGTCGCAATGGTCCTGTTAAGGTGTCATATGTTAATTGGCGTTCCAAGATAGCCGATGCTTTTGTTGAGGCCGCACAACAAGATGGTCTTAAATATCGTGATTATAATGGACGTATACAAACGGGTGTTTCCTATCTACAGACCAATACAGCCAATTCAATACGTTGGAGTTCAAACCGCGCGTATCTTTATCCGCTTAAGGGTAAACGCCGTAATTTGCATGTGAAGAAAAATGCGCTTGTCACTAAAATACTTATTGATCCGGAGAGCAAGACTGCTTTTGGTGTTATTGTTAGCATACAAGGCAAGTCTTTTAAGCTTTTAGCGCGACGTGAGGTTATAGTGTCGGCCGGTGCAATTAATACACCACAATTGTTGATGCTCTCGGGCATAGGACCGGCGAAACATCTACGTGAAGTGGGCATCAAACCGATTGCTGATTTGGCGGTTGGCTACAATTTACAAGATCATACGGCGCCTGGTTTGACTTTCACTACAAATGCTACCTCTTTGCACTTTTCGGAATTTTTTGAATTACAACGTTTTGAAAGTTTTGTGCAAGCTTCTGGACCTTTTGGTTCGCCGGGCGGCGTAGAGACTATTGCTTTCTGGGACTTGGAAAACCCAACGGCGCAGGATGGTTATGCAGATATTGAGCTGTTTATGATTGGTGGCGCTATGAATGCTAATCCGGCATTGTATAGAGCTTTTGGCTTTAAGAAGTCAATATATGATGCGCTCTTTGCAGATTTTGTACGTTACGATATGGATGGTTTTATGATCTTTCCAATGATACTCCGTCCAAAGAGTCGTGGACGCATTATGCTTAAGAGTAGCGATCCATTTAAATATCCACTAATATATGCCAATTATTTTTCACATCCATATGACGTGGATATATCCGTCAAAGGTTTACTTAAAACGCTGAGTCTAATGGAGCGCCCCGCTTTTCAAAAGATCAATGCCAAATTGTTGGATAAGGAATTGCCGCCATGCAAAAAATATGGCCATATGACACGCGCCTATTGGGAATGTTATGTGCGACATTTTACTTTTACAATTTATCATTATTCTGGGACGGCTAAAATGGGTCCAGCAGATGATCCAAGTGCTGTTGTAGATCCACGACTGCGGGTACATGGCGTAAAGAATTTACGTGTAGTTGATGCAAGCATAATGCCAGAGCTTATTTCAGGGCATCCTAATGGACCAGTTTATATGATTGCTGAAAAGGCTGCTGATATGATTAAACAGGATCATGGCTACTTAAAGTACTGACAGCAGTTGGAACGGTTACCACAAAAAGTCCCATTTATGTCGGTGACTTTGGACTATTTTACTATATTTCTATGATATTTATTGGATAAAGCTTTTTATTAATACTCAGGTACACAAGAAATTTTGTTAATATTTCAACTTGTTGAATCTCGACAAGGGATATATAGAGATATTTCTCTCTGCAAACTTTACGGCCTGAAACTTCACATCTGCATGTTGGCACCCGGAATCTCCACATCTGGTGTCTTAATAAACTATTCTATTACATAATGCTTAGATTTCCACGAACTCAAAGAAAGCTACTTACTTCTAGAATAATGTCTAAGGAAGACGTTTAGTTCAGTAATTACTGCTAATATTCCATTTTGAGATATGATTAAGCAATTGTTGCTGAGGACTCTGAAGGGAAGGCGTTTGTGTTGCTGATCAAACGCAATAATTCAAGGCCATAATATCCAACCACGACCAACTAAAGGCGAGGTATTCAAAATCAGGACTAATTATGGCAGACCAGCAGCTAGTTTCGGTTTCAGCCGTTTATAATCCTTAGACTAGTCAACAGAGGGTCTTCATTAAAAGCCAATTATTTTGTAAATCTAAATTGTTTACGCTCACACCGGCAAATGTTTCTTTCGTATTGAAAGTTCTCATCAAACAGTAGTTGCAGTACACTTATTTGTGACGTTTCGGAAAGGCCGTTTATTGACCGTCTCATAGTAAAACACCTGCCATTTCTAACTTGCCGCTCTGAAAGAGATAAGTAACTAATTAAGACCAAATTGGCATAGGCTTGATGTTCATCGTCGAGCAACTCAAGTTATAAATTTATGCAAGTTCTTATGGAAGCCGAGTTCTCTTTGTAGATGACCAAGTAAGTTAGCAGCTTTTTTTTCTACAACGACAAGTTCTCACAACGTTGATGGTCCCAGCAATGCAAAGTAGTCGAGCAAGTCGCGAGACATCCTTATGCGACGGAATCATAAGGTCGTATAAAGAGAAGTCGATTAGCTTGACAAAATCGCTAACATTTTTTAAGATCTTTATTCTTCTTGTGTCCTTCATCGCCTTCTAGAGCTTTGGACCCTTACAAAATTCCCCGTTTTCACTTTTTTCCTGTTCCAGTGATTCTATTGGTTGGTGAAGACTTGTAAACTGTTAGACAACCTTATTTAGCAGATGCATAGAGGAACTGGCAGAATTTTCGACTCTAAAATTTCATTGAACAGAATTCAAGATTGCCAAGATTGCCGTAGCTGAGAAAAGTCCTTAGACATGGATTGTTTATGTTCAAGCAAGGTCATATTTGTTTTGGAGATCGTCAACTATTTCGCCAATATGTATTTGGTTACGCTTAAGCAAGGTCATGTTTGTTTGGGAGATCGCAGAAAATTCCGCCAGCAAGATCATGGTTTCTGGAAGTAACAGGCAACAGCGGTCAATGTCAGAAAAAGGTCAACTAATGGTACACTAAAAAAGAAAAACCAAAAGCTTAATTTATGCCCAGCTGCTCACAAGTTTGCATATTAGACGATCGATCGACCGTGTTGAGGATATCATACAAACTTGCATACATAGCGTATCCATATATTCTTGTTTGGCTGGTATTCTTGAATTGAATATTTATCCGTTAGTACGAAGCTACAAGAAAGCAGAACATGATAAAAGCTCTTTGCCATCAGCAGCAGCAGCGCCCAACTAATGATCGCAGAGACTCGATCGATTCAAGATACTTATGTGAGCGTCGGCATTATGTTTGACTGTGTGAGTTTGCGCGCGCGTTCATTTCGCATTGAACTATAAAGTTATAGACAAAAAGACGCGGTGACACAAGAGATTTGTTGCTGCTGCTGCCAGTCTACAACTCAACTCAACTTGGCTTGGCTATTTTTAATATTAATATGAACTTGGCCGTATGAACAACGCGCATTTAAAGTTACGCATTCGATTGGTTAAGACGGGCTCGCGCAAGACTTGATTGTTTCGGTTGATCGTGGTGGCAGCGTTTGAAACGTTTAAGCAATAAAATTTAAATCGAAATAAAAAAATAAAAATTAGAAATAGAATCAAGAACATTAAGCAGAAAGCGCTAATAAAGTGTCAAGTGTTTCAGAACTGTTTCAGAATATTAAGAACATCGCGATCTTATCAGACAGAACTAAAAACAAAATAAAAACAAACAAAAACGTGTGCGCGTTTTAAATAATGAACTTTTGATTTAAAACACACGATAAGTGCAGTTTTAAAGAATACCCCACCCCTACTCATATCCCCACTGAAATGCTATATATGCTAAAATTCTCGCGTGCGCTCTTCATCGCCTCCCTGTTCGTCGCTGTTACTCACGTACGCCTCAGTCAGGCGCAATATCGCAATGTTATACTCGAAACCTTCGATTTCTTGCGTCGCGGTGAAAATGACGTCAATCTGGAGAATTATGACAACAACCTCACAATGGATGGGGAATATGATTTCATTGTCGTCGGTGCTGGCACCGCCGGTTGTGCGATTGCCGCACGCCTCTCAGAGAATCCAAAATGGAAAATTCTACTCTTGGAAGCTGGTGGTCCCGAGCGACTCGTTATGGACATACCTATAGTTGCGCATTTTCTGCAGCTGGGTGAAATGAATTGGAAATATCGTACACAGCCATCGGATCATGCCTGTTTAGCGATGAACAACAATCGTTGCAATTGGCCGCGTGGTAAGGTAATGGGCGGCTCTTCGGTGCTCAACTATATGATGTATACGCGCGGTAATCGTCGCGACTATGATCGTTGGGCTGCGTTGGGCAATGTTGGATGGAGTTATAAGGAAGTGCTGCCTTACTTTAAGAAATATGAAGGTTCCAGCGTACCCGATGCAGAGGCAGAGTATGTGGGACGTGATGGTCCTGTTAAGGTGTCCTATGTGAATTGGCGTTCCAAGATTGCTGATGCTTTTGTTGAAGCCGCACAGCAGGATGGTCTAAAATATCGTGACTATAATGGACGCATACAAAATGGTGTTGCCTACTTGCATACAACAACACGTAATTCAACCAGATGGAGCTCAAATCGTGCCTACCTCTATCCGATCAAGGGTAAACGTCCAAATTTGCATGTGAAGAAAAATGCGCTCGTCACCAAAGTCCTAATAGATCCGACGACAAAAACTGCTTATGGTATCATTGTGCAAACAGATGGACAGACGCATAAAATAATGGCGCGTCGTGAAGTTATTGTTTCGGCTGGCGCCATTAATACACCACAGTTGTTGATGCTCTCGGGCATAGGACCGGCGAAACATCTACGTGAAATGGGCATCAAACCAATTGCCGATTTGGCAGTGGGCTTCAATTTACAAGATCATACAGCGCCAGCAGTGACATTTACCACAAATGCTACCTCATTACATTTTGAAGATTTCTCCGAACCGACATTGATAAATCGTTTTAATAATCGTGAAGGTCCCTATGGTTCACCGGGCGGCTGTGAAGCTATTGCTTTTTGGGATTTGGAAAATCAAGAGAAGGAAGATGGTTGGCCTGATATTGAGCTGTTTTTGGTTGGTGGTTCCATGTCAGCAAATCCAGCAATTTCACGCGCTTTTGGGCTCAAGAAATCAATCTATGATTCTATCTTTGCTGAAATTGAAGTTAAGAATTTAAACGCCTTCATGATATTCCCCATGATATTACGTCCAAAGAGTCGTGGACGCGTTATGCTTAAGAGCAATGATCCCTCAAAGTATCCATTGATATTTGCCAACTATTTCAATCACCCATACGATGTTGATATTTCAGTGCGCGGACTGCTCAAGGCCATAAGTCTCATGGACCAGGATGGTTTTAAGAAAATCAATGCCAAGCTGTGGGAACGCAAGATACCAACATGTAAGGCGTTTGCCTACAAGACACGTGAATACTGGGAATGTTATGTGAAACATTTCACCTTTACCATCTATCACTACTCGGGTACGTGCAGAATGGGTCCAAGTACGGATCGTGCAGCTGTGGTGGATCCACGTTTGCGTGTCTATGGCATAAAGAATCTGCGTGTAGCTGATGCCAGCATAATGCCAGAGATAATGTCGGGACATCCGAATGGTCCAGTGTTTATGATTGGTGAGAAAGCGGCAGATATGATAAAGCAGGATCATGGTTTTATACCGTAAGCAATGTAATTGAATTAAGTAATTGGGGTGGGATTTGTTTTGCGTCAAAACTTTAAAAGAGGGGCTGGTTAAAAGATGTAAATAGTTTTAGTGTATATATATAGGACAGTACAGTGTTGCCGTGTGTGTATAATTTTCGATTGTTTTGTACTTAATTTCTTCAGGTTTAGTGTACTAAAGAGAGATATGTCATATACAAAACGTATGCAACTTTTCAAGTATAGAATTTAAGTGAATTTATTTATATACCTTTGTTCCCAATTGCAACAACAAATGTGTGTTATTTAAGTTTTATTTTTATTTTTTTATTTAAAATTGTACTGAATGTTTTATTTGTAAGTTTGTAAGCCAAATAAATTGTAAATACATAAATGAACGAACAAGAATTCGTCACAATCTTTAAATGCGTGCAGTTTTTTTAAGTTTTTTTCGGCAAAACTTTTTATGAATCAATATTTTCTCGAAATTGGCTTGAGACAGGTTTTTTCGATGTTTTGTTTGATATGTTTTTTTTTAATTTTTTTTCTTTATTTTTTTTTATTTTTTATTTTTTTTTTTCTATTTTTAAATGAGATAAAAAGTTTAAATTAAACGTTGACACATGTTGTAATGTCATTTTGCAAAATACCAGTTTATTGGACAAAATTTGAAAGAAAATTTGCATTTTGTGAGATTATTGGCAGCACTATATGGCTGCTTTTATAGCAATAGATAAACTGTCATGAGAGAAAAAACATAATAAAATATATCGAATGCAATAAATATATGAATGAAAGAAAATTGATGACATTAGCTAGTGCACGATGGAAGAGTTCATTGGAGGTCTAATGATACGAAAGAAGATAAAGAGCACAAGCTTGTATAGATACCATCAAAAAGATGCAACAGTTTTGCCCTCAAAAAAAATATCGATAGAGTTTTTTCACATTATAAACAAAAACAGCGGTGTATACCAACTTGAACCCTATGACCAGTAAGATCATCTACAGAAGGTCTTTATTAAAACACAATTATTATACACCCAGGGTATATATATTAACTATGTCCTTCCGTTTGTAATGCAGAGAAGGAGGCGTGGCAGATAAAGAAAAGTATATATATTTTTGATCAGCGTCCTGAGTCAATATAGCCATGTCAGTCTGGATGTCTGTCTGTCCGTTGAAATCATTTTAATATTTTTTGGCCGCAAGAGAAATCGATGAAATTTGGTATGCTACCTCCGTCGTCAAAGTTAGCTTGTGTGATTGAAAATGAGCGAAATCGGTCAACGAACAAGCCTACCGCCCATACAAAAAATATATTTAAAATGCAACTTTAGGAGTATTTTTCTTGACAATGCAACCAAAATACACATAAATACTGCAAATTGTTAGCGCAAAGCTCTGAGAGAAAACCGGGCGAATTCGAACAAGAGGGCGTGGCACCTCCCATACAAGCAAAAGCTTCAAAACGCTATACTGAAAGTATTTTTTAAGATAATCAAACTAAATTTTACACAGACACTAAGGACTATAAATGCAGGCTCTGAGCTAAAACTAGACGAATTCGGACAAGAGTGCGTTTCACCTCCCATAAGGACTGCGTTCGATAAAATTGTCCGACACATTTTATCCAATAACTTGTTTTCAAATTACTCAATTTAAAAATTTTTTTCGCAGTAGGCATTGAATTGAATGTACCAAAACTATGGTTTTCAAATTTTGTCCCAGTCAGTCATATTTACTTAAAAATGGCAAACGAGCTATAAGTTCGAAAGTCTATAGTAAAAATTTTTGAAGACCACCCGCGGTAGACTACCAATAGAATTGCTCGGAACAGCAAAATTAATGTGAAATTGATACCAAGAGTTCTGAAAAAATTTAAGGAAGACTTGGATGTCTTTCGAAAGCCAGGTTCCGCGAAAGAAAAAGGCATTCGTGACCAAAACAAAAACTTCGTCACAATTTTAAAGAGAACCCCATCATTTCATGCAGAAAACTGGCACAGAAGGTAAAGTGTTCCGAGTTTTTAGTTCGCAAGGCCAAAAAGGAGGTTTGTTTGAAGACGTTTAAGGTACAAAATGTTTCTGACAGAAATGCTATGAAGAACAGGAAACCAAAACAGCACGGCATAAAATTAAAAATTAATTTTTTCCCAAAAACTTTAATGCTGCATCATGGACGACGAAACTTATGTTTTAGCCGATTTTACGCTGCTTCCAGGCCAAAAATTGGACGAAAAGCTTAAGTCAAAAAAGCAGTCAAAATTTCCTCGTTAGTTCTTGGTTTGGCAAGAAAACTGCAGTTGTGGCAAAAGGAGCAATTCTTTTTTTACCACTGGAACAGTAAACACCGAATTCTATATTAAGGAATGCTTGGAAAAACGACTTTAGCCTTTCCTACGAAAGCATGAAGTTTCCACTTTCTTTTGGCCAGACTTAGCATCTTGTCATTACAGTAAAATGGCCTTGCAGGGGTAGTCAAGAAATATTATGATTTTGGAGCCTCGTGAAGCAAATCCTTTGGTCAAAAAGAAGATAAAGGCAACAAAAAAAGTTGCCAAGAATGCTAAAAATTCGAGAAAAGTTGTGTTCAGCAGCTAGAAAGTTATCAAATAATACAATAAAATCCTTAATGGAAGGAGTGTCAGAAAAGTTACAAAAAAGTTTGTAAAAAAAATATTATTAAAATTCTAGATACGTTATACAAAATTTAATAAAATGGCGTTTCAAGAATGAGTCTAACTTTTAAAATCGGACTACTAGTTCCAGAGATTTTTTGAATTTTGTATCGGACAATTTTATCGAACGCAGTCCTTATAAGCAAAAGCTTCAAAACGCTATAGTGAAGAAGTTTTTTGAGATAATCCAACCAAATTTCACTCAGACACTAAGAACTATAAATGCAAGCCCTAAGCAGAAACGGGGTGAATACTGCAGTGTAGGGTATTTAATTTTTGACCAGTCCAAAGGTTACACCCTTACTAGTTCTGATTATAAAACTACCCTGTCAAAAACCCTGTTTTTTTTTTTTTAAATGGATACCTGTCAAACCTTGAACATTTTGTGTTGTTTATTTTACTTTTGACTATATACCTACTAAGTTTATATCATTTTCTGTGCATTTCAATTGTTCTTGTTGTTAAAAAATTTTCATATTGAAAATCTTTCCTGTCAAAAAATCCTGTTTTTCTATATATGAAAACCTGCCAAGCCTGTTGTGTTGAACTTTTTGGCATGCACCATGTCATATATTTTGATTCTTTTTCTTTTTAAAATTCTGTTTTTTTTTTTTTGTTGGTCAAATGAAAACCTCTCAAACCTATCCTGTTCGGTTGTTTTCTTATCAAGAAAAACTTTCCTGTCAAAAATTCTATTTTTATTTTTTAATATGAAAACCTGTCAAATATTAATTTCTGGTCGATTTTTCCTATTTTTCGATCAAAATGAGTTGGACAGAGGTCAAAGAGCCACACAGTTTTTGGATAGCCTGTGCTAAAATTGGTGGCAAGTATCGCCACTGGCCAACTGAGTTTTTGTTAAGCTGTAAGAAAAGTATGCAGAAAGTTATTGCTGCGTTCCGAACTTGCGATTTTAAGTAAACAGCAGCACAATAAACAATTTTATAACCTTTAACGCTTGGTAAAATTTTCAAATATTTACATAGCCAATTTATAGAGCTACGATTGAACGTTTGGAAAGTGTACACTTTTAAGAGTTTTCACAAATAATTTGTAAGGTTAAAATAAACAATTATAAAATGTTTATTTCCAAATGTTTTCATAATCGTTTTCCAAACGAACAAAAAGTTTTTTATTTTATTTTATCAATGGCTCATTGAGTTAAGTAAAACAAATGGCATCTGAATCATAACCGGCACTTTAGGTCAGTTGATAAGAATGTCGACTCATAATTCCGTAGTCATAGGTTCGATTCTCAGTAAAACCAAAAAGCTTTTTCCAAATGTTTTCCATAAGCTTACTATGAATGGTCCAATTTCGATTATTAACAATATAAACAACATAAAATCAACATTTTGCAAGTTAATTTCCTAACAAAACATGTGCTCAAAAAAGCTACTACATTAATACGTAAGACAAAAACTTGTCCTACCTTTTTTACTATGTTAGAAATGGAGCACGACTTTGAATTGTACACTATTAGAAAGGTATTTGCGTTCAAATGTGCACAAAGTTAATATTATTTTAATATCTTGCCATTAAGCCAGGTAAAATTAAATGCAAATATTTTCAACAAAATACGCGGTCACACAGTGTTTAAAAGAGAATACAGCACAAAGAGAAAGACAAAAAGCTGACTGACACTGATTTCATGTTTTTTCTTTTCTTTTCGTTTCACATTTGTCATTGTAACAGGGATGATAAATGAGCTTTTCTATTTTGTACCAAATAGCAGAAAAAACTAAAACTGTCCAAAAAGTACCAGAATTATTTAATACATTTGTGGTCAAATTTTGACTATTGGGCGATTCTAGTAACAAATTATTTTCCAAGCGTTTTAATTTGTTGGGAATGTTACAAATAAAATATTTTATAACATAAATATATAGTATTGTTTTTTTTTTAATGAAATTATTAGGTCACTTATAGTCCAAGTGTTGTGTTTAAGAACCCTGAAAATTTTAAAAAGTTCAAAAAACTTTTTTCATGAACTAGTGGTTAGATGGTTGGTTACCAATGGTTTGATTAGAATAAAAAATTATCAAAAATTTTAAAAAATTTTTTTAATTAATTAAATTATCAAGATATTAAAAATAAAACATCAGATTAATTGTTCAAATAAATAGACTTCCGCATATAACCAACTAAGTGTGAGATTGCAGCAAAACCAAACCGAAGAGATAACATCACACCTAAAAAGGCAACAACTTGGCTAAAACACTGCATTGAATTAAAGCAAAGCAGGTTTATATTTTTTGCTCCAAAAAACAACAAATATTTGGCTTTTAACTGAACGCAAAGAATCCAACTAAACTTTTAACTGAACTGTAAATGTCGTCGATTTGTACGCTTTGATTAGCATGAACATCAAATCATAGACAAAAGCAAAGCACTGTTGTGATGTTTTTTTTTTTCTAATCAATAAAATCATAAGTTTTTTTAAAGTTGAGAAACTACAACAGCACCACAGGTATAAAAAAAAAGTTTGGCATCCATATGACTGACATTGAAAATGAATTTTCAAAGTCAATGTCGGCGTTATGCGTCCAAAATGAACGGCGAACGAGTGAGTTGGTCATCAATCGTTTTAGCTGTTTAAATGAAATTCCGCCGGTAGGTACCTACTTTGCTGCTGCTGTTTTTGTGTTCAAAGTGTCAATTTCGACAGAAGCGTAATTTCACATGTCCAACATCATCATAAATGAAGCATTAAGAGCCTGGAGTAAAGTGGAGGAGATAAAATTAAAAGGGGCGTTTCGTTGTATGATTTATAATGGGTTTGCTCAGACAGTTTTTTTTGTTGATTTCAAACGAGAGAAACATTTTATATTTTTTGTTTTGAGGAAGTATTCTGCTACAATGTTGGATCATCATAATTCTTAACAATACATTTATTATTTTGCATTTTATAGATGACTTGCGTTTGGTAATTACATTTTTAATACTTAGTTGCCTGACATCTTGACTTGATTTTAGTTAAATGAGTTAGTAGTTGTTTTATGGAAAATCAAGCTCAAAGTTCTAAAATAGCCCAATGTTTGTATGCCGCTAGTGTAAGCACAGAAATGGTGAATATAGTAGGTGTTTTAGCTTATAACTTAACTACAAATGTGATATTTTTACTTATACTGACGAAAGTTAAGATTTTGCTTAAAAAAAAATTAAGTAAATTATTAACTTATTTTTAATGAAACCCAAGTGACGCTTTGAAATAAATGATTTTTATGAAATAATAAAAAAAAATTTTACTTATCCACAAAAATTACATAGTTTTTACATTTAAAATGGACAAATTAAAATATGAAACACATGACACAATGAAATCAACCCCTTCCTTAAAACTGAAGGACAATGTTTTACCATTTATCTGAACACAAAACACCCTGTAGGACCGGTGGAGACAATTGTCCCATCTTTCGTCTAGCTATTTTTTTTCAGTAGACCAAAACGAACTACATCTAAAACTAGATGTTAGTTCACTTAAATTATCAATTGTACCAAAAAATGGTTCAAATGTAATGCATAATCCGTTATTAGTACCAAAAGTGGTCCAATTGTGCATCGATTGTATCAGTGAAATTATAACGTAACTGACTTCTATGTGCTGTTTGGCAGTACGTCTACTGTGAAGGAGAGCAAACGACAGTGCATCGGTCTAATGACTTTCGCTGCATGTAGAGGACCGGGTTCAAATCCTACACTTTGTGATTTTCAATTTTTAAATTTCTATTAATTCGTAAAAAAATTTGTCTGAATAGTCTTTGGAGCGGAAAATGAAACATGTGTTTAACATAGCCGAGGTTTAAAATAATAAAATAAATTAGTAAAAAAAAAACTCATCTACACTGAGATTCGAACCCAGAACATATTGCTCAGAAATATATACAAACTCTTTAGCACATTCGGGTATGAAACCTTTAGAAATTTTTGTATAAAATTTGAATTTTAAATTAAATTTGTTGATATTTATACAATAAATAATATTAAAAAAAGGGTTGTTTTGGTCCGAATGTAATACATAAAAAGAGACACCTGACCTTTTCCTGTTCCGATTGTAATGCATGAGGAGACAATTGGTTACGTCCAATGGCAAACAATGTAAAACGTAAATAGAACTTTGGACTAGTCGGTTTCTCCCATGGAGTAGTTAGTTTGCAAACTAGTTTTGAAATAGTCCGTGGTCCTGTAGGGCAATTTTTTAAATTTCATTTTGACAAAAAATTTATTATGAAACACAAGTGACGCAATGAAATAACAGCTGTTTTTATATTCAAAAGCAACTTTTTTACAATTATTAGAAAAAGCACAATTTTTTTATGTAAAACGCGATATTTTTTATGAAACGCAAGTGACGCGTTGAAATAAATCATTGCATTGAAAGTGTGGCACAATGTTTATGTATTGGGCTGAAAAAAAAAAAAAAATGTATTTAAAACTGATGAAGTAAAATTTTATTAGTTTAAAATACAAAATAAATGAAACGCAAGTGACACATTGAAAACAAGCCCTGTTGCTTAAAACTGACTGTCATTTTTTTGCTGTTTCAGAATTTTTAAGAAAATTAATTTTTTATATTTTAAACGGAAAAAATGCTACGAGAAACTGATTTTTCTATAAATATAGCTTTAATTAAGGGAATTGTTAATACAAAGGCAATCCTACGTTCAAAAAATATCAAAAACGGTATTTTCAGTGCACTGAAACGAGAGTGACGCTCTATTATAAAGCCTTTACTAAAACTAAAAACTCTATACCTATAAATTATGCGAAAATAAAGCAATTTTTAGATTTTTAAAACAGGAAAAATGTAGAGTAGAACGGGGTAATGTCGTGCAGGGGGTAATGTCGTGCACTGGCTGTTTTAGCCCAAGGAATTGAATGATTTACCAACTGTTCGTAAGGTAGGGACCTGCTGACCTACTGAGCTTATGCATATAATACTAGCAATTTTCACCAGTTCGTCTCTACAGAGTAACCTTTTTTTCAAAACGCACGCTTTCGGGACGATAAAAGTGTTTTTTCATCGGGTCAGAAAAATAATTTTCCTTGCGGGAAAACATACCAGGTAAGTGTTTTCTGAAACGAAATATCCTGCCAAAGAAAAGAAGTATTTGGTTTTCGAAAAAAATGTTGGGCTTCACCGAGTTATCGAAGTTGACCTTTAAAACGACCATTGGGGTAATGTCGTGCACATTCACTTACTCAAACACAATTTCTCGCTACACAAATGTTGTAACACATGGATGTAACCAATGAAATTATCTTTCGTTGCATTTGCTTAAGATGTACGGCTTTGCGAGCATGTCAAAGTTGAGTGCACGACATTGCCCCGTTCTACTCTACACAACATATTATGTACTTCACACTTGTATAATAATGAATAAATACATGATAATGCTAAATCTCCTCTAATAGAACCACTACCTATCATTTCTCACACATTTTGGAACCTTTACTATACTCGGAAAAAAAAAGGACGACATTACCCCACAAATTTTGAGGGGGGTAATGTCGTGCAAATTTTTTTTTTCTTCACTTACACAAACATAACTTCTCGCTACACAAATGTTGTAACACATGGATGTAACCAATGAAATTATCTTTCGTTGCATTTGCTTAAGATGTACGGCTTTACGAGCATGTCAAAGTTGAGTGCACGACATTGCTCCGTTCTACTCTAAATATCAAATTAATGAAACATGAGTGACGCTAATAAAAGTGCTTTAAGCATAACATGTGCATTTTACAATGAAAACTATATCTTCCGATGCTTTTTTCACACCGTAAAATTTTTTACTGTATTTTATCTCTCCCGATGCCCTTTAGCTTACAATCTTACGAAAAATTTGGTATACTCAGATATGGAGCACGACTACTTGAACGGAGAAACGACATTACAAACTTTAAACTCAAATAACTCGGAAACTAGAAGAGTAAGAGGGGTCAAACTTGACAAGTTTTAAAATATTTTATCTCACAAACTAGAATGGATGAGATTTGGTCAAACAGTTTTAGAAAAATGACAAATTATGTTAGATGGGGGACGTGTCACACAAAGAAGTCTTCGCAAAATGAACTAACATGATTCGAATGAGGGTTTCTTCAGCGATCTAAAAAGATAACAACTCAATGTATGGGTTTGTAGACAATGGAGTGGAACTCTTTAGACTACGAAAAAGGAGGTTTGAGACCACCCTCATAAGATTTTGAAAAGAACGGACGACAAAGAAGCAAAAAGTCTTGGGTAAGGTGTTGAACGTGATTGACTTGAACCGTGGCAAATGTGTCAAAAAAAAAAAAAAAAACAGGAAAAATTTACCAAAAGATACTATTTAAAAAGTCATATTAAAAAACAGGATTTTTGACAGGAAACTTTTTTTCCAAGAAAAAACCATTACAGAATACAAAATTATTATACAAAGTTAAGTAAAAGTAAAATAAAAAAAAAACAGATTTTTGACCTGGCCAAACATTAAATACCCTACACTGCAGCATTTTGAAACTTTTGCTTATATGGGAGGTGCGACGCCCTCTTGTCCGAACTTACAAAGATTTTTCTCAGAGCTTGCGCTTACAATTCTTAGTATTTATGTGTACTTCGGTTGCATTGCCGTGAAAAATACTTCTAAAATTGAATTTTAAATATAGTTTTTGTATGGGCGGTAGGCGTGTCCGTTGACCAATTTCGCTTATTTTCAATCCCATGACCTTACTTTGACGACAGTTTTTCCAGAAAATGTATTTCCATGCTCACCCAGCCAGCCAGCCAGAAAGACGGACATGGCTATATCTACTCAAGAGGAAACGCTGATCAAGAATATACTTATATATTTTTCTATATCTGCCACACATCTTTCTCTGCGTTACAAACGGATGGGCAAAGTGAATACACGTATACTCTGGATGTTGGGTATAAAAACAGGAAAATTTACCAAAAATAAAAAAACTGGATTTCTGCAATAACAGAACACTTTTTTTCCAAGAAAAAACCATTAAAGAATACAAAAGTATTGTACACAGTTAAGTAAAAGTAAAATTAAAAAAATAGCAAGATATTTGACAGAAACGTAGGTATTTTACTAAGTCAAAAGTGAAGTAATTTACATAAAATTAGCCTTTAACAGGTTTTCGTATACGAAAAAAAAACAGGATTTTTGACAAGTTAGCTATTGAATAAGAAAAAACAATTACAAAAAATATAAAATAATGTGAGAACGTAAATTATACAAAGTTTAAAGTGAAAGAACGGTAAAAATAGGCTTTGACAGGTTTTCGTATATAAAAAAACCGGATTTTTGAAAGAGGTCTTATTTAACAAAAAAAAAAAAAACAAAAACAACACCAAAATGATGTATGCGTATATTTAACATGGTCAAAAGTGAAATATCGCAAAAAAAAAACAAGAACAATATAACTACCACAAAGTTCATTTGACAGGTTTTCATTAAAAAAAAACAGGATTTTTGACTGGAAAGTTCGTTAATATAATAAGAAGAAAAGAATTAGTTACAGAACACATAACTTTTTTTTATTTTTGGGGTAATTTTATCATTAAAAAGATTCTCAAAAAAAAATCTAAAAAAAAAGAACCTTAATTTGTGTGGATTATTCCATTTTTTGCTTGCTGTGATTCTATAAATGAATTTTAGAATTAATTGAAACTGCGGCTCTTTATCTATTGACAGTCTCTTAAGTATATAAATATTTGTTAAGAATATTAGAATTTTAAAATTTCCGCAAAAAAAATCAGCATAAAAACCAAACGCACAATTTGCAAATGCCAAAATAAGCCTACAAGTATGCCATCAGTTTTTCAGCTGCTTTAAAGCCAAATCAAACTGCAGTGCCTGCTAAACAGTATGAAAAGCTAAAATGGTGCTTTCCCCAATAACTGCCGGAAATATCGATTTTTTTTTCTTTCCCCATTATTTTGTTTTTTTTTTTTTTTTAAAGCCCGCAATATTTATGCTTTTGTGGTTTTTTCAAAAAGTTTACAAGAAAAACACTTGAGAATTAATTACGTACTTAAGCTGTGCCACCACACTAGTAAATGCCGGTGTTCTGCTGCTTAATTTAGAAATACAACGACAAGTAACTAATCCGGGTACTATACCTTTACATAAACACTGCTATATGTATTGGGAAAAAGATTTACATATAGAGAAGAAGTAATGAAAGGCAGAAAAAACGAACAAACAAACCCAGCGCAACACTTAAGGCGACATTTTTGTTTAAAATAATTCAGTCGTCGTTAAATGCTAAAGAACGCACTGACATTTTTTAAGGGGTAAGCAGTGGTAAAGTAGAGCGAAAGCGCAGAAAAAAAAAGAAAACGTTAAAACAAATAAATGCTGGTAACAAAAGCGTACCACTTGAATATTATGACCACAATGGCTGATGACGATAACGATGCTGTTAAGGATGATGATGATGATGATGACTATTGTACTGATATTGAACATTGCGCCTTGTCGGCTTAGGGTTAAATAGTAAATAAGAAAGCAAACGCAAACTCCAAAAGGAACAAATTCTCATGTCCAAAGTTTTGCGCAAGACTTGTCAAGCAGTCAACTTAATGTAAAGGGAAAGTTATGCCGACGACACAGGTGCTTAGAAGTTTAAAAAAGGGTGCTTTGCTTAAAGTTCGAAGTTTGAGAAAGTAAATACTTGTTCGGAAAAACAAGTACTTTGGGGTTTTATATACAACGAATTTCATATTCAATATGCTGCTAAGCTTTCAATACTTGAGTATATGGAGAAAAAATAGCAGGATGTGATGAAAAACTGAATTTCAACTTGCAATACTAATAGACTCATGCGTAGTTGGCTCCGTGATTTCCGAAAACTGAAAATTTTTTTAGAGTTCTGGGTCCGTTGAGAATAGTTCTGGAGTTCTTTTACAAAATTCGAAATAGTTCTGCGAAATTGGACCAAAAATCGGAGGTGTACCGTTTTTTGCTCAGCGCCATGTTTTTCACGTAGAGGAGTTCTGATAAGATTTTTGAGCTCACAAGAAAGAGTTCTGGATTTCTTTATACTTTTTTTTGAATTTTTTTTTTTTTTTTTTTGGTGAAAATAAAATATATAAGTTTTTAACAAAAAGAAAAGTTTTGATTACAGATCTAGATAGTACTCGAAAAGTTTTAAAGAAAATTTTATTAACATTTTTCCGAAATATTTGTACTTTTAATTTTAATCGAAAAATCAAAAAAATTTTGTGCTTTTTTTAAGTATCCGTAAATGAAAATTTTATCGTTGAGGAGTTCTGATTAGAGTTTTAGGTTGGGCTCAAAGAGTTTTAAAGAAAATATTAAGTAAAACTTTTGCAAAATATTTGTACTTTTCATTTTAATCGAAAAATTAGAAAACAATTTTCGGTTTTTTACTAGGTATCCAAAAAGGACTATTTATAGAGGAGTGCTGATTAAAGTTCCGGATAGGGCTCACAGAGTTGTAAAGAAAATCCTAGTAGCATTAACTCCTCTACGATAACACTTTCATTTTCGTTAGAAAAAAGTTGTTTACATTAAGTGTGGGTGGTAAGGTGGCAAAACATTTTGCAAAAAAATCTCCGTATTGAGTTTCCAGACAAATGGACCGAGGAGCAGATGGCGGCCATGTATTGGTACAAAAAATACATGCTTAGCAAAAGAGCAATGTCAACAAGGGCTAGAAATTACGTCACCTAACCGGCTTAGTCTGCAAAACAATTGATTTGTCATCAACGCCAAAGACAATCAAGTCTGGTTTTAGGGCAACTGACACGATGCCATTCGATCCAGACGTTTTCAGTAACACTGTTTTGTTGAAGACGTTGAGCAGAACTTCTTGAATTCGTGTGAATCAATGTTTCCAAAATAAATTAATTTTGCTTTCTTCTCCAATTGATAGTGTTTTACTTCATATTTTTGCATTTTCACCCGATTTTCTAAGGGCGCCTACAGTCGAACCAAAATTTTTTTTTTCAAAAATGATCACTCTACTATTTTTTTTTTTATACAATTTTTTCAATTGACGAAATCAATTTACTTTCTTTATCAGTAGTCAGCTAAAATCTCCAGCTTTCATTGACACTTATATGTCTGGTCTGGTCAAAAGTTATGTGTCGAAAACAAAAAGGTGCCCACAACCGACACTACTTCCCTACAAAAAAAAAACTCTTTTCTTAAAAATAAAGTTTAACTTAGCCCCAATAGATAAATACAATGGCCTTCATTAGAAATACATAAGTGTACTTCCGCTTGCTAACACTCAAAAGAAGGTTTTTCTCGGAAAGTAACCAAACCAACTTTCAGATCGACCATCACCGACCGCGTTGAAATCTTAAGACAGTGTACTTTAATCGTTGTGTCCAGAAACGTAGTTTTTTATTTTATTCGATACCGATCTTTTGGAACTAAATGTCCACTCTGTACGCAACCTAATGCTTTGGTGTAATATTTTATATTGCATACTTTTTAGCGCATTCAATATTTCATTGTGTCATTGGCACATGCTATTTATTGCTTTAATAACATTAATTTTAACTAACTAATGGAAATCAACTAAATTTCAACACCTTCAAAGAAAATGAAAGTAATCGAAGCGTGTTACCAACATTACCCTGATTTTCTGTTGTGAGCATCGTAGGTAAGCACATTTTGAAAAGGGTGTCCCATAATGCATGCAAAATTTGAATTAAATAGAAAGCACATGTTTTTTATTTTTTTATTGAAACATAATGTAGCATAGGGCTATGTATGGAATAGCACATTGGGCAGAAGATCTATACGGCTAAGCTGACACATACGCACTCTTTTGTCGAAATTCTCCATTTTTCATAAATGTGGCTGAATTTCATTGATGCATTTTTACGAACCCCAAACTGTCAGCTGTCAAAGTTTTTTTCTTTTTTGGTTGGCAACACTTTACCGCACAAATGGCAGCAAATTCCAAACTTGCATGAGTTATGTGACACCCTTTACATATGTATGTACAGCAATAAAATGACTACAAATGCGCGCGCTAATGGTGCGTTTCATAGAAAAATCACCCCTCGGCTAATGTAGAATAAACGGATGGATGACTTGCTGGCTGGACAGACGACCCAATGGACATACATGCACATGTCCAACGAAGCATCCATCCGTTTGGGCTACCGTCAAAACAAACGTGAATGCATGTAACTGCATAAAGAAACGACATAATCAGTGGCGTACAACACAACGCGCTTTGATTTTGTTGTTATCCTGGGATGCCACCTTCCCCTTTCTAACATTATGTTATATACATACGAATGTTTTCGTATGTGTGTAGTAGTTTTTTATTGCACCATTGGTATAAAACTCCCTAAGTTGCATTTTCCGCAGGTTTATTTCCATTTTTACTTTTAACTTTTATTTAGTCATGGGAAAAAAATTGCATGGAAAAATCTATTAATCCTTGGGGGTTGTTTTTTTGTTGTTTTGCTCCTTTTTGCACCACATCTGCCATTCGTAGTTGCATGCATTTTGAAATTCATCACCGCGGTGGGCGCGCATTTAATGCGTTGGCAGTGAAGCGTGTGTTTTGTGGTGGCACACAGTGGAAATGTTCTATGAGCTGTTTTACTTTTTTGGGTCACATCAGCATTATCAGGATTTATATGGCTTCCAGAAAGTATTTTGAATTCAATCCTCTTTCGAGTTTCCCGCAAGAACACATATGAATTGTGCTCTTGTTGCAGAAGGCATGTACTTTATAACACGAATAAGCGGGTAAGTCCTAGCACTAGCGACTTAGAGATGAATGAATGAATAAATGTTATTTAGACCTTTATATATGCTTTTAATATATTCAGAGATATGATGTACTCTGCTTTGTGGAGCAATTGTTGCCGAAGAAATAAAAAGTGTATCATCTCAGAAAAAAAAAAAAAATTAAAATGTCGAAAATTTTCGAAAGTTACGAGTAACGCAAGAAATTATAAAATGTTAGACGCAATGCATCGAAAGAAACGAAAAATATGGAATATATATGGTCTTATCATGAACAAACATTCTGGCGAAAATTTTCTCAGTCTGCAATAGAGGTTGCAAGGCTGCCTATAGAGAATATTTATTCAAGATAGCTCAAAAATTTTCAAAACTTATCAAAGAGTTCGAAAATATTGATAAATGTTTAAAAACTTGTCACTTTTTAAAAAAGTCGTTTCATCGGAAAGTATACAAAAAATCAATCAAAATCTTGAATAGAATTGCGCAAGTATCAAGAAAGTTAAAAACGAATAGTAAGCATTCAAAAAGTCAGCAAAAGTCAAAAATATTGATAAAACTCGAAAAGTGATAATGGCAGATACATTATGCATAAGTTCACTAACTTTCATAATCATAGCTTGTATTTACAAAAAATCAAAATTTTTAATTGTATTGAAGATGTATCAAAAAGCTAAAAAATATCGCTACCATATGAAAAGTGAAAAAAAAAGTATCGAAAAGTATTTAAAAAGTCGAAAAGTGTTAGCAGCAAAAAGACTGAAGTGTCGCGGAAAATATGCAATAAGTCAATGGAAGTATCAAATAGTATTGCAGAAGTCGATTAAAGTCAGAAAAAGTAACCGTCGTTATCAAATTACCGTATAGTATGGAAAAGGTCTTAAAGCATCATAGGAGTCTACAAATATCGTAAAAAGTCAATGAAAAAACGTCATTAATCAAAAAGAATCGATTAATGAAAAAATAAACTCCGTGCAATAGTATCGAGAAAATCGATAAAATTCCAAAATCATTGAAAAGTACCGGGAAATTCAATTAAAGCCTATGAGTATTAAAATATCGATTAATAACAAAAAGTATTTAAAAATTTCAAGTTGATGAATTACTTAGTATCGAAAGAGCCAATAGTTTTGAATAAAATTCCAGAAGGATTGATTAAAATAATAAGACATTGCAATAAATTAAGAGAAAAATATTTTGAATTATATCTCGATAGATTCCGAATCTGACAATCATTATCATCTATCAGGTTCGTGATCCGAGTTATCATAGCTTTAATGTGGAGAAAACGCTTACGGTGTTGAAACAAGATATCTTAATGTAACGACGTAGGGTACCATTTTTTATAGCTGAAATCAATAGTCCTAAATCTCCATAGTTTTTTTGTTTTTTGGCAAATTGGGTTAATAGATAGTTTTCATAGATCTAAGAAAGGTAAAAAAAAATAAGTAATTCAAACAAAAATTATAATAGCCATTTTTAATGTATTTGTCGATTTTGATTCCGAATCCGGTCTCAAAATTTCTGTATCTCCGTTGGTTTTCGAGATATGCTAACTTAAAAGTGCTAAAAACACGGTTTTTCGCTATTTTTGAAGCGATATAAGATTTAAGACTAGGTCATTTTTTGCTATGAAACGTTATATGGTGATTGAAAGCTTCAGACTTTCTTTTCAAAACGTCATTTGAATTATACCGATATCTTTTTTTTCGGAGATATGTATATCCTAAAAAGATAAAAAACACGTTTTTCAATATTTCAGTAACGATATTTTGAAGGAAAAAGGAGATATCAATAGAACTAAAATTAAGTTTTGAAGAGAAAAACTGAACTTTCAACGATCATATTCCGTTTAGTAGCTAAAATAACCTAGTCTTGTTATGTCGCTTCAAAAATAGCGAAAAACCAGGTTTTTAGCACTTTTAAGTTTGGATATCTCGAAAACCAAACGAGATTCAGCAATTTTGACATATACCAAGAAAATTGCTAAGTATTTAAATTTTTGTTTGATTTACTTATTTTTGTACATTTCTTAGAAGATCTATGAAAACTATCTATTAACCCATTTTGCCCAAAAAAAAAGAAGTGCCAAGGTTTCGATTTTAAAAAACATATCATTTTACTGAGGAGATAAATTTATTCATATATCACTCCTGCGTTTAATGCGACTAACATTTTTAAACAGAAAAACCGTTTTTTTCAAAATTTATGAGACTTCGACCTCTGTCCCTAATTTGTGGATCAAATGCTAGAAAAAGCGGGCATCTTTTCAGATAGCTCAACGTATAACCTTTAATTTTGCATTTGATTTTTTTTAAAAAAAGGGTCCTTGTAGTGAATTATTTTTGTGTGCCCTTTGTAGTCCAAAAAAAACCATAGTGCATCGTCCCATTAAGATATCTTATTTCAACACCGTTCGCTACATTCGGACGTATGGCGTGTATCCAAGAAGAAGTGTAGTGTCAACGTCATCGAATAGCACAAGCTTCCTCTTTAAACACCAACTTTAAACTTTTTCAATTGGATCATTACCTTCTGAGATAGCGTCTTTTGAATTAAAGGTATCCCAACTCCATATAAATTTAATGTTGTCCTTTACATTTGCGATACATTTATTTCAATGGAAGGAATCTCAGAAAGTGTAGATCCAATTAGAAAAGTTAACCGATTGGATATAATGAAAAAGATTTGAACCATTCGATGCCGTTGAACAACACTACTTCCTGGACATGCGCCATACAGTCAGTAAAGAGTATTTGCTGCACTTTAAATCAAGGATAGCTCGGATCACAAACCTGATAGAGAAAAATTAATCAAGAAAAGTTATGAATATCTCATTCACAATTTTGTGTTGCACAGTGTTATTATCGAAAAATTGAGCCCGTGTAGAAAAATTATGTTAACATAACACAAAGGTGATTTTTCTACAGAAATTTTCACAGTGTACCTCTACCGGTGTTTTGCCGTTGCGACTATGCAACTAAGTACATAAAATGCCGGTACGTAGTAAAATCGATATTTCAGGCTGTCACAGCTAAATTTTGAGGTGGTACAAATGTAGCGCCACTATGGAAATTATCATCACTTCACATCATTTTGTTCGCGGTGCGGTGAAGTTTAATGGATGTACGTGAATGTTGCAATTGTGCTAGTGTGTGCATGTCCTTTTGATGTTTATGCATATGTGTGGTCTTATTATTATTTGTTGATGCATAACGGTAGGTACCTATTGTTGCAAAATGTAGTGATTAGTTTTATATTTTTATCGTCATTTTTTGAGCATTTGTTGTAGATTATTTTTTTTTTTTGGGCTAAAGGAATGTTTTCTTTTATTGCGATATACATTAGACTAATTAAAAAAAAAAAAAATGAGTTTTTGAAATTCGACGATTATCTCCAAGAATCTGAAAGAGGGTGTCAAAAAGTGAGCTGAGAATTTTTTCAAATTTTTGGAAGGTCATTTAGCATCGCCGTTTTATGCAAAATCTCGGCTTGATAAAGTTATTATTTTATTGCGATCTCAAAAATACTCGGAATGAGTAACTAGTGCGATATCTAAAATTTTTCGTCTTAAATCAGGGTTTATAAAAAAAGAAACATCTTGAACTTACAATTTTTTTAGCTAAAAGACCTATAAAACGTATTTTCGAATTTTTATAATACTTTAACCAATCAGAAACCAGTTTTTGGAAAAAAAGGCCGAGGAGATCCACAAAAACAGGATATAATGGGTTATGATGTTCTAGAAAATTGATCTTTGGGTGATTTCATGATAAAATTGAGATAACATGTTTTATCCAAAATGTAGTCTTAGAGTTTTACAGTGGGGTGAAATTCTCAGCACACTTTTTTGACACCCTCTTTCAGAGTTTTGGGAATTATCGTAGAATTTCCAAAAATCTTTCTTTTTTTTTTGAATCAATCTTGTGTAGGTACACATAAGCGAGTAAAGTGACATACCATACCTCTTTGTAAAATTTAAGTAAAAAAGTAAATAAATATTTTTCTACAAAAATTCAAAATGCAAAACCAAGTTTGCAATAGAATACAAAGCCTTCGTAGATATGTATGATATTAAAAACTGTAATCTTTAGAGACAATACCACATATATTGCATTCAGAAAAAGTAGAAAGGAACTGACAGTTTATTACTGATTCAAATCCAGTTTCTAAAGAAATCGATAAGGACAATCCATTTGCCAATAAAAAAAGGAAAAACAAAAAATCTTGATTGATTTCACATTGATATCAGATATTTAATTATATTTTACCTTTATCGGCTTTCTTTGAAATATATTCGATTTTAACATACCTGTAAAGAAAATAATAAAGTTTCTTTAGTAATGTGATTAAAATTAAATTTTAAATATTAAGTAAGAGTAATTTAATAGTACATATGTAAAGGGTTTTTGAATAAGAGCGCTACAAAAGTATTTTAAATAAAACAAAAATGGTTTTGGATATCGATGAAATTCTTTATTCCTGTCAAAGTACATTCGATGCCATTATGTATGGAACTCGATTTCTTTTGCATGGCCACCACGAGCACGCTTGCAGAAGTCCAGGCGCTGAACCCAATTTTCGACAGTTTTCAAGCATAAATCGGCCGATACGGCTTCAATTTCACGACCGATATTCGTACGAAGTTCATCAATCGTCGCTGGCTTGTTGGCATAGACCATAGACTTGACGTAGCCCTACAGGAAATAGTCTAACGGAGTCAAATAGCACGACCGAGGCGGCCAATCGACTGGGCCATTTCGTGAGATAACACGTTCACCAAACTTGGTTTTCAATAAATTGATTGTGACATTCGCTGTGTGGCTTGTGGCGCCGTCCTATTGAAACCACATATTGTCCAAGTCCATATCATCCAATTCGGGCCAAAAATATTCGGTTTTCATTGAAAGGTAGCAATTCCCATTCACAGTAACGTGCCGGTCTTGATCATCACGGAAGAAGTACGGTCCAATAACGCCGCCGGTCCATAAACCGCACCAAACCGTAATTTTTTCGGGATGCAATGGTGACTCATGGAGTACGTGTGGATTGCTGCCTGACCAATAACGCATATTTTGCTTATTGACGAAGCCATTCAGCCAGAAATGAGCCTCATCGCTGAAGATGACGTAGCTCTCTTAAAGTTGAGGCCACTGACTCCGAATTTCGGTAGTAAATTTTAATAATTTCTACTCGTTGTTGGCTCGTTTATCTTTCCATGATGAAATGGCAAACCTTATTGAAGAGAAACGTCAAGAGAGCGGGAAAAAATATGGCGTCGTTTGCTGTCCCTATAGTTACTTTTCAAACTTTTGACTCCCTTTTTTTCTAAAAAAGTTTGAAATTTATTCTAGAAAAGTATGAAACTGATTCCAAAATAGTTTAAAATTAATACTTCTTTTTGCATTTTTTTATATAAATACTTTTTGGTTTTAAAATTAAACTAAAATGTTTACTGTGTATTTAAAGAAAAAATAACACTTATTACACCCTGGGAGGCGTGGCAGATATAGAAAAGTATATATATTCTTGGTAAGCGTCACCTTCTGAGTCGATATAACCCTGTCCGTCTGTCTGGCTGGGTAGCTGGGTGTGCGTGGAAATACATTTTTTGGGAAAACTGAGCAAGATAAGTCAATGAAATTAAGTACACTGCCTTCGTCGTCAAAGTTAGCTCCTGTGATTGAAAATGAGCGAAATCGATCAACGGACACGCCTACCGCCCATGCAAAAAAATTATACTACGAATAGTAAGCGCGAGCTCTGAGAAAAAATTGGGCAAACTCGGACAAGAGGGCGTGGCATCTCAAACATAAGCAAAAGTTACAAAGTGCTTTACTCAAGGAGTGTTTTGAGATAATCCAACCAAATTTCACTCAAATACTAAGGACTATAAATGCACGCTTTGAGCTAAAACTAGACGAACTCGGAATAGAGGGCGTGGCGCCTCCAATATAAGCAAAAGCTTCAAAACGCTATACTGAAAAAGTTTTTCAATCAAACAATAAGAAATGTAAATGCAAATGTAAATGAAATAGAGAGACACCAAAAGGTTACTACCAAATTATACAGGTTTTCCAAGTGAAAACCTTTCCAAATAAAATTAAACCTTTTGTAAATCAAAATAAACCTTTCCTAAATCAAATTAAACCTTTTTCAAATCAAATTAAACTTTTCCAAATCAATTTAACCTTTATTCAAAACAAAATAATCCAAGGGAATTAATTTTTGATTTTAATTAACTTGATACATTATTTGTTGAGATTCTAAATAAACAAAAAAGATGAATTTTTCATAATAACTGCTGATCCAATAGGAGCTTCTTACTTTGTTTTCTAAATAAAATACATAAAAATCAATGTATTGATGCAAATCTTTATTTGGAATGATAGTTCGGTTTCTACAACTCAATGTTTAAAAATTATTTCTTTCAAATGTTGCCCACGACTAGCTCTTAAATGGGTCCAAATTTCGACAACTCTTTCAAGCATATCGGCTGTTATTTCTTGAATAACACGTGTTATGTTGGTTTTCAAAGCTTTAATAGTTTCGGGTTTGTCGACATAAACAAGTGATTTAACATATCCCCAAAGAAAGTAATCCAATGGCGTCAAATCACATATCTTGGTGGCCAATTAACAGGAGCATTTCTTGCGTTGATGTTTTAATCGAACGTTTCCCTCAATAAAGCGATTATTTCTCCAGCTGTATGGCATATTGCGCCATCCTGTTGAAACCAGAGGTCGGCTACACTAATATCCAGAATTTTTGGCAACAAAAATTCATTGATCATTGCTCTGGACCGTAACACGGCCTCCATCCGCATTTTTGAAGAAATACGGCAATTTTGCTTGTTAACGTAGCCGTTCAACCAGAAATGAGCTTCGTCGCTAAACACAATTTTTCGATAAAATAATGAATCAATTTGAAGTTGTTGTAAGGTCCATAAACCGAAATTAAAACGTACACCAAGATCAGCCAGCTTCAATTCTTGTACGAGCTGCATTTTATAAGTTTTCAGACCAAGATCACGCCTCAAGACACGCCACAATGGTGCATAAGAGATTCCCAAAGCCTGAGGTCAAAAATGCAATCAGAAGGCTATAGCAAACGAGGTCAAGCTGCGTAAGAAGAGATGGATTGGTCACACTCTCCGGAAACCACACAGCGAAGTTTGTCGCTAGGCCCTTAAGTGGAATCCACAAGGCAGTAGAGGACGTGGCAGACCCAAAACCAACTGAAAAAGGTCGCTGAAAAAGGAAATGCAAGAATCGGGAAAGTCGTGGCAAGAGATCAAAGTCATAGCAAGGGATCGCAACAAATGGAAACGTTTCATATTGCTAGGAGTTAAAGGAAAATACATACATACATACAAAGCCTGAGATTGACGACGAATGGATTGTTCACGGTTTTCACGAACACTCTCTGCTACTGCAGCAATATTCTCTAAATTACGGGCTCTACGCACTCTGGTGATGGTGTTACGAATAGTTCGCTCAGTTGGACGCTCATAACGACCAAAATTATGTTGAGGAACTCTATAACATTCTCCAACTGATGACTGATTTTGGTAGTAAGTTTCCACAATTAATAAACATTGTTCAGGAGTAAATCTATTCATGATTGAGTCGTATTGAATACTGAACACAAACGTCATATGGACAAACCATTTGGCGCATAACAGCTGTCAAAACAACCAAGTTGGAAAAGGGACTTCGTATTGGATCACTCTTTATTATAGCATTGTTACAGCGCCGCGTTTAACTTGTTCAATTTTCGATAATTTTTTTGTTATACTCTCTGATTTCTATGACCAGGGGCCCGTGGCATTTTGCCAGTAATGCCACGCTATAGCAACGCCAATGATTGAAAGTTCTCGAAAGTTCATGGTATATGTACATCGAGAAGTATCAAATGACATTGCAATGTAACGGTTTGGAAGTAACGGATAGTATCAAAAGCTATTGAAAAGTATCACACATCCAACATTAGAATTTGGAATGATCGAATACGTTACGGAATTGAAAAGAGTAGGCATGCAATGAAATATATAGAATCGAGCATCGTTTAGCTCGAATGATATGGTTTGGTCAACAAATGTTGCGAAAAGCATCCGAAGCTTTCGAATAACAATGGCGTCAAAAGTGTTAATAATGAGAAATAGAATTCAAGAAGCGTGGAGAGTGTTCAGAGCGAACGATTCTGCACTTTAAATATATAAAAAAAAGACATATTGACTTTCTGTGTTAACAATTTCTATAAAATAAATAAAACAAGATAAAGTTGATGAAGTTCGTCTTTAAGACGAATGTTTTTAATAACATTTGATAAGCCTAATAAAAGCTAATTGGCAATTGCAAGCATTTATAACAAAACATTAGCGGAAACAGTATAATTCAAAAGATGAAGGCCAAACAAACGCCAAGTTTGTCACCCAGCGCGCTGAAAGGTATAACAACAAAAAATAATAATTACATGAAAAAACCAACAACAAAACAAAACTCTAATAAAACGCTAATAAAATTAATGGGTTAATGAATTCCCCGAACAGGTTCTCTACTCAGCGTAAACAGAGTGGTTGATGCTGCTGGAAAGTAAGAGTTTTTTTCTTCACACAGAATACAGAATGAGTAGAATCCAAGAAAAAGTCGTTTGGAAGATAAGTGATATGATGATGATGATGATTGGCTTGAAAATGTAAATTAAAGAAGTTGAGAGTTTGAATACAACTTCATGAGTAGAAGAGATGCTTAAGAAAGTCAAAGAATAAACAAAGGTGAAACAAAAAGAATCGAGCAAATGTTATGGAAGATGTCCAGCTAATGTTAGCACAGCTTATTTTTGCCAGTTTATTTGCTAATTGTAAGTCAAAGAGTTCGGACAAGTTGCTAACAATAGCCGGGAGTTATAAGATATTTTTTTTAGTTATAATTGGTTGATAAAAGGGACGAAGAAGAAGAAGCGATGTGGCAGCAACGGATTTTATTGCCGCTGATTGTAGCCTTTTGCGTTGGGCCACTGCATGTGATTAGTGTTCAGCGACAGAGGCTGGAACTGATGCTGAACATTGGATTGACGAACTTGCTGAAACATAAATTTTACAGTGATGGTAAGTAAAAGAGACGATCAAGAATTTTGAATGAATTGTGCGGAAAATGGGAAAAATTTGAGCTTTTAAAGATGCCACTTAAAAATATGGGCTACATTCATTGTGTCTAAAAAATTGTACAGGTTTTCCACTCTAAGTTAAACCTTTTCCAAATCAAACTTTTTTCAAATCAAATTCAACTATTTGCAAATAAAAATAAACTTTTTCCAATTTAAAATAAAGTTTTGCAAATCAAATTAAACCTTTGCCAAATCAAATTAAACCTTTTCCAAATCAAATTTATTTTTTCCAAATGAAATTAACCTTTTTTCAGAAATGGTAATGATACCAAAAACTAACATCTCTCTTTTTCACCATTGCAGTTCCACGACAACATGCCAAATATGATTTCATCATAGTTGGCGCCGGTCCCGCCGGTTGTGTGCTAGCAAATCGTCTCTCAGAAAATCCAAACTGGTCTGTTTATCTCATTGAAGCTGGCGGCACCGAAAGCATTCTACATAGTGTACCGGCTATGGCAAACTTTCTACAGAGCACACACTCCAATTGGGGCTATAAGTCAACGCCACAGAAACACGCTTGCTTCGGCATGCGTAACAATGAATGCGCACTGCCGCGTGGTAAAATCTTGGGTGGTACCAGCTCAATCAATTTCATGATTTATAATCGTGGCAATCGACGTGATTTTGATCGTTGGGCTGCCGCTGGTAACCCAGGTTGGTCCTACAAAGATGTGTTGCCATATTTTTTAAAATCTGAGAATGCCAATCTTGCCGGCTTGGAACATTCACCATATCACAATCATACGGGCCCTCTAAATGTTGAAGACGTTGGTTATCGTTCACCATTTGTGCATGCCTACGTTAAGGGTGCACAACAGGCTGGTCATCGAAAAATCGATTATAATGGTGAATCACAAATGGGTGTTTCCTATGTGCAGGCGACAACGCGCAAGGCACGCCGCCATAGTGCCGCGCGTGCCTATATTGAGCCCATTAGGCAGCAGCGTAAAAATTTACACATTTTGACATTGGCACGTGTTACACGCTTACTGATAGATGCAAAAACAAAGCAGACCTATGGCGTAGAGTTACTGTATCAACAGCGACGTTACAAAATCTATGCGCGTAAGGAAGTCATTCTATCGGCTGGCGCTTTTAACTCACCGCAATTGCTGATGCTTTCCGGTGTTGGACCAGCGGACAATTTAAATGCTATTGGTGTGCCGCTTATAAAGGAGCTGCCTGTCGGCAAATTACTGTATGATCATATGTGCCACTTTGGGCCAACATTTTTGACCAATACCACCGGTAAAGCTTTGTATACTGCTTACATTGGGCCCACTGTGTTAAAGAACTATCTTGCTGGTGATACAACTACCATCTTGGGCTCTATTGGTGGCGTTGAATCGCTGACATTCATTAAAATACCAGGCTCAAGTGAACCTGCCGATATGCCGGATATTGAGCTCATTACAGTTGCCGGCAGTTTGGCTTCCGATGAAGGTACTGGTCTCAAAGAAGGTGCCAACTTTAAAGATGAAATTTACAATAAAATCTACAAACCTATTGCATTGAGTAAGAAGGATCATTTTAGCTTTTTAGTAATGCAATTTCATCCGAAATCTGTAGGACGTCTCTCGCTCCATAATCGCAATCCACTTGAATGGCCACGCATTAATCCAAAGTATTTCTATAATTCGGAGGATATTGAAGAAATATTAGCGGGTATTAAAGAAGCCATACGCATAACGAAGACACCAGCAATGCAGCGTTACGATACGCGTATACATGATATTCCAGTGCCAGGTTGTGAGCAATTTACATTTGGTACAGATGATTACTGGCGCTGCTCGATACAAACTATGTCGTATACTTTACATCATCAGGTAGCCACTTGCCGCATGGGTCCAGCTAAGGACGCTACCACAGTTGTGAATTTTCAACTTAAAGTACATGGTATTGGTAAGTTGCGTGTGGCAGATACAAGCATTATACCATTTCCGCCAACAGCTCATACTAATGCAGCTTCATTTATGATCGGAGAGAAAGCGGCAGATATGATAAGAGATGATTGGAAATGATAGTGATACGATATTGTAAACAAATTGAAATTTAAGCGAGAGAATAATAAAGGCAAAACGAATTTAAATTGCTAATTTATGTTATTTGAATGCCAAAAGAAGAAAGCGTTATTTTAAACGAAGCGATTTTATGTTCATTGGGAAGCTTCAATCACAATCTATGCTGTTCAATTTTAAAAGCTTCAACTTTAGTTCTTGATCAATGTTGTATTGCCTTAAGTTGTTAAGCTGTTAAGTTGTTAAGTTGTTATGTTGACTTCTTCTTGTTCAGCAGTAGAGTAGAATATTTGAAAATATTAGAAAGCATGAGAAGATTGGAAAACGTTTGTTCAATTCAAGAAATACTGCGAACCTTTAAGCAAAGGAAGTTTTAGCACTTCTTCAATGCTACTTACTTGGGGCTGCCCAACGATATTATCCGCGAAAGTGTACTCCCATTCGCTCTAGACAGTAACTTGACCGTTTTACCAGACTTCCTTAAAAGTTAAGTGCCACTAACCCAGGTCCCCTTCTCCCCCCGGACAGTCTCGTGATTTATAAACGGCCCACTGTAAGTTTAACTCTTTGGTTAGTGAACTGACTTGGAAGAGATCTACAAAATCAGCTCATGGTTAGCGAATCTATAGATCAATAGGATTCCAAAGGTTAGAGATGTTTTCAATGAACTGAATTTGTTAGCCATTTGCGAAACGACATACAAGAGTCGTCACTTCTTTTTCTTGTGTCCTTTATCTCGTTGTGGAGCTTAGGGTCTCTGCAACATTTCCCCAGTTTTTCGTAGTTCTTGATTTTGTAATTGTTTCCACGATGTCTTCAGACAAGCACTTCTTCTGCTACGTCGTGCAGCGTAACAAGAAGCTATTAGTTAATAACCTTAACAGAAGAACTGGCAGAATATTCGACTCAAAGATTTTGAGTTTTGTAGCTCAGAAAAAGCCGAGTCGTTCCACGCGATATGATTCTCAATGTGGATAGCACCACCGTGGCTCCTAACTTTACAACATCATAAGGAATTTTTAGTGTCACATCGCCTTAGTAAGGCAAGCGCTTGTAACGAAGCTAAATGGAAACTTTATCGAGTGAATCTTCAAGTAGGTTGGATTGGATTGGGTTATGTATTTCTCATATGATTTCGGAACTTTCCTTGTAAGGTCAAAGGTCAATATCATATAGAAAAGGAAATAGAGGAAATCGTCACTCAATTCGAGAAAGGACTTTTTTTCGTAAGTTACTCTTTACTTCAATATCATAGATACGTCTGTTCGGAAAATACTCAGTTTTGTTCAAGTGAGAAAATCGTCACTGACATCGAAAAGAGATCTATTTTGTTAGTAATTATCAAAATTCGACTTCTCATTTGATTTCGTCACTTTCCATTTCCGTGCAAGGTTAGAAGTCATTATCATTGATAAGTAGGTTCTGTTATGTACAAGTGAAAAGATTGTCGCTGGCTCTTCAAAAAGGGATCTATTTCGTTGGTTACTAAGTCTCTACATATAATTTGATTTCGTCAGTTTCCTTTTAATCCTGAGATCAAAAGTCAATGTCATAGACACGCAAAAGTAACTTACTGAAAGTTATCCATATAACGATATCTAATATCTATGGCACCCTTTTAAAATTGTAAATATTAGAAAGCACATGACTACCAAACAATTCATTCAAAAACTAAGCGAAAAGCGTTTATACAACTACACGGGGTCACTGAACTAAAACATTAAAACTCACAGCTACGATTAAATTCATAAAAACACAAGTCTTCTCACAATATACATCAGCAACATTTAAACTTAACATTGAATACTTAAATATTAAGCACTTCTGCAGAAGCCGCCGAAGTAGTTAACAATGCACCATTTAACGCTGTAATATGGAGCTTCAAAGTACATACTTCGTACTTCTGTGTCTCAACTGACTTTATTACCAGTCATAATAACTGCTATCATGTCAAGGGCTAAACTTAATGACAAATAAAGTGCAATTAAAGGTTCATTCTATGCAGGCGGTGGCGACGATTTGTTTAATAAACTGGAATTATGGAATACACGCGCTTCTTTATTGAAACAGGTGCGGACGCTCAATGTATGCTCTGAAGTCTTATTGTTTTAATTGTTAAGTTGAAGCGTCAAGTTGACATTGCACAAAAAAGCAAATTAAAACAGTTCACGCAATGCAAGCTTCCAGAGCAGTCTTGTCACCTTTGCTAGTGCTGGCAATTATTTGCCTTAAGCTTAGCGCAGCATTAAACTTCTACGAAAATATACAACAATTTGGTATAACTAATACAATTAGGTATATACTAAGGCAGCAGAGTAAGTATTTGGAAGGACTGCTCTCCTGAGCGTTGAGTTTGTCAACTTACTAAGACGCTTACAATTCCAGCTCCCATCGATAATGCCGCATATGATTTCATCATTGTTGGTGGCGGTCCTGCTGGTTGTGTTCTGGCAAATCGTCTCTCCGAGAATCCTAAATGGTCAGTTTATCTTATCGAAGCTGGTGGACTTGAAAATTTAGCGCATCTTATACCTGTACTTGCACCTTTTATGCAAACAACTGCTTCCAATTGGGGATATAAATCCGTGCCGCAGAAAAATGCCTGCTATGGTATGCGTAATAGAGAGTGCGCATTACCGCGTGGTAAAATACTTGGTGGCACTAGCTCCATAAACTTTATGATTTATAATCGTGGAAATTCGCGTGATTTTGATCGTTGGGCTGCTGCTGGTTGTACAAATTGGGCATATAAGGATGTATTACCCTATTTTCTCAAATCGGAAAATGCCAACTTAGCGGGACTTGAAATGTCACGATATCACAATCACTCCGGTCCTTTAAGTGTTGAAGATGTTGATTTTCGCACAGATTTTGTACATGCTTTTATATTGGGCGCCCAGCAAGCAGGGCTCAGGAAAACCGATTACAATGGCGAAACACAATTAGGTGTATCGTATGTACAGGCCAATACGGCAAAGGGTAGACGTCACAGTGCTTTTCGTGCATTTATTGAACCCATCAGTAGGAAACGTCCGAATTTGCATATTTTAACAAATGCACGTGTGACGCGTATCTTAATTGATCCAACAACAAAGCACGCTTACGGTGTGGAGCTGCTGCATAAGCGGCAGAAATATACGCTAAAAGCACACAAAGAAGTCTTACTTTCTGCGGGCACTTTTAATTCACCACAATTGTTGATGCTCTCTGGCATTGGACCTGCCAAAAAGTTAGAAGCCGTTGGTATATCAGTGTTGAAAGCGCTACCAGTAGGTAGTTTAATGTATGATCACATGTGTCATTTTGGCCCTACATTTGTAACAAATACCACTTGGCAAACAACATATCCAACTCGTATTACACCTTTAGATATTGGACGCTTCTTTTTAGGTCGCAAGGATACACGTCTTTCGAGTATTGGTGGCGTCGAAGCTTTGGCCTTTGTCAAAGTATCCGAAGAATCGGAGGAACCAGTAGATGCCGAATTAATTCTTGTTGCTGGCAGCTTGGCATCTGATGAAGGTACTGCTCTCAAGGAAGGCGCCAATTTTAAAGATGATATCTACAATGTAGTATATAAGCCTTTACAGTTGAATCGTCAAGATCATTTTAGTTTTTTGATTATGCAATTTCATCCAAAATCTGTCGGTAGTCTATGGTTGGAAAGCAGCGATCCCTTACGTTGGCCAATTATTGATCCAAATTATTTTTCTGCCAAAGCGGATGTTGAGCATATACTAGCAGGTATTAAAGAAGCTATACGTATAACGGAAACCCCCGCAATGCAACGTATTGGCACAAGGATACATGATATTCCGGTACCGGGTTGTGAGAAATTTAAGTTTAATACGGATGATTACTGGCGTTGTTCGATACGCACAATGTCCTATACGTTACATCATCAGGTAGCAACATGTCGTATGGGTGCGGAGAGTGATAGCAGTACGGTTGTGAATCCACAGCTAATGGTGCATGGCATAAAAAAGTTGCGTGTGGTAGACACAAGTGTTATACCTTTTCCGCCGACTGCGCATACAAATGCCGCAGCGTTTATGATTGGCGAGAAAGCAGCGGATATGATACGCACGTATTGGCAAAATACTGGCGGAAATAAATCGAATAGGTTTTAACGCAGAATAAGGAATATACTTACCAGACGGTGGCCAAGTTAAACTACCATTGTCTACAGGACAGCGAATTTATAGGCACATAATTAAGAAATAATCAGTTTTTGACCAAAGAAATAATATAGTAGTAAAGTGGACATGAAATTATTATAAGTGGAAATGCCGGTTTGTCAAAAATCATAATTTTAGTCTTTAGTATGAAATATAAATTAAATTAAAAGAGTAAAAAATATTGTTTAGTTTCCAGATTCATTGGTATTTATTAAAATCTCCTCTTTCCAGCTAGATGTATGAAATCCTACACTCTACAGCAGTTTAGCTGCACTATTTGCCGAACCTCTAAAATCAGTAAACAACCAACACAGAACCCTAAAAATTATATCGAATTCCAAAACATAACATAAATTTACCACAGTAATCAGTCTAAGTATAAATTACAGCAAGGATGGTTTCAAGCAATGCTTGGCTCAACTGTCATTGAAAGTTGTTGTTATGTACCAGTGGCGTATCCAGCGTTGTAAAGAAGGGGGCCGATTGACCACATTTCTAGATAATAATAAAACTAGTAAGGGTGTAAAATTTGGCCTGGCCAAACATTAAATACCCTACACTGCAGTATTTTTCAAATTTTGCTCATATGGGGGTTGCTACGCCCTCTTGTCCGAGGTCACCCAGTTTTTGTTCAGCGCTTGCATTTATAGTTTTTAGTCTGAGTGAAAAACTTTTTCAGTAAAGCGTTTTGAAGCTTTTGCTTATATAGGAGGTGCCACGCCCTCTTGACCGAGTTCGTCTAGTTTTAGCTTAGAGCGTGCATTTATAGTATTTAGTATTTGAGTGAAGCTTGGTTCGATTATCTCAAGAAACTGTTTCAGTATAGCATTTTGAAACTTTTGCTTATGTGGGAGGTACCACGCCCCCTTGTCCGATTTCACCCAATTTTTGTTGAGAGCTTTCATTTATGATTCTTAGTGTCTGAGCCAAATTAGATTCGAATATTTCAAAAAACGCTTTCAGTATAGCGTTTTTAAGCATTTGCTTATATGGGAGGTGCCACGCCCTCTTGTCCGAATTCGCTTAGTTTTTCCTCAGAGCTTGCGCTTACAATTTTTAATATTAATGCGTATTTTGGTTGCATTGTCGTGAAAAAAACTCCTAAAATTGCATTTTGAATATATTTTTTGTATGGGCGGTAGGCGTGTCCGTTGACCGATTTCGCTCATTTTCAATCCCCCGAGCTAACTTTGGTGGCGAAGGCAGTGTACCAAGTTTCATTGAATTATCTTGCTCAGTTTTCCCAAAAAGTGTATTTCAACACACAGCCAGCCACCCAGCCAGCCAGCCAGCCAGCCAGCCAGCCAGCCAGCCACCCAGCCAGCCAGCCAGACAGACGGACATGGCTATATCGACTCAGGAGGTGACGCTGATCAAGAATATATATACTTTTCTATATCTGCCACGCCTCCTTCTCTGCGTTACAAACGGAAGGACAAAGTGAATATACCCTGGGTGTAGGGTATAAAAAAACAGAATGTTTTTAATATCTTTACATATAATTTTAAAAAAAATTTAATCACTTGGTTTGAGAGGGAGCCGATCACCCCCCTTCGCCCTCCCTTAGATCCGCCACTGTTATGTACCATACTATTTACGCAGAAACCCGAACGCTGCTGCTCATTTGATGACCATTTTTACCTTGATACTTGGACACCGAACACATAATCTTTCCACGACCGACCTGGTTGAACCAATATGCCCAGAACATCAAGAGTTGTTGAACTCATAATGTTCGCGCCGATCACTTAAGGAGTGGGAGCATAACCCTCTGCTCCAGAAATAGACTATTATTATTATTTGAAGGCTGTGGATTTCACTGCGACCTAAAAGATCTTTTGTACAGCCTATTTTCCTATAAAAACTATTCTACACTATTTTTATATCTCCGACACTGCCTAAAATCCCGGTGTAGGTAATTATGCATATAGGTAATTAGTCATCTTGACAAAGTCTACAGAAGTCGGCTTCAAGTGGTAAATAAGTCTACAGTGACCTGAGTTTATTTCAGTGTAGTTAGGTTGTTTTATCTTTTCTGCTGAGGTTTAAAATAACATGGTTTGGATTGATTAGCCTTTTTGCTTGTCGCATTCTCTCTTGGGCTCCCCAGTAGTTGAAGAAGAATTTTGAACCTATGAAAGTAATGAGTGCGCCTAATGGTGTATCACAGAATACGTCCAGAATTCTAACATGTCCTGTTAGACTCCACAAGGAGATAAATGACACAAGAAGAAACCACCTCGCTTATTTGAAGTAGAATTGATTAATTTGAATCTCTGTTTAAATTAAAGCTTGCCGAGATTTAGTATGTAGAAGCTCGCCACGACCAACTTATACTTAACATACTCGACGTTATTCTTTTCATTGCCAATTTAAGCCCTAAGTATTTCTGGATAAATTTCATATGAACTTGTAACACTAATACAGATGAAATGCTACACTTTCATTGAATCAAATTTGACTTCTCTGAGTGGTTGACTCACTAGTAACCCAGTTTAAAGAATCTTTGCTTTTTTTTTTCATTTATTAAGAAAGAGAACAATAACATTTGGAGTGTTACTTTAATGAATCGGCTTATTAAGTATTTCAATGATTTGGCATTATTATACGTCAGTGGAATATTATAATGCACAACAAAATTTCAATTAATGACAGTTCCATCAATTGAAACATGTTGTTTTAACTTTATATTCAAATTTCTTTTAGTTAAACGTAATGTTTACTTAAAAATTGAATTCATTTACTAAGAACATACAGAACAAGGCAGTCATTTCTAAATACCAACGATAATCGAAATATTAAACAAGTAAAGCAAGATGTTCAGAGTTATTTTTGTACTCTTGATTCTTATGGCACTTACGGTAAATGTTCAGCTTCAGAATTTTTTTGAAAACTTGCAACGCTATGGACTATTTAACGTATTGGAACAGCAAAGACGCATGGATGGTAAGTTTTCGCGCTGCTTAGTTAAATTCTAACTAACTTAGTCCATATTTTTGTTTAGCACCCAAACAAAATGCCGTCTATGATTTTATTATTGTTGGTGCCGGTGCAGCTGGTTGTACTTTGGCTAATCGTCTCTCCGAAAATCCAAACTGGAAGGTGTTGCTCATTGAGGCAGGTGGCATTGAGAATTTCATACATGAAGCACCGGTTGCACAATCCTATCTTCTCTCCACACACTCCAATTGGGGCTACAAATCAGTTCCACAAAAACTTGCCTGCTTCGGCATGCGTAATAATCAGTGCGCTTTACCGCGTGGTAAACTACTCGGCGGTAGCAGTTCCATTAATAATATGATTTACAATCGTGGCAATCGGCGTGATTTTGATCGTTGGGCTGCTGCTGGTAACGCTGGTTGGTCATATGACGAAGTATTGCCATATTTTTTGAAATCAGAAAATGCCAACCTAGTCGGTTTGGAACATTCACCATACCATAATCATAGTGGACCGCTAAGTGTAGAAGATGTACGTTATCGCACAGAAATCGTGCACGCTTATGTTAAAGGTGCTCAGCAGGCAGGACACGTCAAAAACGATTATAATGGTGAGAGTCAATTGGGTGTCTCTTATGTGCAGGCCACAACGCTTAATGGTAGACGTCATAGCGCTTATAGGGCATACATTGAACCAATACAGAATGTACGCAACAATTTACATGTGCTACTTTTTGCGCGCACAACACGCGTTCTTGTAGATCCTGAGACAAAAGCTGCTTATGGTGTAGAACTTTTACATAAAATGAAATCGTATAAGCTAAAAGCACGTAAAGAAGTAATATTAGCTGCAGGTGCTTTTAACTCACCGCAATTGCTTATGCTTTCCGGCATTGGTCCTGCCGACAACTTGAAAGCCATTGATATACCTGTGATCAAAGAGTTGCCTGTTGGAAAGCTTTTATATGATCATATGTCACATTTTGGACCCACCTTCACTACAAATACAACGGGGCAAACACTGTTTACCGAGCGTTTGACATTGTCAACAGTAGCTGCATATTTGTCAGGTAGTCCAAGTACACGCGTCTCTACAATTGGTGGCGTGGAATCGTTGACTTTCTTAAAAGTGCCACATTCGTCAGAACCAAGTGATATGCCTGATGTAGAACTAATACTTGCTACGGCCAGTTTAGCCTCAGACGACGGCACATCACTAAAAGAGGCATCAAATTTTAAAGATGAAGTCTACAATACGGTTTATCGTCCATTGCAGCTGTCACGTCAGGATCATTTCACCATATTGGTTATGCAATTTCATCCAAAATCAGTGGGTCGTCTTTGGTTGAAAAATAAAAATCCTTTGCAATGGCCTGTCATAAATCCAAAATATTTTTCTAATTCTGACGATATTGAGATGTTGTTGGAAGGTATTAAAGCTGCCATTCGCATTAGTGAAACAGCTGCTATGCAGAGCATAGGTACAAGATTACATGATATTCCTGTGGCTGGTTGTGAGCAATTTAAATTTGGTACTGATGATTACTGGCGTTGTTCAATACGCACAATGACCTTTACATTGCATCATCAGGTTGCTACTTGCCGCATGGGTTTGGAGACGGATAGCACTACTGTGGTGAATTCACAATTGCAAGTTCATGGTATACGTAAGCTGCGTGTGGTGGATACAAGCATTATACCATTTCCACCGACGGCGCATACAAATGCGCCGGCTTTTATGATTGGTGAAAAAGGAGCAGATCTGATACGTGGAGATTGGGAGTAGCAAGACATGTGTGTGAACAAGTGAAAAACTTAATAAATTTCTATTTAACTATATTTGTTTTTTTTTTTTTTTTTGCTAAGCAAAGACAATAGCGATATTGGTTTTAGTCTTGGCCTTGATTTTGGTCTTGGTAATTGAGTCTTTGTCTTGGTTTTGTGCGTCTTCGGTCTGCGTTATGTATAAAGTACTGGTGTTCTTTGTTTTGGCCTTGGCAATTATCTTGAACAAGAGTCTTGGACATTGAGTCTTGGTCTCAATCTTGGTCATGGTCTTGGTCTTGGTCTTGGTCTTGGTCTTGGTCTTGTTAATTATCATGATAATTATTGCTTTAGTGTTGGCCGTGATTTCGAAAAATGACGAATACCAAGACTTATTTCGCTCATAACAATTGATGAAGAATCTGAAAACTTGGTGGCACTAGACCATCTACGAATATAAAGAGCTAAGTAGACAGATCAGGCAGCAGAAATAGAAATTAATAGTCGACACCCTATGCAAACCAACAAGTTTGATTGTTATCAGTGAAACCATCTAAGTACCAAGAAGATTAAGTGATCGCTGAAGCAAGAAATACGCGAATTCAGGAAATGTTGGAGTGAATTGAAGGTATTCCCTAGTCACCGTGTAGAATAAGTTTGTGAACATGAAGAGGAATAATAGTACAACAGATAATAAATTCTGCATTTTTTGAATCTTGGGTTAACGATGCCGTTAGCGTAAGAAAAAGAAGCACGGTTAGTTTTATAAGTATCAGAGAATCTGGTATGTAGTTTCTAAACAATCGTGTGTTGGCAATAGTTCAGAAGTAAGTTAGCATTAGCATTATTCAAGTTCTTACAATATTCAAATTCCTGACTACCCCAACTTTCATTTATTAGATATAATTGAGAAATGTTCCGATGTATTCAAAATTTCTGTTCAGTATTCTAGCGCGGGCTCATTTAGGTTCAATAAACTTCTATAGTCTTCAGCATTTGCTCGACCTTGTCTAACTCCGTGAACATAAAGGGTGTTTTTGTTAGAGGTTTGTTTTTCAAATAGAGATAAAACTGGCATTTTGTGGTCAAATCTGGCAACTCTAATGTCATTTATGTTCAGTTTGGTTTGCCATTTCATCATGAACAGGTTGACAAAAGAACAACGCTTGCAAATCGTGCAAATTTATTTCGAAAATAATGGTTCAGTTCGCGAAGTTTACCGCAAGCTCCGTCCATTTTATGGTCGACATAATCGTCCATCAGAGCAATTAATTCGGTTAACCATGGATCGTTTTCGCACTACGTTTACTCTATGTGATAATACGCACCCGCAGAGACGTCGAACAGTGCGCACCGAAGAAACAATTGCCGCTGTAGAGCAAAATGTTGAAGAGGACCCGAATGAATCGATTCGCCACCGTGCACAGCAATTGGAGCTTTGTCCATCAACTTTATGGAAGATTTTGCGCAAAGATCTTGGCTTGCGACCTTACAAGATCCAGCTTGTGCAAGAATTAAAGCCGCGAGACCATGCAATGCGTCGTGATTTTGGTGTATGGGCCGAAAATGAGATTGATCTCGATGCTGATTTTCATCGCAAAATTTTGTTCAGTGATGAGGCTCATTTTTGGTTGAATGGCTACGTCAACAAGCAAAATTGCCGCATTTGGAGTGAAGAGAATCCACATGAGACCCTTGAGACGCCATTACATCCACAAAAACTGACTGTTTGGTGTGCTCTATGGGCTGGTGGAGTCATTGGGCCATACTTCTTCCGAAATAATGCTGGAGAGTCAGTTACCGTTAATGGAGACCGGTATAGAGCCATGATAACCGACTATTTTGTTCCCGAATTGGATGGCATGAATGTGGATGAGTTGTGGTTCCAACAAGACGGCGCTACATGCCACACAGCGCACGTCACAATCGATTTATTGAAGGAAACATTCGATGAGCGCATAATTTCGCGGAATGGACCTGTCAATTGGCCACCAAGATCGTGTGATTTGACACCATTGGATTATTTTCTTTGGTGATATGTGAAGTCGCTCGTCTACGCCAACAAACCAGAAACGTTAGGGGACTTGGAAGCCAACATTCATGGCGTTATTGCCGACATACGGCCCCATATGCTCGAAAAAGTGGTTGAAAATTGGACCTGTAGAATTGGCTTTATTCGAGCCAGCCGCGGCGGCCACATGCCCGGAATTATATTTAAACATTAATGGCATAAAATTATCCTTCCAACAAAGCCAAATTGATGGACATTAAAACGATTTTCTTGTGTTTTATTTCAATTCGAAGTTCTATACCTCTAAAAAAAACACCCTTTAGTACTGTCCTGCAATTGGTTCTTTGTTTCGAAATATTTACCTCGGGAGGGATTCGATCAAGATCTGCCTGCTTCAAAAACAATCAAAAATTTTATGAAGCTGTCCTAAATCAGTACGTACTTTCGATTTGTCATACCATTAATTAATTAACAGTAAATTATATTTTTATTGTTTAGTTAGCTAAGTACTTTAAATTCAGGTAGACTTCATATTATCAACAGTTGAACAAACTTTAGCTAGAACTTGTTTTTTTGCGTTTTTCATTTATTTAAAAGATTGTAACACTTTTGATACGAGTCATAAAACTTAAGTCTAGAAAATTATTGCTTTAGTTATTTTTATTTGCATATATTTTGTATTAATTTCGTATTCTTTTTTTTTTTCTTCTTTATTTTTTATTAAACGATATATTAAGTTAAACAAAACACGCATCTGCTTATTTTTTGTATTTATTTTAACAAAAAAACGAAATACTAAGTCAAAAAAGATCTTTCAGGCTTTTCGTTTTTTATTTACTGAGGACATGTAAGCCACCCAAAAGAATGTATGCTTCAACATAGAAGTACCACATCAACCTTTTTTTTTAAATTTAAAATGAATTTCCTGGTCCTTAGAATCTTCAGCGAGCATCTGAAAGTTATGCCGGTAAGCTGCCTTCCAACTAAAAAGGATGGGGAAGAAGCTGTTGTTCCAAATAAACCTGAGTAGTGAGAGTAGACATTGATGTGAACATCCGAACATCTAGAAAAACTAAATGTAAACCGATAAAAGCCAATGTAAGCCAATCAAAACGTAGGAAAACCAATCAAAACCTCCGAAAAAACCAATGAAAAGCTACCAATAACGATCGAAAACCGAAAACAAAACTCCCTGACAACAGATCTCTTTCGGAATAAGAATTCCCAACATTAGCACTAACTTACTTATTTTGTTCCGTAAAAAGCAATAAAAGCTCCGAAAGTCGGCGTAGGTATGTAGCTAAAAACTTTTCCCGGAGCTACCTCGAAGTATTTCGTTGTCTGACCACCTTAAGTATTACTGATTAAATGTCTAGTCAGTTGGGCGGTCCAGTCTATGCTTGTTCTCGTGCACATTCGCTATGCACCCGTCCGCATTTCGTTGCCCTATAAGGAGGAGCTTAACGCTTAGCACTACAGATGATTGATATAAGACTCTCCGAAGGCCTCATACATCTCTAAGCGCATAACGGGCAGTTATGGGCATCTTTAATTTCGTTTGAACGGTGAGGAGAGACAAGGTTCTCGTTGAGCGGTGTAGGGACTGTTTAAGATATTCATGCGTTAATTAGATAGCGCAATATAAATGTTTGCACTCATCTGAGTGTTTTCTTTTATCAGCGTCTATGGATCTTTGAGCACTCCGCTTCTTTTTCTTCTCCTTGAGTTTTTTTGACTTCTCCTAACACATAGTTTCCACAAATTTTTTCCCTCGTACACAGTGGCTTTTAGTTTCTAACATTTTCCTAATGCGATTCGTATTTCTGACCCTATCGACCGTTCAGCGATGATTTAGGACGGCGAGGTTTTCTTATACCTTAAGAGTTCCGCTTCACTTCTTCAGGAAATAATGCTACCAAAAAATTCTATGGCGAAAATGAAAATGAATGGCAATCTGCCATCAAGCATTGGAGGAGAACCATCAAGTTATCAGGAAACGTGACTCTGGAATCGATGGAACAAGAAATACGGGAATCGAGAAATTATTGCAGAGAATGCTTCGAGAGAAAAGGATATGGCTGAAACAAGATTTGTTATATGGGCATTTCTCAGAAACTTTTAACCTATAGTTGTCGTCAAGTTTGGATGTCAAACACGTGGACATGTCAAACACCTTAGATGCATTTAATTGAAATAGTAATGATTTTTTGTGAATTTTTTGTGAATGCACATACTTTTTAGTGTTTGAACAATATGTCCGCGGGCCAATATTCACAAAAAATCAATACTATTTGAATTAAATGCATCTAAGGTGTTTGACATGTCCACGTGATTGACATCAAAATTTGACGACAACTATAGGTTAAAGGTTTCTGAGAAATGCCCATATATTCCTCACATATCACGTAAAAACAATAACAACTCTGAGCAACTACAGACCTTTTAAATTTAAGCAAAGACTTAAAACCTTGGGTCACGGATAGAAAACTTGAATTTGAAGCAAAATTTAGCAATTTAAAGGAGCTGTCAAAATTTGTGCCTAAATCCTATGTTATTATTTATTTCTTAGAAGGTCCTTCATAAAATTAACATTAAAATATGTAATTATTTAAAAATCTTTTTTTCTACATTCCAGACATGTTAAGCCCTCTAACCTTCAACATTTCCATACAAGGGTGCAAAATTTCATGAATATTATATTAAGATCACATTCAGGCATTCATACATATTGACAAGTAACCACAGAAAACCAAAACAAAAACAATATCAACAGCAATTGAAACGTCAAATGAATATCAAATTTGCTGAAAAAAACAAATTACATACAGCAGAACCACACACACCCAAAGGAGGCACAATCAAACCAAACGCAATTCTAAGTCCTTTACTTATTTTAAAATTTAACTGTCATTTAAGTTGCAAATTGTTAACTTCAGGCAACAAAAATGGCAGAAGGTACGCCGTCATTGCCCAGCAATAAAACCCGGTGTATGCAACCTGTAATGCCTATGTATACTGATTCACAGCGTATGGTTGATTTTACAATCAACATTCTAACCAATGTGCTCAATAAGAATCCGCACCATAAAAAAAGAGTCCAGTGAGAAATATTGAGTTGCACGAAGCCAAGCCATTGTCCATAGAAGCCGTGTTTTGGGTCAATCAAATGAAGGGTAAAATGCTTTTGAAGATAAACGGATTATTCCGAAAAACACAATTTCATTGTAGAAGAATAGGAGGACTTCCATCTCAATCGAGTGTTGGTTTTATCAATGTGGACCACGTATAAACTGACGAAAGCTACTGGCAAGGATTACCATCCAAAGGATCAGCTTAAGCACGTTTCGAGTGGCTAGCACCGTACGCATCGAACGACGCTATCGGAGTGATTGCAACAATGCTACCAATAGATGCTTTATACGCGAACTGGAGCGTATGAGACGCCCGAGTGCTGCGTGAGAATATACACCGGTTCAGATATCCGAATTGTACTCTAGCTTAGATCTAACAAAGGCGAAATAGATAGACCGAAAATCAAAATAAGTGAAGTATTTTTTTCACCGTTTAAGATAACCTAAGCATTTGGTCGCTTCTTCCGATACCCCGAATACATGATCTAACGTTAGGTCAGCTTGAATCCATATGCCCAGAACGTCAAAAGTTGTTGATCTCATAACTTCTACGCCATATTAAGGACTAGGGAGAGGCAATCCACTCGTCTGTAAGACAATAAAAGCTTTGGGTATTGCTAGCGTTGGATTCAACCTGATTAGTACGACCCTACACGGAGATTGTTTACTCTAGTCCCAAGTATTCGACCCTATATGAACCGCCCGCATATATAGACTTCCATCTAGCACATGAATATTTCCAAAAGAATTACTTTAGTCCCCGGAGAAAGTCTACCAAATCCAACAGTTTCGATATTCCGCTACCATAGTTGCCTCAGATTACTCTTCTGAAGAGCGCTACCAAATTGGCTCTTCTGCATTTAGCGTTTACTCAACAACAATCCATGGCATAAGAATTTTCTCACTAGTTCGATTCTTGTCAATGCTCCAACATTGTCTGCGCGCCCTTTTTTTTTTTAATTTGCCGAAAAACAAGCCTTAGGTCTCTCTACAGCGGCAGCAGAAAATTCAACAAAGGCGGCTAGCCCAATGTCCACTGCAGCAGAATATTGTCTGCCTACCCGTTGAGGGAACTCTTTTGAGTACACTAAAGTGCCAAAGTGTTTACAATACTGAACTTACTAAAGCTCAATTTGGCGAGTGCCAGTAGCAAAAAGAGAATGAGAACACATTATCTTTTCTTTGTTGCTGTCAGTTGCCATATTGATAATGATGCCAGTGAGACACCACAAACAACAACAACAACAACAACTGCGTACACCAGTGAGTGACGCATCTGCATGCTGTCGCTGTCGTCTCATTGCTGCTGAAAGCCTTCTTATGTTTGTTCTGTTGTTGCCACGCAGGACATTCGACTATGTACGTTCATTGCTCTACACGCGACGACCTCGTCACCCTCTTTCATTCTACTTGTTTATATTTTCTCTGATTCTTCTTCATCTTCCTTCCTCTTACTCTTCAACACTTGTCTAATTTCATCATTTGTTTTTTAACTTTTACTCATATTACATTACATATTTAGAAGTTTTGTTTACAAAATAACAAATCGTATAGGCACAGGAGAGAGGAGATGTAACAGCAGCCGCTTCCTTTGGTACAATGTTTTCAACCCTCATTATGTGCGTATTGTATTCTGTACACAGTGAGAATTATATGCATTTTATGTAACACAAAATTTAATTTTTTTGGATGTTAAAAAGTGACATTATAATAATTCACATATTCCTCAACTTAAGCCCGTGATCCCAACGACACTTGGTCCAGCGGTGGTCCTCGCCACACAGCCCTTCGATCCATGACTTTATTGCAAAAACAATTCCATAAAAAGTTAACTTCACGCTTTGGACTGGTGAATTGGTTGTCTAGATCTTGTGATTTCACACTTCTAGACTATTCCCTTAGGGGATCCCCCGGCTAGAATTGATTAATTGAAAGCAATCTGGTCGATTGGCTGTCTAGATCTTGTTATTTCACACTTCCAGACTTTTTCCTTAGAGGCTACATTAAGTCTAAAGTCCGCATGGAGTCCACCGGCTACGATTGACAAAACTCATAATTGATAATTGGAACTCTAAAAAGGACCATGTCATCCGCAGTTGGAGAACTTAAAACAAATGTAACTTCTCACGCTAAACCCAATTGTGGTATCACCTGCGACTTTTTTCGGCTCCAATTGAGGAATTGAAAGCCAACCGGGGAATTGGTTGTCTAGCTCTTGCGATTTTACACTTCCGGACTTTTTCCTTAGGGGCTACATAAAGTCTAAAGTCCGCATGAATCTCCCGGCTACAATTGAGGAACTCATAATCGATAATAGGAACTCCAGATTGGATCATGTTTGTCGCAGTTCGAGAATTTTAAACGAATGTAGCTTCTCACGCTAAACTGTCCCAATTTTGGTACAACTTCTTATTGTCTCATATTAGCACCGAAGCGTAGAATCTCTTTAATCAAGCGAGCCAGAACCTGAAGTAGCTTGTTAGTCGGAAACTAGAGTTGCTTCATCTGAGGGATACGTATTAGTTATGGTCTTATTTAGGACTAGATTTTTTGGTCTAACGACGATGTTTTGATGTTTATTCTATTTCCTTTGACTTCAGCCATACTATTAGGACTATTTAAAGAATATCGCTTCCATTGTTTTCTCTGAGTGTCTGTAGTTATCTTAGCACATTTACGTATAGGTTAATGCACTTTCAGACACACACACACACAGCGTAGTAAAGTTATAAATTTTGAAACTAACACTCATGCTCGTACATTTAATTCCTCTGGCGGCAACGTTGCTGCTCTCTTTTGTCTACACTTTTTTTGATTTAAAAGTTTCATTATGTGTGTGTGTGTGTATCCTTTATGCTCGTAAGTATTTCACTTTATATCCTTAAATAAGCATTCTATATTGTTTGCTCCATTAGTTGCTCGATTTGCTAGAAGCTTCGTCATTGATGACGTTGATGCTTTGTATGCTCTGGTGTCATCTTTAATAATAATTGTAATTTAATTCAATTAAATGGATCACAATGTTATACATTTTGGGCTATAACTGGGTGTGATGGATGGATGATTGGATTGATGACTTCATAAAACCAACAACAACAACAACAACAAAATGTGATGAAAAGACATTAAAACTTTTGTCACACAGTTGATGACAAGTTAGCCATTAATGCTATAAAGCTAATTAGGTCAAGCTACTCATATTTCGTCAGCTTTGGGCACAACTTGAAGACTCGGCAAGCTAAAGAGTGTTCCCATAGTAGCTGTGGTACTTTGTTATCGATTTAAATTTGCATTATCGACCCTTGTCCGCCATATTTTGTGTCATTTTCATCGTAACGGTATAGGATATTAGTTATGGATCGCTACACAAAAGAACAACACATTGAAACCGTCGAAATCGTGGATCTTAAATTCCACTGTGCGCAACATTGTGAATAAATTTCATCAAACTGGGTCCGTACTTAATGTTCCGAAGGCCACGCAGTGTTGAGAATATTGCTGCCGTAAGTGAAAGTGTCGTCGAGTTTTATCAAACTGGGTCCGTACTTGATGTTCCGAAGGCCACGCGCTGTTGAGAATATTGCTGCCGTAAGTGAAAGTGTCGTCGAGTCCCCCGAAATGTCTATTCGCCGAAAATGTCAACTCTGAGCTGTACCACACTATGTTGGAGGACAATTTGTGCCGGAGGTTGAAGCTCAGGGTCTAGACGATATGTAGTTTCAACAGGGCTACACAACTCGTCTCAATTTGGACTTTTTGCGTCGCAAATTCCCGAACCGTGTAATTTCTCGTTGCGGTGATGTGAATTGGCCGCCCGGATCATGCGATTTGACGCTGTTAGACTTTTTCTGTGGGGTAATTTAGAAAAATTCCGATCCGTTTGCGTTTTATTTTAAATCAAAGTACTATACGTCTTAATGGAACACTCTTTATAAGGATTTATCTTAGAATCATATTATCATCTGAGAAGTAACGGGTCTATATATTTAGTTAGTAAAATTTCTACTTGAAGATCTTAGCCTTTCTATTGGTCTAGATCTTTGTTTTGATATAGATATTGGGCTTGGTCTTAGCCACTGTCGTGGTCTTGGCATTGTTCTTGGTTTCGGTCTCGGTTTTGTCTTGGCTTTGATCTTGGTCCTGGTTTTGATCTTGACCTTGAGTTTAGTTTTTTCATAATTGTTAAAAATGACTCAATTTCATTTGACATTGAAACAGCAGGAAGATGGAAATTTTCATTGAGGATACTTTGAAAAAAATAAAATTTTTCTGTAGCTTTGACTATTCATCTGGCGAGTATAAATCTCTCCGAAAGCTTATTGTTTTTGTTTTTTCTTATCTTAAAAAAACTAGGGAAAGAAAAGTTGAGTTTTGGGAATTTATGTTTCGGTAGTATCCATAACAACCGCAGAATTATGATATCTCCCAATGCAATTTAACTAAGTATTAGCCTTGGAGTGGCAACCACCCTCTGATTTTTATCTAATCTAGAATAATTACACTAAGAATTTGTTTTCGAAAAGATATGTCAAAAGAGAATAAAAATTTGTACGCGGTAAGATACAATTTACCATGTGATTACCACTAAAGTTTTATCAAGAAGGGAAATATTTTCATTGAAAAATATAAAACGAAAGTAAGCGATTGAGTCATCTACGGCTATTTAACTGTAAAGATATAATTATAACAGATATTGCTGATACGATTAGTATAGAGTTATGATTATCAGTTCAAAAACAAGTCGTTATATTAAGGGTTTATCTCTTCTTTTTTGCTTCTCAAATGTAAATAAGATTGGAGTTATTTGTTTGCCAAGCAGTATATTAAAAGGAAAAATCTGTGATTTTTATGACACACTCAACGATCAAGACTCGAAATCTAAATTTAACTGTATAAATAAGTACATAATAAATAACTAAATATAATAAATCTTATTACACAGGGTTGTGAAATAGTGTAAATTTTTAAATAAAGAAGACACCATCGCTGAATTTTTGCTGTAGTTTTCGAGAATGTCTGGTAAACCGTGCGTGCTTTCAGTTAGTGATGAGCAAACCAAGACCATAGCAGTCTTGGTCTGATCATGTTCTTGCACATTGAGTCTTGGTTTTGATATTGAGTTTTGGTCTTGATCTTTAGTCATTTGGTCTTGGTCTCGGTCTTAGTCTTGGTCTTGAAAAAATTTCTAAAGATTGTTGTGTATTCAAAATATCCAAAGCTTATTTTTGCATCGTGACTAAGACCAAGACCATAGCAATGATATCAGCGTCTTGGTTTTGGTTTTGCAAAATTACCAATACCAATTTGAAGTATGTACCAAATTTCATACATGTACGCTAAATAGTTTCAGAGATATGATGATTTAATTTTTTGGCTCACGGTGAACTTTTTGGCGGAAATGCCGATATGCAACCGTTTATCCTGGTTTATAGTAATTGGCCGCTGTGTGATACGTCTGATATGAAAATATTTAATTAGTTTCCGACATAATTGTAAAATGTGAAGAGCTCATTAGACATGTCTATTTTTGAAGTAAAATGACGCCGATCTTTAAAATAAATAATAAAAAAATAGAAAAAAACACAAAACTTACTTAAATCGATCAAATATCACAAAGATTTTTTTTTTTTTTTTTATTTTAATGCTTGAAATCATTTATTGAATCTTCTCATCTAAGGAGACTAACAATAAGTTTAAAAATCTTAATCCTAAATAACATTATTATACATAATTAATCTTATACATAATTTAGTGTTCAATGTGTCTCCAGAGTTAATAGGGACTTGTACATCCTAGGAGTTCGGTGAACGCGCAGAAGAACGCAGTTGTTGTACGTTCAGTCTTCTCACAAACATGCTGCCCGCCAACAGGATGTTTGAATGAAAAGAGCTCCATACAAATTAGCGCCAGTTGTTCCGGCTGCATGTGTAGCAGGAACAAGAAATATAAGAAAGAGCACGCGCCAGATACCGGCTGCATAGAGTAAAGTACGCGCCAGATACCGGCTGCATAGAAAAAAGTACGCGCCAGATACCGCCGGCTGCATAGAAAAAAGTACGCGCCAGATACCGCCGGCTGCATAGAAAAAAGTACGCGCCAGATTCCGGCTGCATACAAAATTTAGAATTCAGTCAGCTTAACATAGCTAATTGCTAACGATATTCATAGCAGGACGATCCTTTCTTTTTAGTCTCGAGAAATTGTCTAAATTTTTTAACCTCCGTGCCAATGGATTAGGATGATACAGCAATTTTGCAACGTAACTTTGCTTGTATTTGTTGATTTCGTCTTTGATCAAGGGAATGCAAAGGTCCCGATGTATGTTTTCGTTCCGTATATACCATGGAGCACCTGTCATGATTCTTAGAATTTTTGACTGAGTCCGCTGTATTAGTTCAATGTTCGAGGAGCTGGCGTTACCCCATAACTGTATACCATATAACCAAATTGGCTTAATGATGGATTGATATAAAAGAATTTTATATTCGAGTTTCAGACGGGACCGATGATTTATTAGCCAGTGTAGACTGGAGGCTTTTAGCTTAACCTGCGTTTTTTTTGCTTCAATGTGCTTACGCCACGTTAGCCGTTTGTCTAAATGAATACCTAAATATGTGACGTTTTCGCATTGAGGTATTGATTTATTGTTTAATGTGATAGCCGGGCATTCACCTCGTCTAAGAGTAAAAGTAACCTGCTTACATTTTTGTTCGTTTACTTTTATGCGCCATAATAGCAACCATTCTTCGATTGAATTTAAATGAAGTTGGAGTTTTCGAGCCGCTTCTAGGGGACACCGGCTACTGCTTATAACTGCCGTATCGTCTGCGAAAGTAGATAGGGTAGTGCCTGTGATAATAGGTAAATCAGAGGTATAGAGTAAGTACAGAAAAGGACCTAGAACGCTTCCTTGAGGAACACCTGCATTTATTTTAAAAGAAGATGAAATAAAACTGTTGTGTTTTATTCTAAAATGCCTGCTTTCCAGGTAAGAAATAAATGTTTTGTGAACGTTAGAAGGCAATACGTGTTTAATTTTATTGACTAGACCTTCATGCCATACTTTATCAAATGCTTGGGCTACGTCGAGAAAAACTGCCGTACAATATTCTCTTTGCTCAAAAGCCTTCCTTATTTCATTTGTTATTCTATTAACCTGCTCGATTGTTCCGTGTTGTTTCCGGAAACCGAATTGGTGGGCCGGGAATAAATTTTTTTCAGTTGCATACGGTATAAGCTTTGACAGAATTAATTTTTCAAATAGCTTGGATAAGCATGGTAAAAGACTGATGGGTCTATATGAAGAAGGTAATGTACGATCTTTTCCAGGTTTTGGAATCATGGTGATTAATGAGATTTTCCATGCTACTGGGTAATGCCCATACTGAATGATAGCATTAAAAAGTCTAGTCAAAAAGACCAAAGCTGTATTTGGCAGTTCCTTTATCATTTTAGGAGTTATATGATCCCACCCAGGAGCTTTTGTCGGACACATTTCTTGAACTAAAACCTTTAAATTGCTAGTGTAAAAACTCATTTGCATAACATCGCTGTTAATTGACAAAATAGGAGGTATAACGCCTTGAATAGGAGGGTTTGGTTGAAAAACTGTGCTCAAATGATTTGCAAAAGCATCAGCTTTTTCTTCATCACTTCGAGCCCAGTTTCCAAGAGAGGCTCTAATCGGCAGATCACTTTCGATTGGAGTCCTAATTTTTCTACTAGCTTTCCACAAAGACTGTTTGCCATTTTTATTAGGGTCTAGCTTTGAGACAAATTTTTCCTGGTCTAAATGTTCTTTACTGTTTAAGACAGACCTTAGTTTGGATGTTGCAATTTTTAGCTTTGCTTTAGAAGCTGGAGATCTATGAAGTTGCCACTCGCGCCTCATTCTTCGTTTCTCAGCTACGAAAAACTCAATTTCGCTATTGGTGAAAGCACAAGTTTTTGAAGTTCTCGGAGCCTGTTCTGGTGTTGAGTGTTTCGCTGCTGCGCATATGATTGAATTAAAAACAGCAACAGCATCGTCAATGTGTTCTTTACATTCTATTGAGTAACTTGTGTGAATATGTGAGCTTATATATTTCTTATACTTAAGCCAATTGGTCTTATACGATGTTAAACCCTTAGGGGGCTCAACATACTTTGGTTCAACCAAAAGGCAGAATATTATTGGTGAGTGGTCAGAGGAGAGTGCTATCTGTGTCTCGGCAGATATTAAGTTTCTTTCGATACCTTTTGTAATGGCAAAATCAATAAGGTCAGGGATTTTACTTCGGTCGGCTGGCCAATATGTAGGTTGTCCTGGTGAAGCAAAATCGAAAAGGGTGCTATTTCTTATTAACATATTGTATAGCTGCTTTCCTTTAGGGTTTATAAGTCGGGACCCCCAATATGTGTGCTTGGAGTTATAGTCTCCAGCAGCTAAAAACTTACCTCCCAATGTGTCGAAAAAATCCTTAAATTGCTTTTCACTAATGGCAAAGCGAGGTGGGCAGTAAACTGCCGAAATAGTTAGGTTTTGGGGCTGGTTTTGTAGGCAAATAGAAGTAGCCTGAAGAAAATTTTTTGAGTAGGGCTCTAAACAATAATGTTTAAGACGGTTACGAATAAGGATTCCCGTGCCCCCATGTGACTTACCATCGGGATGGTTTGTTCCGTAAAATTTATACCCAGGAATATAGAAATTATACTTATCGGTCAGATGAGTTTCTGAGATAAGCATTAGATCAATTTCTTCTTTATTCAAATAATGGAAAATTTCATTTTTATGTTGGTTAATACCGTTTGCATTCCAGACACAAATTTTTAATTTATTTATTTTTGAGCAATCAAGATTTGGAGGAGCTGGTTTTGAGTTTTAACTAAATCTTGTAAAGTTGATTGCATTGAAATCATGAATTGATTCAATGTTTGCGTTAAGCATGAAATTTGGTTTTCTAAACTAATTTGTTGGGGTGTAGTTGTTCCCCCAGACAATGCATTTGAATATGTTATGACTGGATTCACTGGATTCGCGTTACCTTTTTGTTGTACAAAGTTACGAGGTGTAAAAATAGAAATAGCTTGGTTTGGGTTACGAGCTACTTGCCTTTTTTCAGAGATTTTTGTTTTAAGCTCTCTATAAATAGGGCAGCCCCTGTAGTTAGCAGTGTGGTTTCCTTGACAGTTGGCGCATTTTTTTAGGTTTGCATCGGTTTGCCCTTTTAATTTGCATTCAGAAATATTGTGAAGTTCTCCACATGCTACACAGACAGCCTGAAGGGTACAGTATGTTTTAGTGTGCCCATACTCTTGGCAGTTAGTACATTGTACCGGACCGTTACGTTTATGGGGTTCCTCAACCACCACTCGACGGTGAAGCAAGTACTGCAGCTTATAAATTGGATGCGACTCATTCTTCTTTAATTTTACCAAATCAGGTTGGAGATCAACCTTAAACATTGGTTGGGGGACCTTTTCTTTATTTATAATATTTATAATAGCTTTAGGATGGAAATTTTTCTCTTCTAAAGCTTCTTTAATTTCCGCAGTGTCAACTGAGGAATCAATACCTTTAATGATAACTGTAATACCTTTGCTGCTTTTCAGCTGGTATGTGTAATATGACTTTTTGCAGTCATTAAAATTTTTAGCAACTATGCGAAAAAATTCCTCTGTTTTTGTTTGAATCTTCGTTTCATGAATGTTACCTCTTGTCAAAGACACAATAAAAAAGTTATCTTTCCCAATAAGTCTGGCTAAGTGTGCCACGAGAACGTTAGAGCTGCGTTCACGCAAATAAATTGGAGGTGGTTTAAAGATTTTGGGTGGTGAACTAGGATTTTTTTCGTTTGAGTCACATAATTCACCTAACGGAGCAAATCTATTGCCAGACAAAACGTTTGAAGGAACTATTGCCATATTAATTTTTTTTGAGTTGCCTACATTTTCTTTTTGAGGGCTACGCTTTCTTTTAGAATTCATGATCATATAGCGATCAATACCAGTTTGCACTTTGTTAGCTCCAGTTGCAGATGGTTTTGAAGTCGTGCCAGTGGAGGCCTTATGCGCTTCATTGTTGCTATTACTTCTTGTGTTGTTCTGTTGCATGTTGCTAGATACAAGCGGCAGACTCTTCTCAGTCGAAGAACATTGAGCGTCTGTTGCTTTTTCTTTCAATTGTGCAGAGGGCGAAGATATTTTTTTCTGATTTAATTGCGCATTCGCTGCGAGTAGCGACTTATCAAGCGGCGATGTGTTGGGAATTCGCTTTTGTGTTTGCAGTTTAGCAGGAGAGAGTACTGACTTCACTATATTTGCATTGTCTACATTAGAGTGAGATAGCAGATCACTTAAACTCGTTTTGGTCAAATTATTGACTGATTGAGGGGAGTGTTGACCATTCATATATGCTCAAGCTTTGCTTCGTTTAAGTTTTTCAGAATTTTACAAAATTTAGTGTTTTCCAAAAAGTTGGTAACCCTAAACTTGCATTTGCTGAAAAACGCCCTTTAGCGGCGGCACAAACCAGTTGCTGAGACTGTTTGAGAAGCACAATAAACACGATCAACACTACGAGACAAAAATGCTAGACAAGTGAAAATTTCACTTTATTTTATTTTAACTAAGATACTTAGCTTTTTCGCAGATTTTAGTTGTTTATGGTGTCAGATTTTTAATTAAAATTTTTATTTTTTTTTTAATTTTAATATGTGTCCCAGTGGATGAACGCATCCCACTTTTGCACTGCACTTTATGATTATAATTATTTTAATTAATTATCTGACTGTGAGGGACTGATTTGAACAGCACTGCAGGAAATATGAACACTACTTAGCAACAACAAAGATGACTTCAAAAATATATTTTTGATGAAAAATCATCGATGAAAAAAAAACATGCTTATCCGAAGAATTTTTGCATTCTTGAAAAATTGTTAGCTAAAAATTGTTGACTTAACAAAAAATTCTTCCAGCAAAAACTCTTTTTTATTTTTTTAAGAATCAAATTATCAGTTTGAAAACAAAGTTCTTGTAAAAACTATTTTCACTTTCAAAAACCTTTTTAAAAACGGAAAATGGTTGGTCCAATAATAAAATTTTTGTGTTAAATATTTTTTTTTACCACATTGACCTTCAAAAATGCAATTGTCAATTCAAGAATAAGTTCTTCAATTTACTATTATTATCAAGAATAAAAATAGTTGATTACAAAAACTTATTCTTGGGCTAAGAAATAAAATGCTATTTCTGATCAACAATGAAATTTGTTGTCGCAAGTACTGAATACTTATCAGGTCAGCTGTTTTTTTGAAAGTGAGTTCTTGAGTTTCAAGTAAAAAATGTTACTCTGAAAACAATTAGTTTTTGCCACAAACAACTTATTCTTGCCACAACAATTTATTCTTAAAACTTCTGAAAACTAACTGTAAATCTGTCGCTTAAGCAAAAAATGAAAAAAATTCTTATTGCGTGGTTAGCTGTGATCGTGAAAACAATTTTTAATTTATAAAGTGATAAATAAATGAAATGGAGAGTGAAAGTGAACAAGTAATTGTAAATTTTATTGATCCTGAAACCCTTGAACTGTTTTTAAGTTGGGAAATATCCGGGGACGGTATAAAAGCATTGGAAGTGTGCCGCATAGCTTCCAAGGAACTGTTAAAAATTATCATTTCCCATGAAATTGATGACATCTTTAATAAAAGGGAACTGATGGCGGACAAGATAAAGTTCCGATATGGTCTTAACAAATGGAGAGAAGCTAACCATGTAAGTACATTTACGAAATTCGACGATTAAGCCAAAAAATCTGAAAATGCGTGTGAAAAAAGTGAGCTGTGATTTTTTTGAAGGTCATTAATGCGTGCTCAACGTCAATTTATGCAAAATCTCTTCTTGAGGCGGTTTTTATTTTGTTACGATCTTAAAAATGCTCGGAGTGAGTCGTACAATATATCAAATTTTTCGACTTGAATCGGGTTGCATACAAAAATTATAAACTGGAACTTAAAACAACCACATATTGTTTTTTTTAACTTAAATACCAGCAAATAACGAAATTTTCGCAATTTCACTAAACTCTTAAACTCAAAATTATTATTTTGGACAAAACTTGTTGTTCCAAGGTCATCATTAAATCACAAATGGAAAATTTTTCTGCAACTTCTTAACCCATTATACATATACTTTTCTTATTGATCTTTCTGACCCCTTATGAAAAGCAAAACGAAGAGTTATAATGGGGTAAAGTTTTCTACCAAAAATATTCTGCTGAAAATTTTTTTTGTGGTCACCATAGCTGATAAATGCTTCAAATTTCCCAATAATGAGTTAAAAAGTAATAAAAATGCAATGAACATAAAAAATTTTTTTTTTTTTCGCTACACATCTATTGCATTTTTTATGCGTTGTTCTTATATTTTTGAAGAACACATCAACCCATTGTATTTGATGTATCGTACGACTCATTCCGAGCATTTCTGAGATCGTAATAAAATAAAACCCGCACCAAGCCGCGACTTTGCATAAGCTGACGATGTGCGACCTCTAAATGTCCTCCAAAAAATTTGGAAAAAATCTAAGCTCACTTTTTTGACACCTTTTTCAGATTTTTGGGCGTTATAGTGGAATTTCCAAAAAAAAATTTTTTTTTAAATCAGCATAATATTAGTACTATGTATCTATATGTGATTTTTACGTTTATTTATAAATGAGGGAATATATTATATTTATTCCAAGGTGTCGCACAGTGCTGTCACCCCATACAAATGAACGGCATTTTTACAGTTTTGGTCCGATTGTTATGAAATTTACCATACTAATGTATTTTTTCAATTTATTTTCAAAAATGCAATTAATTTTTATCTGCAACAAACCAAAAAAAAGTTATTTAAGTAAATAAAACAATGGAAGTTGGCAGCATAAAATGTTTGTGCATACTTGTAGGCTTTATGAAAAACTACGTACATTAGAATAAATAAATAATAAATAATTGAATAAATAAATCTTTACACTTTCTTATTAACTGATAAACTGATTAACTTTTTGTAGCGCTAAGTGCTGAAAGCCAAAACTCAAAAATTTCTTTTAATTTCATATTTATATTTGCACGCAACGACACACAATAAACAATTAACAGTAACGTCAAGCAAATTAAGTTATAGCATGTAAAACTATGCTACAAAAAAATTCACAAATTTAAAAAAATTTGAAAAATATTGCATACCTTTAGAAATGTAAATGCCATAAAATCACTGATTTTTACGTAAAAATGGTATATTCAGATTGATATATAAAGCAAACGGGGAAAAACGGGGTTGTGAATTTTCTCTATCTTATAATATCATGCCTGTTCTATCTTTACGTTTTTGGGCAATGCCCGCAAGTCCCGTCTTTTTCTTTTCTGCTCTAAAGAAATTTTGCATTTTCCGGTTTTTAATGTTTGAAAATTTTTTCATATAAATTCTAAAATAACTTTAATTTGGCTCAATAAATTTGCATAAAAAAAATATTAAAAATAAATTGGTATGTTGTCTTCTGTTTGCTTTTTATTTTATAAGAATTGCTTCTGTGGCTTAGGAGCAGTAATCATTTCTAAAAAGTGCTGCGATGAGGAAATTTTCGTAATTGGTTTTTCTTCGAAAAAAAGTTTGACTTTAAATAGCTGTAAAACTTACAAATCAAACTTGTTTTCAAAAATATTGAGGGGATTTCTTAATTGGACTATTTGCAGTAGGATGACATTAAAAAAAAATTAAATTTACACAAAAATTTTTTACGCAAATGCCTTCTATCGCAGCACTGTGTGTCGTTCAAAATGTGGCCGCAAGTATTTTCAAATTGCGATAACTCACGAACTGTGAGTCGCAGGATAAAAAGTGCCAAGATCTCTTTTATGGAGAATAATATGTTCTACAAATAATTTTCATTATACATATGTCAAAAAAATATGCCGTAACAAAATCCACTTAAGTGGCGATAAACGTAAAAAACAATCCTAAACTAAAATTTTTTACAGACACATGTTATAATGAAAATTATTTGTTGAGCATAAAGGATATCTTGGTACGTTTTGCTATGCGACTCACGGCTTGTGAGTTATGGCAGTTTGAAAATACTTGCGGCCATATTTTAAATGACACCTCGGCATAAATATTATATATAAGAATTATATTTCGATTAAAAAACAAATGAGCGTAGCAATTGTGCTGCCGGATACAAAAAAAGAAAGTATCCAATCCATATAACAATATATTATTAATCCTTCTCTCTTATCCCGTTCAGTGTGATTTAGTACCGTGCTGCCAGAGTGACAGAACACTTTCAATGGTGTCACAATGGATTTCTTCGGATGCTGTACGCGCCAGCTCTTCATCAATTGTTAGTCCTCAGACAGAGCTCGAGAGAAAATCGAATCCGGATACCGAGTTTAATATAAACGACATTTTGCTTCGAAGTGTTTCTGGAAACGATATCATAAAGAGCTATCCGGAAACATCAAATTTATCCAGTATCGATCAAACCATCATAACTAGATGCATTGTCGACCACTTTCATTATAATGGCATAAAAATGTGTCCTACAGTTATGCAAAAAGTGGCTAAGGAAATCGTTAAACTATTTCCTAGTGAAGACGAACGCACATATTATGTTCCACGGGAGAGAGGAAAGCAACCGTCAGGTAAAATTTTTGACAGGTACTTTAATGTTGGTTACACTCGCAAAAGAAAAACTTCCTCTTCTATCGGACAAAAAAAAGCAAAAACCACTACTGACAATGAAAATAGTGAAGACAATATTTCCGAAGCAGACTTCTCTGAGAAAAAACTATTTCTTTTTAATAACTGTCCTGAAAATATAAATTATTTGTGGAAAGAAACTTCTTCGCAAAGAATGAAGGAAGAAAAATATCCACTATCATCTTTTTTGACTGTATGGCCACGCTACAAAGATCCAAATGGCGAAAAGCTTACAAACATAGATTTTCAAGAAATACAACCAGGGAAAGCAAATAAACTTTTTCAAAAGTTTGGCGACTTCGAAAGAACAATAAATAAGCTTTTTTTTCCATCAACAATAAAGATAAATTGTTTTTAGCTATATATAAGAAAATGATATCTCCCGAAATTTGTGCTGGTAATTATAACTTTTTTATTATATTTTGATAAACTCATTGATAACATTCTTTTTTAGATTCAAGACACTTTTTTTTCTTCAGTTTATTACATACGCTCATACTACCGCCAAGAATAAGCAAAAAATGTAAACCATCAATTTCTGATGGCCAGAAAGATATGTTTGTTCATTTGGTAAGCCTTAATAATTTTAAACATAAAGAAGGTGAGCTAAAACTCCAAGCTGTCTCTGAAAATATGAAGTTGCAGCCAAAAATTTTTGTGGTTGGAGAGTCTTTAGAAAGTTTAAAAGAATTTTACGTTTATTTGGAGGGAATACGCTATAAGGTTTCGACATTGCTTCATGCTATAGATTTAGTTATTAAGACTTGTTTTGTATTTAACTTAGACTATTCTCAGAAAAGCAAATATGTGTGGATTTTTATACAAGAATATATTTATGAAATCATCCCTGATGAAAAGGTAGCAAAAATTAAAAACATAATTTCAAAATTACAAAATGTCGACAGCGAATAAAGATAAAAACACACACATTTGCTTTCTCTGTAGTAAAGCTTTTCAAAACTCAACTCAATTGCTAATACACTTAAGAAATGAACACAAAACTCCAACACACTATCAATTTTGCTGTAAATATAATTCGTGTAACAAATATTTTCAGACTGTTTATAAATTTAAAAATCATATTGTAAAACACGATACTAAGCAAGAGAGTGTTGATTTAGATATAAAAGCCAAACGATTAAAAACAAAAGATACTATTTTATTAAGTGACGAAAGTGATCCCAATGTCGAAGCATGTAATTCTTGCACATTTTTGTCACAAGCGCATAGTTCTTCTTTCGAAAAGCCAACTATTGATATTGATAAAATACAAACAATATTATCTAAAGAAGTCATTGCCTTTGCAATGCAACTTCATACGAAATCCAATATTACCAGAAAAAGTATTCCAACCATTCAAAATGTTATAGAATATACTATTCTTAGTCCATTAGTCGATATTTTGAGTCAATTTACACCATTTCTTGAGCCCAATCTTCAAAAGAAATATCAAACAATTTTGAATTTTGTAAAAAATCCGTTTAAGGACATAGTATCCGAATATAAATTTTTTCAAAAAATCGAATCTCTTCAAATTTTTAAACCACCTAAATTATTTACAATAAGCAGTCAGTTAGATGAAGTTTTCGTATGCGGTGAGCCAACTTTAAAAGAAAACAAAATTGAAGGATGTCTCAATGACATACATTTTCAATTAAAAAAGTATTTTGAGTCTCCAACAGTTTTAAGTAAAACTCTAGAGAACATTCAAAATATAAAATCCCAAAACTTGTTAAATCACTTTATAATGGGTAATATGTGGAAAACCAAAACTGAAACCATACTTAACAAAACAGTTTTTCCTCTCTTCTTATACTTTGATTCATTTCAAACAAATGATTCCAATGGGCCTCACAGTGACTCAATTTGTGGAATTTATTATACTATTCCCGTTGTTCCTCAACATCAACTGTCCCACTTAAATAATATGCAGTTTATCAGCATTTAGTGAACTTTATAAAAATAGTTGATATTGTAACTCTTAATGAATTTAATAATGTTGTTTTAACTGAACTTGATAATTTGATTGAAAAACATAACAAATTTTATATTAATTTTTTTAAAGAAAAATTTAAGCCCAAATTTCATTTTATGTTGCATTACTCCACTGTTTTAAGAGAAATTGGTCCATTAAAACATGTTTGGTGCTTCAGATTTGAAGGCAAACATCAATTTTTTAAGCAATATTGCCATGTTATTAATTCCAGAATAAATGTTCCTTATTCTTTATCCATAAAAAGTTGCCTACAGTTTTCACATATAGCTGTACAAAATTCGTTTTTTCAGGATGATTTTCCAAATTTTCTAACAGTTTCCCCATTGATTTAACTGAACTTCCCTATTATCTTAATCTTTGCACACATTTTTCTATTGGAAAGCAAGTGGAAAGTATTATTTTTAAAGGAAACCTTTTTAAAATTAATTTTTTTGTCAAGTTTGAAAAGTCAGTATTAAAGATATTTTTGGATTCCGAAAAAAATTGTTTTTTGATATGCCAAGTATTCAAAAGTTTGTTTATAGAAAAATTTCAAGCCTTTCAAGTAAAAGAAAATATAAATTGCTTTTATATGAAAAATATTGATAATTTTTCGATGTGTGTAAGGAGTGTAACTTTAAATAACTCTGAAGAAGTTGTTCGATTTTAACTAATAATTTTTATTGTAATATTATATTCTTAGTTATTTTTAAGATTTTCTTATATGAATTAAAATAAAATATATATTCCGTTGAATTACAAAATTTTTTGCGTTTTTTTTTTCTAAATAGCTATTGAATTTCCAAAGTTTCTCATTCACTTAGCCAAGGCTGTTTTGAAGGTAAGTTAAAATTTACGATTACACATTGTAAATTTAAATTTAATCCAGTTCTACAAACTTATTTGCTCAATATAAAGGTGCATAGTTTGTTCTCTGAGCCTATTTTTTATAATAATAAATCAAATACTTTGGATATATTCAAATATGTATATTTTTTTAACACTCTCTATTGTATTTTCATGCTGTAACTCATTAATTACAAGTGTCTCTTCCATTAAAACTATGTCAATTACTTTATTCTTGAAGTAACTACATAGATTTCAAAAGAAAATTTTGAATTTTAGGAAATCCGACACTTAACATTTGCACCAACAATTTAATTTTAAATTTTTGTTGAAAATTTGTTCTTTTGTCAACAATTTTAACTTTTTAAAAGTCTGACATTTTTTTTCTTGAGCCAAGAATTAATTTTAGAATTTTTATCAACAACGCAATCTTGTCGCAACATTTTTAATTCTTGACCTTTTGATTAACAACTCATTGTTGAAACAACAATTTATTTTTTTTGAAATATTGACACTTTTTATCTTTAGGTCAAAAATAAAAATTCTTACTTACGGTTTACATTGTTCATTCTTAAGATAACAATATAAGTTGTGGGGTTCATTTTAACCTACGAAAATTGTTGGGCGAAAGTACAAAATTGTTGGCATTACAATTTTTTTTTCTGAGTGTCATTATGATATCTAACAAATAAATTGAAAAAAAAATTCGATATATTTGAGTGGAAAAATGTGAAACGCCCGAACAAATAAAATAGTGCACTGTGACCTTAATACTTTGAGATTTAAGGTGCTTATTTAATTTATCAAGAATTTTCACTTGGAGCTTTTTTGTAAGACAGCTACATTCACAGAACTAGGCTTTCATTTTGTGAAACGTCCGAATACGTATTAAATCTACTATATAAAAATTAGATTTTGTTTGTATATCCATTTATTCTTTATGGATTCGGAAACTAACTGACCGGTTTAAATGAAATTTTCACAGGTATTGGTTAGAAAAGTGTGCGGTGCTATGTTTCCCAATAAATTATTTTATCATATTTCGGAAACTATATAAGGCTCATGGATGAGATGTTGTAATTTCTTTTAATAAAGAACATAGAACAAGGTTATGTATGGAATATCACATTGGGCAGATGACCTCCATGGTTTAGCTAGTACATAAGGGCCGTTCACATGTACGGTTTTACCTCAAGACCAAAATGGGGAAACTGGTTTGTGCAGGTAAGTCTGTACGTGTGGACGGTATAAGTCAAGTTTGCAAAGTTCAAAAGTGTGGGATATGCTTGCTTTGAATTTTCACAGATTTTTTTGCGCAAACTAAGCTTGCGCAGGCAAGTTGGAACGTGTGGACGGCCTTTAATCTTTCGCTTTAAATGCATTTACTAAGTTGTCCAATAAGTTTTGCGGTTCGATAAGTGAGAGCGTTGCTGCTAGCGTTGTTATGTTGGTACTCTCTTCATATGAATGTATGTGAAGTTTTGTTTCTATCTGTCAATTCATTCTTTGTTTACAAGCCATTTAGAATCGACGTGTCACAGCATTTTTTACAATGGAAAAAATCAAGTATTGTGCAGTGACTGAATTTTTATCTTTGGAAGGTTTAAAAGCAAAGGAAATTTATGAACGAATGTTGAAAGTGTATAAGAACTCTTCGTCTTCAATAAAAATAGAAGAAAGATGGGTTGCTGAATTCAAACGTGGTCATACAAGCCTTGAAGACGATCCACGTCAAGGACGTCCAAAAACAGAAACAACACCAGAAATCGTAGAAAAAATATTGGAAAATCGTCGAGTGACTGAAAGAGATTTAGTAGAAGCCCTAGGTACCTCATTGGGCAGTGTTAGCAATATTTTGACCGAAGTATTGGGTTTCAATTTGCACAATGGGTGCCGCATTCGCTATCAATGGAACAAAAACATATTCGAATGCGACTTTCTCAGCAACATTTAGAGCGTTTTCGAAAGGATAAGGGGGATTTTGTGTGTCGATTCATTACTATGGATGAGACTTGGGTCTATCACCATGATATTGAATCAAAACAAGAGGCTAAAGAGTGGTGCGAACCTGGTTTTTTGGCTCCGAAACGAAATCGTGTCCAGAAATCAGCCAAGAAAGTGTTAGGATCAGTTTTTTGGGATGCGAAAGGAATTTTGTTTGTGGATTACTTGCAAACTGGTAAAGCAATAAATTTTGAATATTATTGTAACCTTTTAGACTAGCTGAAGGAAAAAATTCGTTTGCAGAAAAAAAATTCTTTTTCATCAGGAAAATTCAGCGTGTCACAAGAGCATTTTCACAATGGCTAAAATCCATGAATTAAAGTTTGAATTTATTCACCAGATTTGGCCCCAAGCGACTTTCATCTGTTTCCAGACCTAAAAAAATTCAGGCGTGGAAAGCGTTTTTCATCAAATGATGAGGTCATAACAGCTGTGGAAGCGTATTTTACAGCCCTTCCAGATTCTCACTTCAGGGATGGATTTCATAAATTGGAATCTCGTTGGAACAAGTGCATTGATGTTCAGGGAGACTATACTGTAGTTATTTCAAACCATAAAATTGTGTTTTTCTTATCGAACCGCAAAACTTATGGATCAACCTTGTATATTGCAAGAAATAGATTTGTCATGATAATTATGCGTCTTTTCGTTAATCTATTTTGGAAAATATGCAAAAGAAAAAAAATTTAGATGAAAATAAAAATTTTGTAAGACATGTTTCTATAAACAGAAAGTGTACTGAAAACTGCACAGACTTGCCTCTGTCGTGTACACGGAGAAAAATATTTATAATAATTTTTACTATATTGGCTAGTCGAAAAATTAAAGTAATCAACACTAAATTTCGAGTATAAATTACCTTACGTATGAACTATTTGATGGGTCCGTAAAGTCATATCTACAAATAAAATGTAGTTAAATAATAAAGGAATATTTACTACAAGATTCCTACATTTGACTATATGTAAGGTAATTTGCACTTTCAGAAAAAAAATGTGTGGTCAATTTGAATTTATAATTCTAGTCAAAATAACTTCAATTTTTTTCACGCACAAAAATGAGTATCATAATTTTCACCTTACGCGAGTAAGGTAAGTACCACCAAAATATAGAGTCATTTTGACTTTTATAATTTTAGTAACAACTTATATTTTTGGACAGACATTTTCTTCATATACAAATTTTTTTGCTTCTACATCATATGCGGAAGCAGCCCAGTGGATATGTATCTGACTACCATTCGGAAGGGCCCAGGTTCGTATCCCGGCTCTCCGGTCAGTTCATTTTTTATTTTTTTTTGGTTTTTTTTTTTTTTTGTTGTTTGAACTATACAGTAAGGTAAATATCACGCCAATTTTTTCATTAAAATTACTAGACTGTGAGGTCATTCGAACAATCTGAATTGACTAAAACAGTAAGGTGAATCTTACTTCGGTGTAAAGTTGTCACTATTCTGACTTGAAAATCTGGTAAAATTTATGAGAAATAAAGTAGAAGGTACTATTTTTTTTCTCCGTGTAGACGCGATAAACAAAGTTTGCGCAAACTCTCTAGTTTACACGAACTTACTTTGGGCAGATAGGACTGTACGTGTGCCCTGCCCTATACTCCCTCTTTTGTCTAAATTTTTCATGACCATTTTGCTTTTCGTTGATGTGGCGTTGAATCTCCTCTTTTAATGCATTTTAACTAACCTTAAACTATCAGCTATAACACTTTACAGCACAAATGGCGGCATTATGGGACACCCTTCGAAATCTTTCGAATTTTTATCATTTTTATTAAAAGTTTTTTATTTTTTTTTTTTTAACTATTACTTTTAATTTAAAAAAAAAAACCATGACATGTGATCTAATTTTTTTAAAAATTTTTTTTTTATTTGATTTTATAATTTTTTTGGCTACAGTACAAGAGATAATAAAAAAATCAGCCTAAAATTATGCAAGAAAAAAAAATTTTGTTAACAAATAATTTTAATTAACACATTTTGTTTCAAAATTTTTAAAGCATCGCTAACACGCTTGGCATATTTATAGCAAGCACCCTTCGCTTCGCTTCACTGCTCTTTAGCACTTGTGCAGTGCGCGTGCTTCTCCCAAAAAATGACGAAATAACAACAAGCAGACAGCGGAAGAGGAAGCAAAATTCGGCGCCAAAAACTGCTGCTACTGTTTTCTGCACAATTTTACGCTTTTTCTTTATTTTTATTTTTTGGTTTGTCTTCGACTTATACATACATACATACATACATGTGTACTACCACCCCCCCGCGTTGCTATCTAATAAGGGCACCCAGCTATCGTGCTGTTTCTCACCGCGTATGCTGGCTGGATTGGATTATGCTGCTATGCTGCTGATGTGTTTGTACTGAAATTCATACAGCGTGGCACACGCTCGCCAACAAACAGCCAAAAAAACAACAAAAACTAGTACAACAACAAAAAAATCAATAACATTCCGAAAAATTTTTGGTTGTCTAAAACATCGAAAAAAACATGCGGATTCTCAAGTTGGCGTTGGCGCTGCTGGCTGATCCTTGAAACTTAATTTTGTTGTTGTTGTTGTTGCTGTTGGCTTTTTCGTTTTTTTTTTTTTTTCTTTTTAATACAATTGCTTGTTTTTTGTATGTGCCCATTTTTCTTCGTTTTTTATTACATATTTTTTTATACTTTTTTATTTTTATTTTTTTTGTGTTCAAAGATTGAATTCATTTTTTGTTGTTTTGTTGTTGTTTTTCCACTATCTGCGATATAGATGAACTCCCATTTAAATTTGACTGCAGAGTTGTAAAAGGTTGCACTTGATAAAAAATTTGAGTTTAGCTTTAATTGCACCGTTTTCCTTTAAATCATAATTTACGCCAGATTTGACTTTACCGCCATTGTTGGGGTAAAGTATTGCCAACCAAAAAAAAAAAAGAAAACAGTTTGACAACTGACAGTTTAAGGTTAGTAAAAATTCATTGAAAGAGGTGATTGAACGCTTCATCAACAAAATTCAGCCTCATTGTCGGAAAATGGTCATGGAAAATTTCGGCAAAATAGTGCGCATGTGGCAGCTAAGCCGTAGATGTCATCTGCCTAATGTGCTATTCCATACATAACCCAGTATTCTGTGTACTTTATGTTTCAACAAAAAAATGCAATTGATAAAAAAAATTAGTTTTCTATTTATTTGAAATCTTGCATGAATTATGGGACATTCTTTAAAAGGTATTTGAATCTCACAAAAACATGAGCGTAGCATTTTCTCTTACGCGCTCTTCTTGTTCTGAATATGATACAATATTTTAACATAGTAGCTTGCATAGTTTGCGAGATTCAACATATTAAAACGTTCAATCGTTTATAAGTGGGCGCACGGCATTAACGAATGTCATTATGTCTCTTGGACGTAAGGCGCCCATCTCAGAAGCTAAGGAATATACGATAGAGAGGTGACAAAGTCTGTGTCTTGCTAGACCGTCAGAGTGACATAAAATATGGTCTGCTGTTTTCTCTTCTTCGTTACGGAATCTAGAGAATTCATCATGAACTAATCCCATGATGGAGAAATGTTACCCAGCTGGGCAGTGTCCCGTGAGAAATGCCGTAACAGTCCATACACCTTTCGTGCTCAGCACAAATTACTGTTTTGTTCTTTGTTTGGAAACTCTTGGCATGAATGATTTGGATTGTCTGTTGCTCAGGAGGTCGTCCCTGCTTTCTTGAACTTTTCTCTCCAGCCGATTGCTTAGGTTTAATTTTATAAAACTTTAACAACAAGTTGTGTTGACCCAGTGTGCCAGATGGTTCAAATCTCCACTTTTTTATCCGTTACGGACCCGTTACTGATCCGTTGGCGGGAGAGATTCCCAAAAAAATAGCGAATCGTTTTTTTTTTTTGGAATTTCTCCCGCAAACGGATCCGTAACGGGTAAAAAAGCGAAGATATAAACCGTCTGGCACACTGGGGATGATCTTTTTGTAGTGGGATCGTCTGCAATTTCGTTGCTTTCAATTTCACTATACCCAGGTACCCAAATGAGGAGAACGTTATTTCAATACGTGGGCTGCTTATAAGTTTTTCTGGTCTAGGCTACACTAATGTCAATAGCTAAAATCTGGCAACACCATAATAAAGTTTGAAATTTTTTAGCATAAACGTACTTACAACGTTTTGATGTACAAGTGCTATTTGTTTTGTTTACAGTGAGTTAAGAAAATAAATTTTTCCACTGATAATCAAGCGATTGATAAATTATGGGGTTTCCAACGAGAACAAACGTTTTTTACAACTGAGTGTTCAAGCAAAATCGAATGTATTGGAGTTGAACTAATGCCCAAGGATGCATCTATCTCACGGTATGTCACATGACGATCTTGCATTATCAGTTCACGCACGGCATCAATGTTCTCTGGCACAACGGCCGTTTTTGGACGACCTTCACGGAATTCGTCTTTGAGCGAATGTCGGCCACGATTGAATTCATTAAACCAGTTTTTCACAGTGCTATAGGATGGTGCTTCATTGCCATACAAAGATTTAAGTTCATCGATGCACTCTTGTCGTGATAATCCACGTCGAAAGTTGTGAAAAATGATCGCACGAAAATGTTCACGAGTTGATTCCATTTTTTTGCCAAATTGATTTTTTCAAATCACTGTAAACAACACAAATGATGGCCGTACGTCAAAACGTTCTGAGTACGTTTATGCTAAAAAATGTAAAACTTTATTATGGTGTTGCCAGTTTTTAGCTATTGACATTAGTGTTGCCTAGGCTAGAAATATAAATAGCAGCCTACGTATGAGAGTTTGGTTTGGTTTTTGATTTTAAAATTTTTTCAATTTTATTACTAATAACGTGTAATGGTTCTGATTTATAAAAATTGAGGAGCACCGCATAATTTTAATTAAATTCTATTTCAGGGAACCGTGTTCCACTCAATTAAAATGCTCCACTTTTCCGCTTTTTGGGATTTCTTTACCAGCTGACTTTCCGTCAACTTGAGCACTTTACTGGCTTGAGGATTTTTATGACTTTCACAGAGTCCTAGTAACCCATATTTGCATAGCTTGGGCTAGTTCCCTTTTGGGATATCTTGTTGACCATTTAAGGCGCAAATGATGTGAGTCCATCATATTAGCCGTGT